>CM038143.1:244682119-245013354 GCA_021437245.1 Aegilops speltoides | reverse complement strand
CTTTGACTTTCGGGGCCAAAAGTCCTGCTTGAAGGCCGTGTTGAGGTACTCGGGCCTCTGGCGCAAGCGGGGAGTATTTTCTGGATTCGCGCACTCACCACGAGCAGTTTGAGTACTTGTGGGTCCGACACGGAGTCCGAATGACAAAATTATGACCGTTTTAGTGAACATTTGTCCATTCTATGGCAGTCCTTGAAAGTACTTCATTTTCTCGTGTGCTTTTTGCCAGATTGACCCGAAATTTCTTGTCCTCTATGGAGGAGATATCGTTTCGACATATATATTGACTGATGCCAGGAATGCCTTTTTGTTCTTGGCTTTCAAGCGCATGAATTCTGACATGCCATCCGTGAAAACAAGGAGAATAAGGCATATAGCCGCTGGATTTTCTTCAATTCTGACCAAATGAGATTGCGGATCATAGAGCATCTGCGAGAAAGGTACCTTTGTCCCTACCGAGAGGATAATGTCTATAAGCAACATAATCTCTGAATTTCCATCAAAGGAAGTGCCAATGGGTTGAAACTTATCGAAAAACAATGACGAATGATGTTCTTTGACTTCGAGGGCCAAAAGTCACCTTAATGCCGTGTTGAGGTACTCGGGCCTCTGGCGCCATGAGTATTTTACGTAATGGCGCTCACCACGAGCCGTTTGAGTACTTATGGGTCCGACGCGAACTCCGAATGACAAAATTATGACCGTTTTAGTGAACATCTCTCCATTCTATGGCAGTCCATGAAAGTACTTCATTTTCTCGTGCGCTTTTTGCCTGATTGCCCCAAAATTTCTTGTCCTCTATAGAGAATATCGTTTCACATATATATTGACCGATGCGGGAATGCCCTTTTGTTCTTGGCTTTCCGCAGCGTGAGATTCTGACATGCCATCCGTGAAAACAAGGAAAATAAGGCATATAGCGCTGGATTCTCTTCAATTCTGACCAAATGAGATTGCCGGATCATAGAGCATCTGCGAGAAAGGTACCTTTGTCCCTACCGAGGGCTAATGTCTATAAGCAACATAATCTCTCAAATTTCCTTCAAAGGAAGTGCCAATGGGTTGAAACTTATGCGAAAAACAATGACGAATGATGTTCTTTGACTTTCGGGGCCAAAAGTCCTGCTTAAGGCTGTATTTGAGGTACTCTAGGCCTCTGGCGCATAGCGAGTATTTTGGATTCATACGATCGCGCTTGAGCTGTTTGAGTACTTGTGGGTTTCACACGGACTCCGAATGACAAATATATGACCGTTTTAGTGAACATCTCTCCATTCTATGGCAGTCCTTGAAAGTACTACATTTTCTCGTGCGCTTTTTGCCTAATTGCCCCAAAATTTCTTGTCCTCTATAGAGGAGATATCGTTTCCACATATATTGACCGATGCCAGGAATGCCCTTTTGTTCTTGGCTTTCCGCAGCGTGATTCTGACATGCCATCCGTGAAAACAACAAGAATAAGGCATATAGCAGCTGGATTTTCTTTAATTCTGACCAAATGAGATTGCCGGATCATAGAGCATCTGCGAGAAGATACGTTTGTCCCTACCGGGGATAATGTCTATAAGCAACATAATCTCTCAATTTCCTTCAAAAGGAAGTGCCAATGGGTTGAAACTTATGCGAAAAACAGCGACGAATGATGTTCTTTGACATTCGGGGCCAAAAGTCTGCTTAAGGCTGTATTTGGGGTACTCTAGGCCTCTGGCACAAGCGGGAGTATTTTACGGATTAGCGCTTGGCTTGGTTTGAAATACTTGTGTGTTTCACACGGACTCGAATAACAAAATTATGACCGTTTTAGTGAACATCTCTCCATTCTATGGCAGTCCTTGAAAGTACTTCATTTTCTCGTGCGCTTTTGCTGATTGCCCCAAAATTTCTTGTCCTCTATAGAGGAATATCGTTTCACATATATATTAACCGATGCGGGAATGCCCTTTTGTTCTTGGCTTTCACGCGCATGAGTTCTGACATGCCATCCGTGAAAATAAGGAGAATAAGGCATATAGCCACTGGATTTTCTTCAATTCTGGCCAAATGAGATTGCCGGATCATAGAGCATCTGCGAGAAAAAGTCGTTTCTCCCTACCGGGGGCTAATGTCTATAAGCAACATAATCTCTGAATTTCCTTCAAAGGAAGTGCCAATGGGTTGAAACTTGTCGGAAAAACAATGACGAATGATCTTCTTTGACTTTCGGGGCCAAAAGTCCTGCTTAAGGCCGTGTTGAGGTTACGGGCCTCCTAAGCATAGCGAGAGTATTTTCTGGATTCACGCACTCACCACGAGCAGTTTGAGTACTTGTGGGTCCGACACGGACTCCGAATGACAAAATTATGACCGTTTTAGTGAACATTTGTCCATTCTATGCCAGTCCTTGAAAGTACTTCATTTTCTCGTGTGCTTTTTGCCTGATTGACCCAAAATTTCTTGTCCTCTATAGAGGAGATATCGTTTCGACATATATATTGACTGATGCCAGGAATGCCCTTTTGTTCTTGGTTTTCAAGCGCATGAGTTACAGCATGCCATCCGGCGAAAACAAGGAGAATAAGGCATATAGCCACTGGATTTTCTTCAATTTACGGCATAATGAGATTGCCCGGATCATAGATGATAGAGGCGGGGTGTCCCGATTTTTCGATGAGATGATAACTATCGATTTGGTGGAGACGACTTTGACGATCCGACTACAAACGTGCACAACGTTGCGCCTTAGCAATCGCTAAACCAACTCCGAGAGGTTATTGACCACGCCGGAGCACAATCAACCTGACCACGAAGCAATCGAAGAACAAGCAAAAATATGATAAAAGCAATCTGAATATTGCGAGTATGTATGAAGTATTGATAAAGGTGGGGATCCGTAAGCGGTCTTGGTCTGGTCGTTGGACACAAGCGAAGTACGAAGTTGCAATGGCTAACTTTTAACTAAACAAATCCCAAGGGAAAAGCTACTAGATGGATCTACTTATATAGGAGCAAGGGGTGGCGGCCAAGGAGGTGGGAGGATGTCCCATGGCAGCCTAAAACTAACCCTAGGTCGTACAAGGCCAATGGGCCCAAGTGGAGGTGACGTAACACCTTTGGACTTGTAGTTTGACTCGGATTCTGCTGCAGCGTCAGATTGTTTCGTCCATAACTCAACGCTCCGGACGTATTTTAAGGTGATTTCAATTGTGCTGGAAAGAGCATGAAATCTACTTTCCAACAAAAAAAGAATCACCCAATTCGGAGTCCGTATGAAAAAGTTGTCGGCGTTTTGAGTCAGGTATGTCTGTGCAGTCCGAATCTGAGTCCAAAACGTGATAGACTTGGACTCTATCTTCTCTTGGGCCAAAAGTGACGTGAGAGAACTTTTTGAACAGCAAATAAACATCTCTTTCTTCCTTATCTTCATATGTCGATTGTACAAATGTCCCATACACCTGCAATTAGACAAAACACAAAAGTGTGTGAAGTATTTTTGTTCTGGATAACATAAATAGATTATTGAATAGTTTGCACTAAAAATCACCTGACAAATATGCATGTATGCAATATTTTTAGTCATATCCAAGGTAGTCATGTCCTCATCAATAGAGCATCTGCAGAAAGGTACCTTTGTCCCTACCAGGGGGGATAATGTCTATAAGCAACACAATCTCTTGAATTTCCTTCAAAAGGAAGTGCCAATGGGTTCAGAAATTTGTCTGAAAAACAGCGACGAATGATGTTCTTTGACTTTCGGGGCCAAAAGTCCTGCTTAAGGCCGTGTTGAGGTACTCCGGGCCTCTGGCATAATGAGTATTTTCTAGATTGCGCGCTCACCACGAGCCGTTTGAGTACTTGTGGGTCCGACACGGACTCCGAATGACAAAATTATGACCGTTTTAGTGAACATCTCTCCATTCTATGGCAGTCCATGAAAGTACTTCATTTTCGAGTGCGCTTTTTGCCTGATTGCCCCAAAATTTCTTGATAGAGGCAAATGTGTCCCGTCTTTCGATGAGATGGTGGATTTCGCTTTGGAGGAAGTCGACTTTGGCGATCCGACTCTGACGTCTTGAGGGCGTCGCATATATAATCGCTAAACCAACTCGAGAGGTTATTGACCGCAGCGGAACATGATCAACGACCACGAGGTTACATTTCCTGCGAGCAAGCGAAGAACAAGCAAGAAATTGAGATTGCAATCTGGATATTACGAATTTAAGATGAAAGCTTTATTGATCAAGGTGGGGTTACGTGCGCCTTTATGCAGTCGTTGAACACAAGCGAAGTACTCGAAGTTGCAGCTATGGCGAACTTTTAATCTAAACAAAACCCAAAGTCTAAGCAGCCCTAAGGGCTGTATATATTGAGGAAAAGGAGAATTTCGTGGCCCTTGAGGATGGGGTCGAAACCAACCCTAACTCTTGTTTCCCCACACATACGGACTCTAAAATAGCCTATACTTAAGTATTTCGAAATTACATGGGCTGGCCCAATAATAAGGTATTGTGACACCTAGAATAGCCTATGGACGAATATTATGGCGTGGCATCTTGTATATTTCGTCCAAGGCTTCATACACTCCTTATGGTGGCTTCAAAGTCTGAAATCATCACTTGTAACTCCGTTCTTGATCCCCTTGCGCATGCCATCAACTCCATCGTGTTCTTGCTCCAATGTTCATCCTTCTCCAAGCTAGGCCCTTCATTTGTAAGCAAAACAAATGTATCCAATTTAAGCGACATCATATTCTCATGAACATTAGAATCATTACCAAAAGCGTAAGTACACAGTAATTTAATTGGCGTGTCTTGAGCTCTAGTAATTGGTCCGTATATATAGCAGTGAGGGCTGTGGGTGTAACAATGGTATTGATGTCCTCATCATCCTCCCTTCTTGAAATGAAGTAGTCCTCGTGAAGTTCATCTTCCTCACCAAATAAGGCTTCAAATCTGCAATGTTAAAGTGGGACTAACCCCAAACTCTGCGAGGCAGCTCAAGTTTATATGCATTATCATTTACTTTCTCCAACACCTTAAAGGGACCAGACACGTGGCATTAGCTTTGATTTGCGCCAAATCGGAAATCTATCCTTACGCAAATGTAACCAAACAAGATCTCGGTGCAAACACAACATGTTTTCTACCCTTATCTCGACAAGTTTATATTT
Source organism: Aegilops speltoides (assembly GCA_021437245.1). NCBI lineage: Eukaryota > Viridiplantae > Streptophyta > Magnoliopsida > Poales > Poaceae > Aegilops > Aegilops speltoides. The sequence goes on along the minus strand of CM038143.1, from coordinate 245,008,208 downwards.
AGCATTCATCGCTCAATGTTTTCCTTAGTTAACTCATGCATTTTAAAATCAATTCAACACGTTCTTTAGCATCAAAATTAACCTTCTCCAGAAGATGGAAGAAGCGACAAATCAATAGGTGCACGGTAGGAAACCATACACAACTTCAAAGGGCACATCTTAGTAGTAGAATGAAATGAGCGATTATAAGCAAATTCAATATGAGGCAAGTATTCCTCCACATTTTCTTATTATTCTTTAGAACAGCCCTAAGCATAGTAGACAATGTTCTATTGACTACTTGGTTTATCCATCGGTTTGGGGGTGACAAGTAGTACTAAAAGCGGTTTAGTCCCCAACAGCCCATAAACATCTCCAAAAGTGGCTAAGAAATTTAGTATCACGATCTGAAACAATAGTATTTGGCACACCATGCAAGCGAATAATTTCACGAAAGAACAAATCAGCAACATTAACGACATCATCGCTTTTATGACATGGTATAAAGTGTGCCATTTTGAGAATCTATCCACGACAACAAATATGCTATCCTCCCTTCTTTGTTCTAGGTAAACCTAAGACAAAGTCCATAGATATATCCTCCCAAGGAACACTAAGCGCGAGCAAAGGCATATATAAACCATGAGGATTGAGTCGTGACTTAGCTTTTTGACATGTAGTGCGTGAGCGATAAGCGCTCAACATCCGTCTCATTTTGGCCAAAAGAATGTGTGTGTAGCAAATCGTCCTCCGTCTTCTTCACGCCAAAGTGTCCCATTAGTCCTCCTCCATCGCCTCCTGCAACAACAAAAGGCGAGCGGAGCTAGCTGGAATGCATAGCTTGTTAGCACGGAACACAAATCCATCATTAACGACAAACTTGTTCCATGTTCTTCCTTCTTTACAATTACGCAATACATCTTTAAAATCAGCATGATGCACATATTGACCTTTGATGGCCTCCAAACCAAATATTTTGAAGTCAAGTTGTGAAAGCATAGTATAGCGACGAGACAATGCATCGACAATAACATTTTCTTTACCCTTCTTGTGTTTAATGACATAAGGAAAGTCTCAATGAATTCAACCCATTTAGCATGTCTACGATTCAGTTTAGCTTGACTTTTAATATGTTTCAAAGATTCATGATCGGAATGTATAACAAATTCTTAGGGCCATAAATAATGTTGCCATGTTTCTAAAGTCGAACAAGAGCATATAATTCTTTATCATAAGTAGAGTAATTCAGACTAGGCCGCTCAATTTTTGAGAAAAGTATGCATCAGGTTTGCCATCTTGTAATAACACACCTCTAATCCAATTCCACTAGCATCACACTCAAGCTCAAAAGTCTTATTGAAATCAGGAAGTTGGAGTAAAGGGCATGTGTCAACTTAGCTTTCAATACCGTGAAGGCTTCTTCTGTGCGATACCCCAAACAAAGGCACATCCTTCTTTGTAAGCTCATTGAGAGGTGCATCAATGGTGCTGAAATCTCTCACAGCGCCTATAGAAACCAGCGAGGCCAAGAAAACTCCTCACTTGTGTGATCGTTTTGGGCTGCGGCCAACTCTCAATAGCTTCAATCTTGGCTTTATCAACTTCAATTCCTGTGGAGTAACAACATAACCAAGAAAAGACACTAAATTCGTTGCAAAGGTGCACTTCCCAAGGTTACCAAACAAGCGTGCATCACGTGAGAGCAATAAAAACAACACGTAAATGTTCCAAATGTTCCTCCAAAGATCTGCTATAAATCGGTATGTCATCAAAGTAAACTACCACAAATCGTCCAATGAAAACCGTAAAACTTCGTTCATTAATCTCATGAAAGTACTAGGTGCATTAGTTAACCCAAAGGCATGACTAACCACTCATATAATCCAAACTTAGTTTTAAATGCTGTTTTCCATTCATCCCCCAATTTCATACGAATTTGATGGTATCCACTCATAAATCAACTTTGGAGAATATTGTAGAGCCACTCAATTCATCAAGCATATCATCTAGCCTAGGAATATGATGGCGATAACGAATAGTAATATTATTAATGCCTCTACAATCAACACACATCGTGATGTACCATCCTTTTCGGCACTAGAATAATAGGAACAGCACAAGGACTAAGGGATTGGCGTATATAACCTTTGTCGAGCAGCTCTTGTACTTGACGCATAATCTCCTTCATCTCCTCTGGATTAGTGCGGTATGGCATACGGTTTGGCGGTGAAGCACGGGAATTAAGTCAATCGATGCTCAATCCCTCGAATAGGCGGTAATCCGGTGGTGCGTCTTGTGGAAAGGCGTCGTGAACTCTGCAAAATGTTAGTGACGGCGAGGAGGCAAAAAGGAAAACACGTCCTCGAATGAAAATAATGCCTCTTTGCACACAAAAGCATAACAAACAGATTTGCTGAAATCTAGCTCATCAATATCAGATTTGGTTGCAAATAAACATGCACTTTTCAATTTTATTTCAGAAGCAACACTAGATGGTTTATTATTAGGCTTCATTTGTTGCTCAAATTCCTTTGCCACAATCTGATTTTCGCTCTTATTCTTCTCTGTTTTGCTTTATTAGCTCTATTAATATCATCTTTCAAAATAGAATCAGAGTCATAGGAAGCAAAGTAATATTTTATCCTTGTGAACAAGAGTATCTTGATTGTTTCTACCATGGTGCCACAAATTTTATCAAATTGCCATGGTCTACCAAGTAATAAGGAACATGCTTGCATAGGTACCACATCACAATCAACATAATCAGCATATGTAGAGATACTAAAATGCACATGAGCAGTATGTGTTACCTTAACCTTGCATTTGTTGTTGAACCATTGGTTGTAGTAAGGATGTGGATGTGGTCTTGTGGTGAGAAAGCTTCTCCACCATCTCCATGCTAGCCAAGTTGTTGCAGCTCCCTCCGTCTATGATGGCCAGCATGAGAGCGTTCCTTCACAACTCCTTGGTATGGAACAAATTGTGCCTCTGATTTTGCTCAGCTTGTGTGACCTGCACACTCAAAACACGTTGAGCAACTAAACATTCATACTGTCGGCGTCTTGAGGAGCCATGTATTGCGTCTCATGATCAGAATCATCTCCACCGTGTTCTTCACGTGTAATAAAACCAACGTCTCCTCATCATAGTCACTAGCGGACTCATCCCACCATCCTCGGTAGCAATCATCACCTGCGCTGAGATTTGCATTCTCTCGCATAATGACCTCTTCCCTTACAAGACGACAAATAATATCCTTGGTGTGCCCGATTGATGCCATGGAAGAAGAAGAGCTACTGTGTAGGCCGGTAGAGTGCGCTCTTGGCGAGATAGTGGAGGTTGTGTGCTTTCTTGTATCACGGTGGAGGTAGCGGTGATGGAGAGTCTTTGGTGTAGTAGAAGTAGAGGATGCCGCGGTGTCCATGATGAAAGTCGACCTGCGAGAAAAGTTAGTTCGGCGCCAATGCTTGTCGATCACTGCACTTCACGTTCAGCTTTACAAGCAAGATGGAATAAGCAGTGATATTAGTATACTCCTTATACTCTAGAATGGTGCGAATCTCTCTATTTAATCCACCTATAAAGCGTGCAAGCATAGCTTCATTCTCCTCAACAATACCACATCTAATCATGCGGTTTGTAATTCACGATAATATTCTTCTATAGAATTTTTCCTTGTCCTAAACACTGCAATTTTGAAGCAATTCACGTTGATAATATGGTGGAACCCTTGATCGCATAGCAGTTTTCAAAGCAGCCCAAGTGGCGGGAATAGGATATAATCTACAATGTTCAGACCACCATACACATGCAAAACTAGTGAAAGCACAAACAGCGGCGACAACCCGTCTCTCCTCGGGATATTGTAAAGATGTAAAAGCGTTGTTCAGTTTCTAACTCCCAAGTAAGATATATATCGGGAACATATCTACCCTCAAATGGTGGAATATTCAATTTCAGGTTTAGGAATATAGACATCATCTCGTACACGAGGTGGTGGTGCGAGGCCTACCATTACGAATATATACACGAGGTCGACCCTCTTTGGTTGTGGTCTTTGGTGGCTGCTGCGTGGTTTCGATTTTGATCAACCTCATCCTCATAATCGCCCACATACTCATCATCCTCCTCGGTACCGGCAGCGTGATGGCAGGAGCCAAAAAGCACCAACAGCGATGGCAGTGGCACCGAATTTTGTCTGGCTCAATAGGAACCACGCTGAGCTCGTCCATCTTGATTCGAAAGGGGCGTAGTTGTTGTTGTTCGGAGGTGCGATAGGTGCAGCCGGCGGTGGTTGTGGAAAAGCAGCGAGCAATTCATTAAACTTGCTATCAAGCTTGGTTTCAAGCGTCTTCTCAATGCCATCTATCTTCTCCATGGCCTCGTCAAATCTGTTTAGCACATCTTGCACTGTCCACTCATCATTTGCTGAAATTTATCATGTATTTGTTTGTTCATCGGGTTCTCCCAATCAGTCTCATCGACGTGATCCTACCATGGTTAGCGACAAATAGAAACACACAAGAATATGATCCTCAGGACTACTAAGAAGTGGTGGTGGTGTATCACAAACCCGTCAAGCAAATCTCAAATTCTTACAGTTCTTACAAAAGCGGTGGTGATCGGCAACCGTTGTAGTCAAAACTCTCAAAGCTTGGATAGGCGATTACCATGGAGAGTCCAGCATACAGCGTAGATGTATGTGGAGCTGGGAAGGCTTATAATATGGTAGCAAAAAGATTGACAATAATCAATTGAGAGATGCAAAGTTGAATAAGCGCTCAGCAGCAGTCTTGTCTTTGGTCCTAGGCTGGGCGTGTTAGAGGCGAGCCTAGAACACCAACAAAATCACGGCGACACGTAAACAAGGGAGTCCAGCATGCAGCGTAGATATGCGTGTCGGCGCGTGATTTGTTGGTCAAACTGCGTCTCTGAACGAAAAGCTCTGTCGACGATGGTTGTGACAAATTGTTCGCGGATTTACATTCAACTGAAATTTCTTGAAACATGGTAGAATCTCGATGCTTACTGTTTAGATTAAAAGTTACGCCATAGCTGCAACCGGCGTACTTTGTTTGTGTTCAGCGACCGGACAAAGCGTCACGAACCCCACCTTGATCAATAAAGCATTCATCTCATATTCGCAATATCCAGTTGCAATCTCGGTTTCTTGCTTGTTCTTCGTTTGCTCGCGAAGCAGACCCTCGTGGTCGGGTTGATGCGTGCTCGGCGTGGTCAATAACCTCTCGGAGTTGGTTTAGCGATTGCTAAGCGCGGCGTCCTTACTGCCTTCGTAGTCGGATCGCCAAAAGTCGACCTCCACGGCGAAATCCACCATCTCATCGAAAGGCAGGACACCTTTGCCTCTATCAAGTGGTATCAGATTTCGGGTTGCTCGGTGAGATTTTATAGTTTTCGTAGTTTTGATCGAGTCATTCTTCATACCTCGATTACGAAAAAGCCACAAAAAATTTAGGGTTAGTTCATCATATCGAACCAATCGAGCCTTTGCATAATCTTTTACGTATTTGCGTTGTTGAATTTGCGGTTGCATCGTCGTGTCTAGTTCTTTGGTCTTAGAGTCTAGTCTTTTAGAGTTTGAGTTACGGTCATAAGTTGTCACGCCGCCGCCGCACCATCATCATCGCCCTGCCATCTACCACCACCGCTTATCCGCCACCGCTTGAATCCGTATCCGTATACCACCACGCTGCCATATACCACCACCATATATCCACCACCAATCCGAGTTCCTTGCATATTAGGGTTGTTTTGGGATCCATCTAGTTTTCGATTCGTGTTTCCTTATGCGAGTAGGTTTGGATTCAGCAATCTTTTGCCGTCCGTAGAAGAGGTTGGTTTCAAAAAAAATCAGCGTGAGAAAAAAAAAGAGGCGAAAAAAATATTCGAAACCACCCTCCATTTAAGCCTTCGACTCCACATACATCTCGTCGTGCGTTTGATTCTCCACAATGTCGCTATATCCAAGCTTTGAGAGTTTTGACTACAGCGGTTGCCGATCACCACCTATTTCTTTGGTAGGCTGGTAAGAATTTGAGATTTGCTAGCGGGTTTGTGATACACCACCACCACTTCTTAGTAGTCTGTAGGATCATATTTTGTGTGTTTCTATTCTTTGCTAACCATGGTAGGATCACAAGCCGATGAGGGCTGATTGGGAGAACACGGCGAACAAACGGCTACATGATAAGTTTGACAAATGATGATTGGACAGGTGCAAGATGTGCTAAGCAGATTTGTGAGGCCATGGAGAAGATAGATGGCATTGAGAAGGCGTTTGAAACAAAGCTTGATAGCAAGTTTGATGAATTGCTCGCGTGTTTTCCACAACCACCCCGGCTGCACCTATCGCACCTTTGCAGCGACAACAACTTCGCTTTATACGAATCGGTATGGGCCGAGCTCGGCGTGTTCCTATTGAGCGAGGACAAAATTCTGGTGCAGCGCTACTCTGCTGTTGGTGCTTCTTTGGCTCCTGCCTCTTCTTGCTTGTTTGATGCAGAGGAGGATGATTATGTGGGAGATTACGAGGATGAGGTTGATCAACATCGAACTCGTGCAACCACCGCACCACAACCACCGGTCGTCCACATGCAAATAATGGCAATGTTAGGGCTCCCCTCAGTGCGGGATCATGACCATCTCCTAAAGCTGAAATTGAATATTCCACCATTTGAGGGTAGATATGTTCTGATATATATCTTACTTGGGAGTTAGAAGCTGAACAACGATTTACATGTTTACAATATCACGAGGAGAGGCGTGTTCTGCTGTTGTTTGTGCTTTCACTAGCTTTGCATGTGTTTGGTGGTGCGAACATTGTAGATTATATCTGTTCGGCTACTTGGGCTGCTTTGAAAACTGCTATGCGTACTCGTTGGGTTCCACCATATTATCAGCGTGAATTAATTCAAAAATTGCAGCGCTTAAGACAAGGTAAAATTCTGTAGAAGAATATTATCGGGAATTACAAACTGGCTTGATTAGATGTGGTATTGTTGAGGAGAATGAAGCTATGCTTGCACGTTTTACGGGTGGATTAAATAGAGATTGAGACCATTCTAGACTATAAGGATTATAATAATATCACTCGTTTATTCCATCTTGCTTGTAAAGCTGAGCGTGAAGTCTTGGGATCGCGAGGCATTGGCGGCGCACTAACTTTTACTGCAGTCGACCTTCATCATGGACACCCGTGCATCATCTACTTCCTTGCACCATCACCTCCTTGGTGCCACCTCAACCGTGATACAAGAAAGCGGGCACAACCACCACTATCGCCAAGAGCACACTGCCGGGCCTGCCAGAGCTCTTCTTCTTCCATGGCGTCAGCAGGCACACAAGTGATATTATTTGTCGTCGTTGTAAGGAAGAGGACATTTCTTGAGAGAATGCAAATCTCGCGTGTGATGATTGCTCACGAGGATGGTGGGTATGAGTCCGCTAGTGACTATGATGAGAGACTTTGGCTCTTATTACACATGAGGAACACGGTGGAGATGATTACGATCATGAGACACAATACATGGCTGCTTTGAAGATCTTGTGGTATGAATGTTTAGTTGCTCAGCGTGTTTTGAGTGTGCAGAGTTACACAAGGTGAGCAAAATCGAGGCATAATTTGTTCCATACAAAGGGAGTTGTGAAGGAGCGTTTTATTAGCGTCATCATAGATGGAGGGAGCTGCAACAACTTGGCTAGCATGGAGATGATGGAGAAGCTATCTCTCACCACAAGACCACATCCACATCCTTACTACATCCAATGGTTCAACAACGGTGGCAAGGTTAAGGTAACACGTCTTTGTTCATGTGCATTTTAGTATCTCTACATATGATGATTATGTTGATTGTGATGTGGTACCTATGCAAGCATGTTCCTTATTACTTGGTAGACCATGGCAATTTGATAAAATTCATACACCATGGTAGAAACAATCGATATACTCTTGTTCATAAGGATAAAAATATTACTTTGCTTCCTATGATTCCTGATTCCATTTTGAAAGATGATATTAATAGAGTGATGAGGACATCAATACCATTGTTACACCCACAGCCCTGCTGCTATACATACTGGACCAATTACTAGAGCTCGCGCATGCCAACTAAATTACCAGGTACTTTCGTTTCTTGGTAATGATTCTAATGTTCATGAGAATATGATGCTGCCTAAATTGGATACATTTGTTTTGCTTACAAATGAAGGGCCTAGCTTGGAGAAGGATGAACATTGGAGCAAGAACAAGCATGGAGATGATGGCATGCATGAGGGGACAGAATGGAGTTACAAGTGATGATTTCGGGACTTTGAAGCCACCATAAAGAGTGCATGAAGCCTTGGACGAAATATACAAGATGCCACTTCATAAATTTCGTCCGGGGGCTATTCTAGGTGCTCGCGTCACCTTATTATTGGGCCAGGCCATGTAATTTCAAAATACATTAGTATAGGCTATTTTTAGAGTCCGTATGTGTGGGGAAACAAGAGATAGGGTTAGTTTGGACCCCTCCACCAAGGGCCACGAAATTCACCCCTCTTCCTCCATATATACAGCCCTTAGGGCACCGTTTAGACTTAGGTTTTGTTTAGATCAAAAGTTAGCCATAGCTGCAACCGCGTGCCGTTTGTGTTCAGCGACGGACAAAGCGTCCACAGAACCCCACCTTGATCAATAAAGCTTTCATCTTATATTACGCAATATCAGTTGCAATCTCGGTTTCTTGCTTGTTCTTCGTTTGCTCGCGAAATAGACCCTCGTGGTCGGGTTGATCGATGCTCGGCATAGTCGATAACCTCTCGGAGTTGGTTTAGCGATTGCTAAGTAGCGCGGCGTCCTCGCTGCTTCGTAGTCGGATCGTCAAAGTCGACTTCCACCAAGCGAAATCCACCATCTCATCGAAGGCGGGACACCAATGTTAAAAGTGGGACTAACCCCATGATAGAGGCAAAGGTGTCACGTCTTTCGATGAATTCTTTGGTGGAAAAATGTGCGAAGTGATGTAAGCGAAATCTATTCTAAAAAACAAAGTAAGGTGAAAAGTCTGTAATAATGATCATCCGTGTCCTCCTCTTGAAATGAAGTAAGTCCTCGGCGGAAGTTCATCTTCCTCACCCAAATATGGCTTCAAATCTGCAATGTTAAAAGTGGGACTAACCCCAAAATCTGCGAGGCAGTTCAAGTTTATATGCATTATCATTTACTTTCTCCAACACCTTAAAGGGACCAGCAGCACGTGGCATTAGCTTTGATTTGCGCAAATCGGAAATCTATCCTTACATAAATGTAACCAAACAAGATCTCGGTGCAAACACAACATGTTTTCTACCTTTATCTCCACAAGTTTATATTTAGCATTCATCGCTCAATGTTTTCCTTAGTTAACTCATGCATTTTTAAAATCAATTCAGCACGTTCTTTAGCATCAAAATTAACCTTCTCCAGAAGATGGAAGGCGACAAATCAATAGGTGCAGGTGGAAACCATACACAACTTCAAAGGGCACATCTTAGTAGTAGAATGCAATGAGCGATTATAAGCAAATTCAATATGAGGCAAGCATTCCTCCCACATTTCTTATTATTCTTTAGAACAGCCCTAAGCATAGTAGACAATGTTCTATTGACTACTTGAGTTTATCCATCGGTTTGGGGTAACAAGTAGTACTAAAAAGCGGTTTAGTCCCCAACTTAGCCATAAACATCTCCAAAAGTGGCTAAGAAATTTAGTATCACGATCTGAAACAATAGTATTTGGCACACCATGCAAGCGAATAATTTCACGAAAGAACAAATCAGCAACATTGTGACATCATCGCTTTTATGACATGGTATAAAGTGTGCCATTTTGAGAATCTATCACGACAACAAATATGCTATCCCTCCCCTCTTTGTTCAGGTAAACCTAAAACAAAGTCCATAGATATATCCTCCCAAGGAACACTAGAGTGCGAGCAAGGCATATATAAACCATGAGGATTGAGTCGTGACTTAGCTTTTTGACATGTAGTGCGTGAGCAATAAAAGCGCTCAACATCCGTCTCATCTTTGGCCAAAAGAAATGTGTAGCAAATCGTCCTCCGTCTTCTTCACGCCAAAGTGTCCCATTAGTCCTCCTCCATGCGCTTCCTGCAACAACAAAAAGGCGAGCGGAGCTATTTGGAATGCATAGCTTGTTTACGGAACACAAATCCATCATTAACGACAAACTTGTCCCATGTTCTTCCTTCTTTACAATTACGCAATACATAAAATCAGCATCATGCACATATTGATCTTTGATGGTCTCCAAACCAAATATTTTGAAGTCAAGTTGTGAAAGCATAGTATAGCGACGAGACAATGCATCGACAATAACATTTTCTTTACCCTTCTTGTGTTTAATGACATAGGGAAAGTCTCAAAATTCAACCCATTTAGCATGTCTACGATTCAGTTTAGCTTGACTTTTAATATGTCTCAAAGATTCATGATCAGAATGTATAACAAATTCTTTGGGCCATAAATAATGTTGCCATGTTTCTAAAGTCGAACAAGAGCATATAATTCTTTATCATAAGTAGAGTAATTCAGACTAGGCCCCTCAATTTTTAGAGAAAAGTATACAACAGGTTTGCCATCTTGTAATAACACACCTCTAATCCAATTCCACTAGCATCACATTCAAGCTCAAAAGTCTTATTAAAATCAGGAAGTTGGAGTAAAGGGCATGTGTCAACTTAGCTTTCAATACCGTGAAGGCTTCTTCTGTGCGGTACCCCAAACAAAAGGCACATCCTTCTTTGTAAGCTCGTTGAGAGGTGCAGCAATGGTGCTGAAATCTCTCACAAAGCCTATAGAAACCAGCGAGGCCAGAAACTCCTCACTTGTGTTACCGTTTTGGGCTGCGGCCAACTCTCAATAGCTTCAATCTTGGCTTTATCAACTTCAATTCCTGTGGAGTAACAACATAGCCAAGAAAAGATACTCGATCGATTGCAAAGGTGCACTTCCCAAGGTTACCAAAACAAGCGTGCATCACGTAGAGCATTAAAAACAACACGTAAATGTTCCAAATGTTCTTCCAAAGATTTGCTATAAATCGGTATATCATCAAAATAGACTACCACAAATCGTCCAATGAAAGCACGTAAAACTTAGTTCATTAATCTCATGAAAGTACTAGGTGCATTAGTTAACCCAAAAGGCATGACTAACCACTCATATAATCCAAACTTAGTTTTAAATGCTGTTTTCCATTCATCTCCCAATTTCATACGAATTTGATGGTATCCACTATGCAAATCAACTTTGGAGAATATTGTAGAGCCACTCAATTCATCAAGCATATCATCTAGCCTAGGAATAGGGTGGCGATAACGAATAGCAATATTATTAATGCCTCTACAATCAACACACATACGTGGCGTACCATCCTTTTTCGGCACTAGAATAATAGGAACAGCACAAGGACTAAGGGATTGGCGTATATAACCTTTGTCGAGCAGCTCACATGTACTTGGCGCATAATATCCTTCGTCTCCTCTGGATTGATGCGGTATGGTGCACGGTTGGGTAATGATGCACGGGAATTAAGTCAATTTGATGCTCAACCCTCGAATAGGTGGTAATCCGGTGCGCGTCTTGTGGAAAGGCGTCGTGAACTCTGCAAAATGTTAGTGACAGCGGTGGCAAGAAGGAAAACCGTCCTTGAATGAAAATAATGCCTCTTTGCACACAAAAGCATAGCAAACAGATTTGCTAAAATCTAGCTCATCAATATCAGATTTGGTGGCAAGTAAACATGCACTTTTCAATTTAATTTCAGAAGCAACAGTAGATGGTTTATTATTAGGCTTCATGTGTTGCTCAAATTCTTTTGCCACAATCTGATTTTCACTCTTATTTTTCTCTGTTTTGCTTTATTAGCTCTATTAATATCATCTTTCAAAATGGAATCGAGGAGTCATAGGAAGCAAAGTAATATTTTATCCTATGAACAAGAGTGTCTTGATTATTTCTACCATGGTGTCAGAATTTTTATCAAATTGCCATGGTCTACCAAGTAATAAGGAACATGCTTGCATAGGTACCACATCACAATCAACATAATCAGCATATGTAGAGATACTAAAATGCACACGAGCGATGCGTGTTACCTTAACCTTGCATTTGTTGTTGAACCATTGGATGTAGTAAGGATGTGGATGTGGTCTTGTGGTGAGAGATAGCTTCTCCACCATCTCCATGCTAGCCAAGTTGTTGCAGCTCCCTCCATCTATGATGGCCTTGAATAGAGCGTTCCTTCACAACTCCTTTGTATGGAACAAATTATGCCTCTGATTTTGCTCGACTTGTGTAACTTTGCACACTCAAAACACGTTGAGCAACTAAACATTCATACCTATCGGCATCTTGACAGCCATGTATTGTGTCTCATGATCAGAATCATCTCCACCGTGTTCCTCATGTGTAATAAGAGCCAAAGTCTCCTCATCATAGTCACTAAGCGGACTCATACCCACCATCCTCGGTAGCAATCATCACCGCTGAGATTTGCATTCTCTCATAAAATGTCCTCTTCCCTTACAATGACGACAAATAATGTCACTTGTGTGCCTGTTGGCGCCATGGAAGAAGAAGAGCTCTGTGTCAGGCTTTGGCGGTGTGCTCTTGGCGAGCAGTGGTGGTTGTGCACCTTTCTTGTATCACGGTTGGAGGTGGCACTGAAGGAGGTGATGGTGCGGTGGAAGTAGATGATGCGTGGTGTCCATGATGAAGGTCGACTGCGAGAAAAGTTAGTGCGGCGCCAATGCACATCGATCCTGCACTTCACGTTCAGCTTTACAAGCAAGATGGAATAAGCAGTGATATTATTATAATCCTTATAGTCTAGAATGGTGCTGAATCTCTCTATTTAATCCACCCGAAAGCGTGCAAGCATAGCTTCATTCTCCTCAACAATACCACATCTAATCAAGCGGTTTGTAATTCGATAATATTCTTCTCAGAATTTTTCCTTGTCTTAAGCGCTGCAATTTTTGAAGTAATTCACGTTGATAATATGGTGGAACCTTGATGCGCATAGCAGTTTTCAAAGCAGCCCAAGTATTTGGAGCAGGATATAATCTACAATGTTGAGACCACCAAACACATGCAAAGCTAGTGAAAGCACAAACAATGGCGAGGAACACGTCTCTCCTCGGGATATTGTAAACATGTAAATCGTTGTTCGGTTTCTAACTCCAAAGTAAGATATATATCAGGAACATATCTACCCTCAAATGGTGGAATATTCAATTTCAGTTTAGGGAGGTGGTCATGATCTCGTACTGAGGAGCCCTAACATTGCCATTATTTGCATGTGGGCGACACTGGTGGTTGTGGTCTTTGGTGGTTGCGGAGTAGTTACGATGTTGATCAACCTCATCCTCGTAATCTCCACATAATCATCCTCCTCGGTATCATTGGCAGCGATGGCGAGGAGCAAAAGAAGCACCAATGATGGCAATGGCACGGAATTTTGTCTGGCTCAATAGGAACCGTTGAGCTCGTCCATCTGATTCGGAAGGGCGTAGTTGTTGTCGTTCTTGAGGTGCGATAGGTGCAGCCGGCGGTGGTTGTGGAAGGCAGCGAGCAATTCATTAAACTTGCTATCAATCTTTGTTTCAAGCGTCTTCTCAATGCCATCTATCTTCTCCATGGCCTCGTCAAATCTGTTTAGCACATCTTTTTGTCCAATCATCATTTCTTTGAAACTTATCATGTAGCTATTTGTTCGTCGGGTTCTCCCAATCAGTCTCATCGACTTGTGATCCTGCCATGGTTAGCGACAAATAGAAACACACAAGAATATGATCCTCTGAGGCTACTAAGAAGTGGTGGTGGTGTATCACAAACCCGTCAAGCAAATCTCAAATTCTTACGGTTCTTACCCGGTGGCGGTGGTGATCGGCAACCATTGTAGTCAAAACTCTCAAAGCTTGGATATAGCGATTACCAAGGAGAATCAAGCATACGACATAGATGTATGTGGAGCTGGGAAGGCTTATAATATGGTAGCAAAAAGGTCGACAATAATCGATTGAGAGATGCAAAGTTGAATAAGCGCTCAGCAGCGGTACTTTCTTTGGTCCTAGGCTAGGCTGTGCTAGAGGCGAGCCTAGAACACCAACAAAATCACGGGCGACACGTAATCAAGGGAGGAGCACACTCTGAAAAAAATTCTCTTTTTTTCCTTTTTTTTTTTGCTCATGACAAAATTTTTCGAAAAAGTCTACAAATGGTCTAAAACTGCCTAGCGAATTTTCGGACTTAGTTTTTTTGAAGCTGGAACTATTTTTCTTCTGCGGATGGCTCGGAAGTTCGGAGTCCTCTGTCACGACTTCGGATGTCGCGTGATCTGGAAATCGAGAACAATGCAACAATTCTTGGACTCGGACTAGGATTTGGTGGCGGAGATGAATCTGGTGGAACTTCGGATTTGGTGGCGGAGGCGAATCTGGTGGAACTTCGGATTTGGTGGCGGATATATGTTGCGGTGGCGGATGGGCGTGATGGCGGCGGATATGTGGTGGCGTATATGGATTCGGATTGGCGGTGAATATGTGGTGGTGGTATATGGCGGCGGTGGCGTGACAACTTTGTGAGCGAACTTCGAAACTCTAAAGACTAGGCGCTAAGGCCCGGCAACTTGACACGACGATGCAACATAAATTCAACAAAGCAAATACATAAAAGATTATGCAAAGGCTCAGATTGGTTCGGATGGGATGAACTAACCCTAATTTTTTGGCTTTTTAAGTGGACTATAGGTATGAAGAACAGACTCGATCTAAACTACGAAAAACGGTAAAATCTCACGAGCAACACGGAAATCGATACCACTTGATAGAGCAAAGGTGTCCGTCTTTCGATGAGATGGTGTATTTTGCTTTGGTGGAAATCGACTTTGTGATCCGACTCTGGCGTGGGAGGGCGTCGCGCATATGCTGTCGCTAAACCAACTCCAGAGGTTATTGACCACGCAGACACGATCAACGACCACGAGGTCTATTTCATGCGAGCAAGCGAAGAACAAGCAAGCTGAGATTGCAATCTGGATATTGCGAATATAAGATGAAAGCTTTATTGATCAAGGTGGGGTTACGTGGCGCCTTTATGCAGTCGTTGAACACAAGCGAAATGCTGCGAAGTTGCAGCTATGGCGAACTTTTGATCTAAACAAAACCCAAAGTCTAAGCGGTGCCCTAAGGGCTGTATATATGGAGGAAGAGGGGTGAATTTCGTGGCCCTTGGTGGAGGGTCGAAACTAACCCTATCTCTTGTTTCCCCGCATCTCGGACTCTAAAATAGCCTATACTAATGTATTTCGAAATTACATGGGCTGGCCCAATAATAAGGTGTGTGAGCACCTAGAATAGCCTCTGGACAGAAATTTATGATGTGGCATCTTGTATATTTCGTCCAAGGCTTCATGCACTCATTATGGTGGCTTCAAAGTCACTGAAATCATCACTTGTAACTCCATTCTTGTCCCCCTTGCGCATGCCATAATCTCCATGCTTGTTCTTGCTCCAATGTTCATCCTTCTCCAAGCTAGGCCCTTCATTTGTAAGCAAAACAAATGTATCCAATTTAAGCGACATCATATTCTTATGAACATTAGAATCCTTACCAAGAAATGAAAGTACACAGTAACTTAGTTGGCGTCTTGTGAGCTCTAGTAATTGGTCCAGTATGTATAGCAGCAGGAGCTGTGGGTGTAACAATGGTATTGATGTCCTCATCCCAGCTTCTTCATGGTTGACTCCTTGGTGCCTGAGTATGCATAGAGTTTCCGTTTGACGTAGTAACCATGTCTCATGTGAATCGAAGGATAGTTGTGAGAGGGTGATGTCACCTCGGCCTCAAGAGCTCTTGCGTGCTCGAGTCATCGGTCCTTGTGGTGTTGTAGGTGTTGATGTAGAGTCCATGGGGATGATGGAAGGATGCTCGCATCATATCCCTCCTTGAAAGGATCCGACCTCGGATCTAGGTTTTCATCACCATGGAAAGCGAGAGGTCTTTGGCGTTGAAGGTGTCGCTCATGTTGTACTTGTCGCTTGGTAGGTCGAGCTTGTAGGCGTTGTTGTTGTAGCGTGCTAACACCTTGAAGGGTCCATCGGCTCGAGGTAGAAGTTTGGACTTGCGTTAGTTGGGAAGCGTTCCTTGCGAAGGTGTAGCCACACTAGATCGCCTTTGTTGAAGATCATGGGTTGCTTGTTGATGTTGAGCTTGGTAAGCTAGTCGTTGTACTTGGCGCTCGATGGTGTTTCTTGTATCTTCATGCATCTTCTTGATGTAGCTTGCACGGGCACTTGCGTCGAGGTTGAGTGCGCTCTTGTAGAGGTAGAGGTAGGATGTCAATGGGGACAATGGGTTGAAGCCGTGAAGCGACCTCGAAGGGGACTTGCGGTCGTTGAATGTCTTCTTGCGGTTGTAGGCGTACTCGGCGATGGGTAAACATGTCTCCACTCCTTGATGTTCTTCTTGATCAACACTTGAAGTAGAGTGGAAGCGTCCGGTTCGTCACCTCCGTTTGGCCGTCGGTTTGAGGATGGTATCGGATGAGAACATGAGCTTGATGCGAGCTTGGCGCAAAGAGTCTTCAAAAGTAACTCAAGAACTTGGCGTCGCGATCGGAGGCGATTGACTTTGGTATTCCATGAAGCGCAAGATTTCCCTACAAAGAGATTTGCAATATGTGAAGCATCGTCTACCTTGTTGCAAGGAATAAAGTGTGCCATCTTAGAAAATCGATCTACAACCACAAACACGGAATCCTTTCCATTTTGAGTTCTAGGCAAACCAAGTACAAAGTCCATGCTAATGTCTTCCCAAGGTTGATATGGAATTGGAAGAGGCATGTAAAGACCATGAGATTGAGCTTGACTTAGCTTTGCGGCATGTAGAGCATCGGGTGGTGAAGCGTGAAGCGTCTCGAAACATCTTGGGCCAAAAGTAGTTCTTGGAGGCGTGGCGAAGGTCTTGTCGCGTCCAAAATGTCCCATGAGTCCACCTCCATGAGCCTCTTGCAAAAGTAACAAGCGAAGAAGACTTCGGGTATGCAAAGTTTGTTAGCTCTCATAAGATAACCATCCTTGAGGTAATATTGTTCCCAAGATGTATCGTCAAACATTTAGCATAATGAGGTGCAAAAGATGGATCACTAGCATATAAATCTTTGATGTGTTCAAAGCCAATAACATTCAACTCAAGTTGGGTGACAAGCGTGCATATCGTGAAAGTGCATCGGCAACTACATTTTCCTTGCCCTTAATGTACTTTATCACATATGGAAAAGATTCAATAAATTCACTCCATTTGGCATGACGCTTGTTCAATTTAGTAAGACCTTTTAAGTACTTAAGCGTTTCATGATCGGTATGGATGACAAACTCATGAGGTCTAAGATAATGTTCCCAAACATTTAGCTTTACGCACTAAAGCGTACAATTCTTTGTCATACAGGATAGTTAAGGTGAGCACCGAGTTTTCAATAAAATAAGCAATGACTCGTTTTCTTGCATTAAAACTCCGCCAATTCGGTACCACTTGCATCACAATGGACCTCAAAAGTTTTGTCAAAATTGGGTAAAGCAAGAATTGGAGCATGAGTAAGCAAAGACTTGAGCTCATCAAAAGCGTTTGATTGCAAGGTCCCCAAACAAAAGGGTATTCTTCTTACTCAAAGCATGTAAAGGAGCTGCAATAGTGCTAAAGTTTTTCACAAAGCGGCGATAAAAACCAGCAAGACCAAGGAAACTTCGCACTTGTTGCAAATTGGTTGGTTGGGGCCAAGTTTTAATTGCTTTGATCTTAGTTTCATCAACATGGACACCCTTGGTAGAGACAACGAAACCCAAGAAAACTACTTTGTCAACTCCAAAAGTGCATTTCTTCAAGTTGGCATAAAGACTTTCTTTTCGAAGTGTTTGCAAAACAAGCTTAACATGATCAAGATGCTCTTTCATGGTTTTGCTAAACACAAGAATATCGTCGAAGTAAACCACAACAAAGATTCCAATGTATGGATGAAGTACATGATGCATAAACGCACAAAAGTTAAGGAGCTTCAGAGCAAACCCATGGGCATAACCAACCATTCATATAAGCCAAATTTTGTTTTGAAAGCAGTTTTCCATTCATCACCCTCATGAATGTGTATTTGGTAATAGCCACTTTTAAGATCAATTTTTGAGAAAAAGTTGGCTCCACTAAGTTCATCAAGCATATCATCTAAGCGAGGAATGGGATGCCTATAGTGCACGGTGATAGCATTTATGGGTCTACAATTGGAGCACAAGCGGAAACTTCCATCGGGCTTAGGCACAAGTATAGCAGACGCGGCACAAGGGCTTAAGCTTTCCGTACATGACCGTTGTCGAGTAGTTGTTGTACTTGCCGTTGAATCTCCTTGGTTTCTTGGGATTGACACGGTAGGGAGCTTTGTTTGGAAGTGGCGCTCGGGGATGAGGTCGATTCGATGCTCAATGCCTCGAAGAGGAGGTAGACCGGAGGTAGCTCATCGGGAAAAACATCTTGAAATTCTGCAAAGAGATTGAAACACCAAGGGTAGCTCATGAGTGGTGTTAGTTTGTGGTTCTCCATCCTTGCACACTAGGACAAAGTGCATCACACTCGATGGGTTCTCACACACTTCTCTCATCTCATGTTTGGTGGCGAATAGTATGAGGTTTTTCTCTCTAGGCGAAGAGGCGCTCAAATTTGGCTTGTGGCTCTCACTCACATTTTGGTGGCTCACTTTCTCACTCTTCTCTCTTTGGTTGGTGGCTTGTTTGTCGGCAATCACTTGACTAGGAGACATTGGTGCGTGGGACATATTCTTTGCCTTTCATCTTGAAGCTATAGTGGTTTGTCGTCCATTGTGGTAGACACCACGGTCAAGTGCCATGGCCGACCAAGGAGAAGGTGGCAAGCGGTCATTGGGACCACATCACACTCCAAAGTGTCTTCATATGCACCGATTTTGAAGGACACTTGGACCGTATGCTCAACTCGTATAGTCTTGGAGTCCTTAGCCATTGAACCTTGTATGGTTGCGGATGCTTCTTCTTGACCAATTGGAGCTTGGAGCATAGTTCTTCGCTTGCCAAGTTGTGGCAACTACCTCCATCGATGATGACCTTGCGGATCTCCCATTGATGCGGCCTTTGTGTGGAAGATGTGGCATCGTTGGTCTTCTTCTTGGTGATGTTGAAGTGTCAAGGCGTTGGAGACAACAAGGCGGGGCTTGTATCTTCATCACAAAAGACTTGATCATCTTCATCCTCGTTGATCTTGCGGTGCATGGCCACTTTCTCAATAGCGTCCATTTCATGTTCACTCATTGAGTCGTAGGTGCCATCGTCGTTGAGTATCATGGTGCGCTTGTTGGTGCATTCATATGACTTGTGGCCTCGGCGCGCGCAAATAAAACACTTGAAGGAGCTTGTCTTGGCGGTCTCATCGGTTGGAGTAGATGATGAAACCGCGGCTTGGGTTGCTTGTAGTAGGAGGAGGGCGACTTGAACTTGTAGAAGTTTTCTTGTAACTTGACTTGTCGTCGTTGCTTGGAAAAGGCTTGGTTGATGTCGAAGTTGGAGTAGGTGTTGAAGCTTGGTTGTTGGAGAGGCCGTATGTCTTGGATGAGTACTTGGCGTACTTGAAGTCATCTTGCACTTGTCGTTCCGCCTTTGTAGCTTGATGCACGAGCTCAATGAGGTTGGAGTAGGGTTGGAAGTCGGCAATCTTCTTGATGGGATGGTTGAGTCCGTTCAAGAATCGTGCTATTGTTTGCTCATCATCCTCCGTGACATTGGCTCGAATCATGGCAATCTCCATTTCCTTGTAGTATTCTTCAACACTCTTTGTCCCTTGCTTGAGGAGTTGTAGCTTCTTGAAGAGATCACGGTTGTAGTAGGTGGGCACAAAGCGTGCTCTCATGACATCCTTCATTTGAGCCCAAGTGGTGATTGGAGGTTCACCTCTTGCTCGTCGGCGCTCAAGGACTTGTTCCCACCATATGAGCACATAGTCTTGGAACTCAAGTGATGCCATAGCGATCTTCTTCTCTTCCTCATAGTTGTGCAAGCGAAGATTTTGTTGACCTTCAATGCCCATGAGAGGTATTCTTGGGATCATTGGTTCCATTGAACTTGGGCATTGTGAACTTGAGCTTGCCATAGCGATGTTCTTCATTGTTTTGAGGCGATGTTGATGATGGCGTTCTTGGCGTGGAGGTAATCATCCTCATGATCAACTTGCTCTTGTTGACCTTGAGGGTGAGGTTGAGCTTGAGGAGCTTGTGGAGGAGTTTGTTGGGCTTGGCGTTGCGCTTGCGTGGATGGTAGTTCCTCTCTTGTATTTCTTCTCGAAGTGCTTCCTCTTGATTGCGCCTTCGCGATTGCGGTTGGCGAGGCTCGACTTCATGCTTGAAGTGCGCGTTCGCCTCAAAGCTTGTGCTTCGTTGTTGTTGTTGAAGGCGTTGAGCCTCGGCGTCTTGTTGCTCTTAGTGTGGCGCTTTCGTTCTTGTTCTTGTTGGTAGCGAAGGCGTTGTCGTCCTTGAGCTTGAGCAAATGCCATTTGGCTCGATTGAGGACGAGAACTTCTTCATCAACTTGCTCTTGGAATTCTTGTCGTGTAGCGGGTTGCGAGATGCATAGCGATCTTGTGTGCTCGTCGAAGAATGTTCGATGACGGTGTACTTGTGTCGGAGAAAAGTCGTCGGATGGCGACTTGAGTGGCTCCGTCTTGAGTGTGAAGAGGTAGAAATCGCGGTTCACCAACAAGGCGCGGATCTCGTCCATTCTTGCATCATTCTCTTTCTTGTCGCGTCGAGTTTGTTGTCGAAGTAATCTCGTATGCGTTTCTCGGAGAGTCGCAAGTCGGTGGAGAGGTTGTCGATCGTTAAGCTCAATGCTTGTTGCTCTTGATGGAGAGCTCGTTGCGCGTAAAGAGGTGGCTCTTGGTGACGTATGATGACATGTCGTCGTCTTGCTTTCGATGAAGAGTGGATTTGTAGAAGAACTTGGCCTATCCATCATTTCAAGCAAATTGTGAGTGGTAGAAGGAGAAGAATGAATACCAATGTACCTTTGACGAAGTTGAAGATGAATCAAGTTCACTCAAATGCGGACAATGAAATAGCACTATTGGTACCGATCCTTGTCGATTCTCACACCTACACAAGTAAAAGCTTTTGGTGGAGCTTGGTTAGGATGGTGGCACAAAATTGATTGCAATCGTTAGCTTGACTCAAAAATGTTGAAGAAGATTAGCAAATTCGCATATGCAACAAGTAGACCAAGCAAGTAGTGGTACGGAAACACACGCATAAATAGATAAATGGGATTGTGCAAACCAAAAGTGAGCCAAAATGTGGAATCCACGAAAATGCTCTTGTTGCACAATACTAGAGAGCGCTATGCGATTGCACAAGAGGTGGATCACGGACTTGTGCACAACCTACTAGGCAAAAATGCAGCGATCTCTATCCCAAGTATACTATATGTATGGTATATCGGTGCAATGATCCAAGATGATCTTATGTGACAATCTTAATGTTGTATGATGCTATGCTTGTTGCTTATAAGCTCTTTGCTTATCTTTCCTCTTTGCTTAAAAGCTTGAGTGGCTCTTTCTCTTTTGAGCTCTTTTCTTATGCAAACTTGCGAACTAAGAGAGCAATTGTGTATCACGATGACAACTTTGTGACACACAAGTTGATTTTGAGATATGCACCTCGATTGTATGTATGATATGGTGTATGCAACTAATGTGCACAAGTCACGTTGCGGCAATCCTCAATGGCTAGTCTCGGTGGGTAAGCAGCATAAAAGATGGTATGTGATGGCTATCAATGCAATTGCAAGGTATGACAAAGATGTCGTCGATGTTACCGTCCGTAGCGAAGATGAGTAGCCGACCAAAATGGCGTTGTTGTTGATGTCACACAGCGCCTAGATAGCGAAACACAAAAGGACACGGAAATCTCACTCAAATTGTCGAACTCAAATTGAATGGTAATACGGAGGTTGTGTCTTGGGGTTTGGCGATTGGGCAGTGGTGGATGTGGTGGGGAGTATGTATGTATGTGTGGGTGGTGGTGGTGGAGGATGGGGCTGCAGAATCTGCGGTTTTGAAGGAAGCCGGATGATCCGGGCAGGTGCGGATGATCAGGCGAGTCGGATGATCCGGGACTTAGTCGGATGATCCGAGCAGGTCGACTCTCCGCAGGAAAGGCTCGGGAAGAACACGAAAATGGGGTGGAATTTGATGATTTGAGGGATTTTGGGTGGATTTGAGGGGGAGAAGGTGGGAAACACAAGATCCACGAGTTACACGAATCCATGGATCAAAAACAACAAAACATCATCAAAACTAACAAATCACAAAAAATTTGGGGGTATTTTTGTGGGGATTTTTGGGTTTTAGGACGAAAACAACAAAATCAAGCTAGAAATCACGGTAGGGGCTCCAAAAGCGTGATCAGCGTGGCTCATGATACCATATGATGTAGGGTGGAACCCTAAGTCGTCGATCTTTCACGTTTGGAGGGATCCTACGGAGGAACGAAGAAGCAGCGGAAGAGCGAGAGGAAATCACGGGGAAGAGCAGAGAGACACTCAATCGACAAGAGATCAATCACACAAGGTCTAGATCATGAAGCACAGTGATACATGGTCCAAAATCAACAAAGGAAAGATACAAAGGTAGCCGTTCTTCTCCGGAGGAGGTCTTGAATCCACGAGGATCTTCCCTTAGAGGGTCTTGAATCCGATGGATCTTCTCCTAGGCGGAGGTCTGATCTCCGTGGAGAAATACCGGTGGATGAGCAAAGGCTCTCACACACAAATATGAGCAAATCAATGCTAAGTCTCAAAGTGAGGAGAGGGGTCCTATATATAGAGTGCAGGCGAAGGGGTACATGGGCTCATTAACTTGCAGCACAGTGCGCTGGTCGGATAATCCGGACGAGGTCGGATGATCCGGACAGTCCGGATGATCCGGGTGGAGTCCGGATGGCGGAGGTCGGTGAGTGGCGGCGATGGGCGGATGTCGGCTTGGGGTCCGGACGTCCGGCGAAGTCCGGATGATCCGGGCTGGGTCGGATGATCCGGCTTCAGTATGAGGTTCTGTTGCCTTGGTGGAGTTAGCGGATCATCCGGACCGAGTCCGGATCATCGAGACTCTGTCCGGATCGTCAAGACCTCTGTCCGGATCGTCCGGCCTCCACAACACTTGTGGCTTTCTCCTCTCCGTCTTCACGCATGTCTTACGCTTCGATTCTCCTTGCTTCCCAGCTTCTTCAAGGTCGACTCCTTGGTGCTGAGTATGCATAGAGTTTCCGTTTGAGGTAGTAACCATGTCTCATGTGAATCGAAGGATAGTTGTGAGAGGGTGATGTCACCTCGGCCTCAAGAGCTCTTGCGTGCTCGAGTCATCGGTCCTTGTGGTGTTGTAGGTGTTGATGTAGACACATGGGGATGATGGAAGGATGCTCGCATCAATATACTTGCTACACATTTCTTTTGGCCAAAGATGAGGAGCGGGATGTTGGCGTTTTGTTGCTCATTTGCACTACATGTCAAAAAGCTAAGTCACGACTCAATCCTCATGGTTTATATATGCCTTTGCCTATACCTAGTGTTCCTTGGGAGGATATATCTATGGACTTTGTTTTAGGTTTACCTCGAACAAAGAAGGGAGGATAACATATTTGTTGTCGTGGATAGATTCTCGAAAATGGCACACTTTATACCATGTCATAAAAGCGATGATCTTTGTTAATGTTGCTGATTTGTTCTTTCGTGAAATTATTAAACTTGCATGGTGTGCCAAATACTATTGTTTCAGATCGTGATACTAAATTTCTTAGCCACTTTTGGAGATGTTTATTGGCTAAGTTAGGGACTAAGCGCTTTTAGTACTACTTGTCACCCCAAGCTGATGGACAAACTGAAGTAGTCAATAGAACATTGTCTACTATGCTTAGGGCTGTTTTGAAGAATAATAATAAAATGTGGGAAGAATGCTTGCCTCATATTGAATTTGCTTATAATCGTTCATTGCATTCTACTACTAAGATGTGCCCTTTTGAAATTGTGTATGGTTTCCTACCTCGTGCACCTATTGATTTATTGCCTCTTCCATCTTGGAGAAGGTTAATTTTGATGCTAAAAAGCGTTACGAATTGATTTTAAAAATGCATGAGTTAACTAAGGAAAACATTGGCGTATGAATGCTAAATATAAACTTCTTTGGAGATAAGGGTAGAAAACATGTTGTGTTTGCACAGGAGATCTTGTTTGGTTACATTTGCGTAAAGATAGATTTCTAATTTGCGCAAATCAAAGCTAATGCCACGTCTTGATGGTAAGGTGTTAGAAAATAAATGATAATGCATATAAACTTGAGCTACTGCAGATTTTGGGGTTAGTCCACTTTTAACATTGCAGATTTGAAGCCTTATTTGGGTGAGGAAGATGAGCTTCCGTCGAGGGCGACTTCATTTCAAGAAGGGGCGATGATGAGGACATCAATACCATTGTTACACCCACAGCCCCTCTTTGTTACATATCTGGGACCAATTACTAGAGCTCGCATGCGCCAATTAAATTACGGGTACTTTCGTTTCTTGGTAATGATTCTAATGTTCATGAGAATATGATCTTGCCTAAATTGGATACATTTGTTTTGCTTACAAATGAAGGGCCTAGCTTGGAGAAGGATGAACATTGGAGCAAGAACACGCATGGAGTTGATGGCATGCATAAGGATCAAACGGAGTTACAAGTGATGATTCGGGACTTTGAAGCCACCATAAGGAGTGCATGAAGCCTTGGACGAAATATACAAGATGCCACTTCATAATATTCATCCATAGGCTATTCTAGGTCTTTGCGTCACCTTATTATTAGGCCAGGCCCATGTAATTTCGAAATACTTAAGTATAGGCTATTTTTAGAGTCCGTATGTGTGGGGAAAAAAGAGTTAGGGTTAGTTTGGACCCCACCCTCAAGGGCCACGAAATTCCTCCTTTTCCCCCATATATACAGCCCTTAGGCGTCGTTTAGACTTCGGGTTTTGTTTAGATTAAAGTTCACCATAGCTGCAACCGGCGTGCCGTTTGTGTTCAGCGACCGGACAAAGGCGTCTCGAGAACCCCACCTTGATCAATAAAGCTTTCATCTTATATTCGCAATATCCAGTTGCAATCTTAGTTTCTTGCTTGTTCTTTGCTCGCGAAGCAGACCCTCATGGTCAGGTTGATCGTGCTCCGGCGTGGTCAATAACCTCTCGGAGTTGGTTTAGCGATTGCTAAGGCGCGACGTCCTCGCACGATCGTAGTCGGATCGTCAAAGTGGACTTCCACCAAAGCGATATCCAGCATCTCATCGAAAGACGGGACACCTTTGCCTCTATCAAACGGTTCCGTTGTATCCTTACCCTAGTTGACTATGTATCTTGTGGATCTCATGTGTGTATGTTGATCTAGCACTTGTGTGATCGATTCCTTGTTGGTTGAGTGATTCCCTCTCGTTTTCCCCGTGTTTCTCCTCGTTCTTCCGCGTGTTCTTCATGTTTCCTCCATAGGATCCCCTCCAAACGTGAAAGATCGACGCAATAGGGTTCCACCCTACATCATATGGTATCATGAGCCACGTTGATCACGTTTTTGGAGCCCCTACCCCGTGTTTTCTAGCTTGATTTTGTTGTTTTCATCCTAAAACCCGAAAATCCTCACAAAAATACCCCCAATTTTTTTCGATTTGTTGGTTTTGATGATGTTTTGTTGTTTTTGATCAAGTGGATTGATTGTGTAACTTCGTGGATCTTGCTTTTCCCCACCTTCTCCCCTCGAAATCCACCCAAAATCCCGAAATCGCCAAATTTCTCCCCATTTTCGTGTTCTTCCCGGGCAGTTCCCGTGCGAAGTTGACCTGCCCGGATCATCCGGATTCCGACCCGTATCATCCGGACGTGCCCGGATCATCCGGCTTCCGCTGACGAAGCTGCAGTTCTGCAGTGCCCCTCCACCACCACCTCCACCTACACCTACATACCACCTCCCCACTTGATGTAGGGTGGAACCCTAATTCGTCGATCTTTCACGTTTGGAGGGAATCCTACGGAGGGAACACGAAGAACACGCGGAAGCACAAAGGGAAACACGGGGAAAACGAGAGAGAAACACAAGTGCTAGATCAACATACACACATGAGATCCACGAGGTACATAGTCAACTAGGGTAAGGATACAAAGGAACCGTTCATCTCCCGGAGGAGGCCTTGATGTTCTTCCCTAGATAGGGGTCTTGAATCCCGTGAGGATCTTCTCCTAGGCGGAGGTCCTAATCTCCGAGGAGAAGTAACCAGAGTGGATGAGCAAAACTCTCACACAAATATGAGCTAATCAATGCTAAGTCTCAAAGTGAGGAGATGGGGTCCTATATATAGAGTTTGGGGCGAAGGGGTACATGGGCTCAGCCCAACCTGCAGCATCTGGCGCTGGCGGATGATCCGGACGAGGTCGGATGATCCGGGCTGGTCGGATGATCCGGGTGGGGACCGGATGGGGTGGAGAGCTCGGCCCGTGGTGGCGGGCGGGCGGATGTCCGGTGGCGGTCCAGACGTCCGGCGAGGTCCGGCTAATCCGAACTGGAGTCGGATGATCCGGCCGGGAGGAGCCTGTTGCCTTGGTGGAGTTAGCGGATCGTCCGGACTGGGTCCGGATCAGCGAGGCTCTCTCCGGATCGTCACAGACCTCTGTCCGGATCGTCCGGCCTCTCTGATCCTTGTTGCTTTCTCCTCTCCGTCTTCATGCATGTCTTCCGCTTCGGTTCTCCTTGCTTCCTAGCCTCTTCATGGTCGACTCCTTGGTACTGAGTATGCATAGGGTTTCGTTTGAGGTAGTAACCATGTCTCATGTGAATCGAAGGAGAGTTGTGAGAGGAGTGATGTCACCTCGGTTTCAAGAGCTCTTGCACGTGCTCGAGTCATCGGTCCTTGTGGTGTTGTAGGTGTTGATGTGGAGTCCATGGGGATGATGAAGGATGCTCCGCATCACCACTCCAACCACCACCACTTCCACTTGCCAAAACCCAAGACACAACCTCCGTACTACCATTCGAATTTGAGTTCGACAATTTGAGTGAGATTTCCATGTCCTCTTGTGTTTCGGCTATTTAGGCGCGGTGTGACATCAACAACAAATGCTCATTTTGGTGGCTACTCATCTTAGCTACGGACGGTAACCTCGACGACATCTTTGTCATACCTTGCAATTGCATTGATAACCATCATAGACCATCTTTTGCGTTGCTTACCCATCGAGACTAGCCATTGAGTATTGCCGGCAACGTGACTTGTGCACATTAGTTGCATACACCATATCATACATACCATCGTGGTGCATATCTCGGAATCAACTTGTGTGTCACAAAGTTGTCATCGCATACACAATTGCTATCTTGGTTGTGAAGTTTGCATAAGAAAAGAGCTCACAAGAGAAAGAGCCACTCAAGCTTTTAAGCAAAGAGGAAAGATAAGCAAAGAGCTTATAAGCAACAAGCATAGCATCATACAACATTAAGATTGTCATATAAGATCATCTTGGATCATTGCACGAAATACCATACACATAGCATACTTGGGATAGAGATCGTTGCATTTTGCCTAGTAGGTTGTGCACAAGCTCGTATCCGCCTATTGTGCAATCGTGCTAGCGTCTCTCTAGTATTGTGCAACAAGAGCATTTTTCGTGGATTCCACATTTTGGCTCACTTTTGGTTTGCACAATCCCATTTATCTATTTGCGTGTGTGTTTCAGTGTACCACTACTTGCTTGGTCTACTTGTTGCATATCTGAATTTGCGAATCTTCTTCAACATTTTGAGTCAAAATAACGATTGCAATCAATATTGTGCCACCATCCTAACCAAGCTCCACCAAAGCTTTTACTTGTGTAGGTGTGAGAATCGATAAGGATCGGTACCAATAGTGCTATTTCATTGTCCACATTTGAGTGACTTGATTCATCTTCAACTTTGGGTCAAAGGTACATTGGTATTCGTTCTTCTCCTTCTACCACTCACAATTTGCTTGAAATGATGGATAGGCCAAGTTCTTCTACAAATCCACTCTTCATCGAGCAAGGCGATGGTATGTCATCATCGTCGCCAAGAGCCACCTCTTTGCCGCTGTGAGCTCTCCATCAAAAGCGACAAGCAATGGCGAGCGCGCCGACAACAAGCTCGGCGCACACAAGAAAAAAACGATGCAAGAATGGGCGAGCTCTGGCGCCTTGTTGGTGGCTGGCGTCCTTCTCGTCCTCACACTCAAGGCGGAGCCACTCAAGTCGCCACTCAAGCGACTCCTTCTCCGACACAAGTACACCGTCATCGAACACTCTTGAGGTGCATCGCGTCAAGACCGTCATCGTCTACGCAACCCGCTACGACAAGCATCCCCAAGAACAAGTTGATGAACAAGTTCCTCGTCCTCAATCGAACCAAGTGGCGTTCGCTCAAGCTCAAAACGACAACGTCTTCGTCGCCAACAAGAACAAACGGCGGCGCCTACATCAAGAGCAACAAGACTCGAGGCTCAACCATTCAACAACAACAACGAGAAGAACAAGCTCTTGAGGCGAGCGTGCCCTTCAAGCATCAAGTCGAGCTATCGCCAACCACAATCATGAAAAGCGCAATCAAGAGAAGCCCTTGAGAGGAAATACAAGAGGAACTACCATCGCGTGCGCAATGTCAAGCTCCACAAGCTCCTCCACAAGCTCCTCAAGCTCAACCTCAACCTCAAGGTAAACAAGAGCAAGTTGATCATGGACTTCCTCCATGCCAAGAGCAACATGAGGATGATTACCCTCCACGACAAGGGCATCATCATCACCATCGCCCACAACACAATGAAGAGCAACGCTATGGCAAGCTCAAGTTCACAATGCCCAAGTTCAATGGAAGCAATGATCCCGAAGAGTACCTCTCATGGGCATTGAAGGTCGACAAAATCTTTCGTTTGCACAACTATGAGGAAGAGAAGAAGATCGCTATGGCATCACTTGAGTTCCAAGACTATGTGCTCATATGGTGGGAACAAGTCCTTGAGCACCGACAAGCAAGAGGTGAACCTCAATCACCACTTGGACTCAAATGAAGGGCGTCATGAGAGCACGCTTTGTGCCCACCTACTACAACATGATCTCTTCAAGAAGCTACAACTCCTCAAGCAAGGAACAAAGAGTGTTGAAGAATACTACAAGGAAATGGAGATTGCCATGATTGAGCCAATGTCACGGAGGATGATGAGCAAACAATGGCACGATTCTTGAATGGTCTCAATCATCCCATCAAGAAGATCGCCGACTTCCAACCCTACTCCAACCTCATTGAGCTCGTGCATCAAGCTACAAAAGTGGAGCGTCAAGTGCAAGATGACTTCAAATCGCCAAGTACTCCTCCAAAACATCTGGCTTCTCCAACAACCAAGCTTCAACAACTACTCCAACCTCGACATCAACCAAGCCTTCTCCAAGCAACGACGACAAGTCAAGTTACAAGAAAACTTCCTCAAGTTCAAGTCGTCTCCCTCCTACCACAAGCAACCTCAAGCCGCTTTGCTTCATCATCTACTCAACCGATGAGACCGTCAAGACAAGCTCCTTCAAGTGCTTCACTTGCGGCGGCGAGCCACAAGTCATATGAATGCACCAACAAGCGGACCATGATACTCAGCGGCGATGGCACCTATGACTCAATGAGTGAAGATGAAATGGGCGCTATTGATCAAGTGGCCATGCACGGTGCATCAGCGAGGATGAAGATGATCAAGTCTTTTGTGATGAAGATCTGAGCCCGCTCTTGTTGTCTCAAAGTCTTGACACTTCAACATCAACAAGAAGAAGACCAGCGATGCCACATCTTCCACACAAAGGCGGCATCAATGGGCGATCCGTCAAGGTCATCATCGATGGAGGTAGTTGCCACAACTAGGCAAGCGAAGAACTATGCTCCAAGCTCCAATTGGTCAAGAGGAAGCATCCGCAACCCTACAAGGTTCAATGGCTAAGTGACTCGGCACTATCTGAGTTGAGCATACGGTCCAAGTATCCTTCAAAATCGGTGCATATGAGGACACTTTGGGTGTGATGTGGTCCCAATGACCGTTTGCCACCTCCTCCTTGGTCGGCCATGGCAATTCGACCATGGTGTCTATCACAATGGGCGTTCAAACCACTATAGCTTCAAGATGAAAGGCAAAGAATATGTCCTCGACCCATGTCTCCTAGTCAAGTGATAGCCGACAAACAAGCCACCAACCAAAGAGAAGAGTGAGAAAGTGAGCCACCAAAAAGTGAGTGAGAGCCACAAGCCAAATTTGGCGCCTCTTAGCCTAGAGAAAAACCTCATACTATTAGCCACCAAACATGAGATGAGAGAAGTGTGTGAGAACCCATCGAGTGTGATGCACTTTGTCCTTGTGTGCGAGGATGGAGATACAAAACTAACACCATTCACGAGCTACCTTTGGCGTTTCAATCTCTTTTGCAGGAATTTCAAGATGTTTTCCCGATGAGCTACCTCGGGTCTACCTCCTCTGAGGCATTGAGCATCGAATTGACCTCATTCGGGCGCCACTTCAAACAAAGCTCCATACCGTGTCAATCCCGAAAAAACCAAGGAGATTCAGCGGCAAGTACAACAACTAATCGACAACGGTCATATGCGTGAAAGCTTAAGCCCTTGTGCGTTCCGTTATTCTTGTGCCTAAGCCCGATGGAAGTTTCCGCTTGTGTTCCGATTGTAGACCTATAAATGCTATTACCGTGCGCTATAGGCATCCCATTCCTCGCTTAGATGATATGCTTGATGAACTTAGTGGAGCCAACTTTTTCTCAAAAATTGATCTTAAAAGTGGCTATTATCAATTCCGCATTCATGAGGGTGATGAATGGAAAACTGCTTTCAAAACAAAATTTGGCTTATATGAATGGTTGGTTATGCCTATGGGTTTGTCGGAAGCTCCCGGAACTTTTGTGCGTCTCATGCATCATGTACTTCGTCCATACATTGGAAACTTTGTTGTCGTTTACTTCGATGATATTCTTGTGTTTAGCAAAACCATGAAAGAGCATCTTGATCATGTTAAGCTTGTTTTGCAAACACTTCGAAAGGAAAGTCTTTATGCCAACTTGAAAAAAATGCACTTTTGGCGTTGACAAAGTGGTTTTCTTGGGTTTCGTTGTCTCTTCAAGGGTGTCCATGTTGATGAAACTAAGATCAAAGCAATTAAAACTTGGCTAACCCACCAATTTGCAACAAGTGTGAAGTTTCCTTGGTCTTGCAGGTTTTTATCGCTTAACCGTGAAAAACTTTAGCACTATTGCAGCTCCTTTGCATGCTTTGAGTAAGAAGAATACTCCTTTTGTTTGGGGACCTTTGCAATCAAGCGCTTTTGATGAGCTCAAGTCTTTGCTTACTCATGCTCCGATTCTTGCTTTGCCCAATTTTGACAAAACTTTTGAGGTTCATTGTGATGCAAGTGGTACGGAATTGGCGGAGTTTTAATGCAAGAAAAACGAGTCATTGCTTATTTTAGTGAAAAACTCTCGGGTGCTCAACTTAACTATCCCGTGTATGACAAGGAATTGTATGCTTTAGTGCGTGTCCTCCATGTTTGGGAACATTATCTTAGACCTCATGAGTTTGTCATCCATACCGATCATGAAACGCTTAAGTACTTAAAAGGTCAAACTAAATTGAACAAGCATCATGCCAAATGGAGTGAACTTATTAAATCTTTCCCATATTTGATCAAGTACATTAAGGGCAAGGAAAATGTAGTTGCCGATGCACTTTCACACATATGCACACTTGTCACCCAACTTGAGTTGAATGTTATTGGCTTTGAGGACATAAAAGATTTATATGCTAGTGATCCATCTTTTGCACCTCATTATGCTAAATGTTTGACGCATACATCTTGGGAACAATATTACCTCAAGGATGGTTATCTTATGAGAGCTAACAAACTATGCATACCGAGTCTTCTCTTCGTTTGCTCCTTTTGCAAGAGGCTCATGGAGGTGCACTCATGGGACACTTTGGATAGCGACAAGACCTTAGCCATGCTCTCCAAGAACTACTTTTGGCCAAAGATGTTTGAGGCGTCTCACGCTTCACCACAAGATGCTCAACATGCATGCAAAGCTAAGTCAGCTCAATCTCATGGTCTTTACATGCCTCTTCCTATTCCTTATCAACCTTGGGAAGACATTAGCATGGACTTTGTACTTGGTTTGCCTAGAACTCAAAATGGAAAGGATCCGTGTTTGTTGTTGTGGATCGATTTTCTAAGATGGCACATTTCATCCCTTGCAACAAGGTGAGCGATGCTTCACATATTGCAAATCTCTTTTGTAGGAAATCTTGCGCCTCCATGGAGTACCAAAGACAATCGTCTCCGACCATGACGTCAAGTTCTTGAGTTACTTTGGAAGACCCTATCGCCAAGCTCGGAATCAAGCTCTTCTTTTCATCGCATACCATCCTCAAACCGGCGGCCAAGCGGAGGTGATGAACAGACGCTCTCCACTCTACTTGGCGTGTTGATCAAGAAGAACATCAAGGAGTGGGAGCGTGTCTACCCATCGCCGAAATCGCCTACAACGCGCAAGACATTGACGACCGGCAAGTCCCCCTTGAGGTCGTCTCGGCTTCAACCATTGTCCCCATTGGACATTCTACCTCTACCTCTACAAGGCGCACCAACCTCGGCGCAAGTGCCGTGCAAGCTACATCAAGAATATGCATGAAGATACAAGAAACACCATCGAGTGCCAAGTACAGCGACTAGCGACCAAGCTCAACATCAACAAGCAACCCATGATCTTCAACATAGGCGATCTCGTGTGGCTACACCTTCGCAGAAAGCTTCCCCAGCGAGCATAAGTCAAACTTCTACCTCGAGCGATGGACCCTTCAAGGTGTTATGCGCTACAACAACAAGCGCCTACAAGCTTGACCTACCAGCGACAAGTACAGCGTGGCGACACCTTCAACGTCAAAGACCTCTCGCCTTTCCATGGTGATGAAGATCTAGATCGAGGTCGGATCCTTTGAAGGAGGGATATGATGCGGAGCATCCTTCCATCATCCCCATGGACTCTACATCAACACCTACAACACCACAAGGACCGATGACTTCGAGCACATGGAAGAGCTCTTGAAACGAGGTGACATCACTCCTCTCACAATTCCCTTCGATTCACATGAGACATGGTCACTACCTCAAGCGGAAGCGCTATGCATACTCGGTACCAAGAGTCAACCATGAAGAAGCAAGGAGGCAAGGAGAAGCAGGGGCGTAAGACATCGAGAAGGCGGAAGGAAAAACCACCAAGGACCAGGATGCGGACGATCCGGACCCCGCCGGACGATCCGGACAGCGCCGGACGATCCGGACCTGGCAGACGATCAGCTTCATCGCCCAAGGACTCCGAAGCTCACACGAAGCGGATCATCCGGACACCGCCGGACGTCCGGACCGCCAGCCGGACATCCGGCCCGTCGCCGCCCCTAGCCGAGCCTCCAGCTCATCCGGGTCCCCACCTGGATCATCCGGATCAGCCGGATCATGATAAGCGGTGTCCCATCTTCGATGAGATGGTGGCTATCGTTTTGGATGAAGTCGACTTTGGCGATCCGACTCTGAGCGTCTGCGAGGGCGTCGCGCCTTAACAATCGCTAAACCAACTCAGGAGGTTATTGACCACGCGAGACACGATCAACGACCACGAAGTGCATTTCCTGCGAGCAAGCGAAGAACAAGCAAGAAACTAAGATTGCAATCTAGATATTGCGAATATAAGAGAAAACTTTATTGATCAAGGTGGGGTTACGTGGCGCCTTTGTGCAGTCGTGGAACACAAGCGAAATCTGTGAAGTTGCAGCTACTGGCGAACTTTTAATCTAAACAAAACCCCCAAAGTCTAAGCGGTGCCCTAAGTCTTTGTATATATGGAGGAAGAGGGGTGAATTTCGTGGCCCTTGGTGGAGGGTCGAAACTAACCCTATATCTTGTTTCCCACACATACGGACTCTAAAATAGCCTATACTAATGTATTTCGAAATTACATGGGCTGGCCCAATAATAAGGTATTGCAGCACCTAGAATAGCCTCTGGGCGAAATTCATGAAGTGGCATCTTGTATATTTCGTCCAAGACTTCATGCACTCATTATGGTGGCTTCAAAGTCTGAAGTCATCACTTGTAACTCCATTCTTATCCCCTTGCGCATGCCATCATCTCCATGCTTGTTCTTGCTCAATGTTCATCCTTCTCCAAGCTAGGCCCTTCATTTGTAAGCAAAACAAATGTATCCAATTTAAGCGACATCATATTCTCATGAACATTAGAATCATTACCAAAAGCGAAAGTACACAGTAATTTAGTTGGCGTCTTGTGAGCTCTAGTAATTGGTCGATATGTATAGCGGCGGGGGCTGTTGGTGTAACAATGGTATTGATGTCCTCATCCGATCATCGGGCACTCGTCCGGATCATCCGGCCAGCGCCTGCGTCTTGGCGTGTTGGGCTGAGCCCATGTACCCCTTCGCCCCCAACTCTATATATAGGACCCCATCTCCTCACTTTGAGACTTAGCATTGGATTAGCTCATATTTGTGTGAGAGCCTTTGCTCATCCACTTGGTTACTTCTCCTCGGAGACCAGGACCTCCTCGGAGAAGATCCCCTGGATTCAAGACCCCTATCTGGGGAAGAACATCAAGGCCTCCTCTTGGAGATGAGCAGTTCCGTTGTATCCTTACCCTAGTTGACTATGTATCTTGTGGATCTCATGTGTGTATGTTGATCTAGCACTTGTGTGATCGATTCCTTGTTGGTGGAGTGATTCCCTCTCGTTTTCCCCGTGTTTCTCCTCGTTCTTAGTGTGTTCTTCGTGTTTCCTCCGTAGGATCCCCTCAAGCGTGAAAGATCGGCTATAGGGTTCCCTCTACATCAAATGCCCTTTTGTTCTTGGCTTTCCGCGCGCATGAGTTCTGACATGCCATCCGGCAAAAACAAGGAGAATAAGGCATATAGCCCTTTGGATTCTCTTCAATTCTGACCAAATGAGATTGCCGGATCATAGAGCATCTGCGAAAGGTACCTTTGTCCCTACCGAGAGGGCTAATGTCTATAAGCAACATAATCTCTCAAATTTCCTTCAAAAGGAAGTGCCAATGGGTTGAAACTTGAATGAAAAACAACGACAAATGATGTTCTTTGACTTTCGGGGCCAAAAGTCCTGCTTAAGGCCGTGTTGAGGTACTCTAGGCCTCTGGGCATAGCGGTATTTTCTGGATTTACGCTTCGCATGAGCTGTTTGAGTACTTGTGGGTTTCACGGACTCGAATGACAAATATATGACCGTTTTAGTGAACATCTCTCCATTCGATGGCGGTCCTTGAAAGTACTTCATTTTCTCGTCGCTTTTGCTGATTGCCCCAAAATTTCTTGTCCTCTATAGAGGAATGTCGTTTCCACATATATATTGGCGATGCAGGAATGCCCTTTTGTTCTTGGCATTCCGTGGCGTGAGATTCTGACATGCCATCCGTGGCGTGGCGGGAGAATAAGGCATATCGCGCTAGATTTTCTTCAATTCTGGCCAAATGAGATTGCCCGTATCATAGAGCATCTGCGAGAAAGATGCGTTTGTCCCTACCGAGAGAGCTAATGTCTATAAGCAACATAATCTCTCGAATTTCCTTTAAAGGAAGTGCCAATGGGTTTAGAAACTTATGCGAAAAAGCAGCGACGAATGATGTTCTTTGACTTTCGGGGCCAAAAAGTCACCTTAAGGCTGCATTTAAGGGTACTCGGGCCTCTGGCGTGGCGGGCAGTATTTTTTCGATTCGGCGCTACTTGTGAGTAGTTTAATGCTTATGGGTCCGACCACGGACTCGAATGACAATATTATGACCGTTTTAGTGAACATTTGTCCATTCTATGCCAGTCCTTGAAAGTACTTCATTTTCTCGTGCGCTTTTTGCTGATTGACCCAAAATTTCTTGTCCTCTATAGAGAGACATCGTTTCGACATATATATTGGTGATGCGGGAATGCCCTTTTGTTCTTGGCTTTCAAGCGCATGAGTTCTGACATGCCATCCGTGAAAACAAGGAGAATAAGGCATATAGCCCTTTGGATTTTCTTCAATTCTGGCCAAATGAGATTGCGGATCATAGAGCATCTGCGAAAGGTACCTTTGTCCCTACCGAGAGGATAATGTCTATAAGCAACACAATCTCTCGAATTTCCTTCAAAAGGAAGTGCCAATGGGTTGAAACTTGTTTGAAAAACAATGACGAATGATGTTCGTTGACTTTCGAGAGCCAATAAGTCTGCTTAAGGCCGTGTTGAGGTACTCGGGCCTCTGGCATAAGCGAGTATTTTACGGATTTACGCGCTCACCACGAGCCGTTTGAGTACTTGTGGGTCCAACACGGACTCCGAATGACAAAATTATGACCGTTTTAGTGAACATCTCTCCATTCTATGGCAGTCCATGAAAGTACTTCATTTTCTCGTGCGCTTTTTGCCTAATTGCCCCAAAATTTCTTGTCCTCTATAGAGGTGATGAGGACATCAATACCATTGTTACACCCACACCCCTCTTGCTATACATCTTGGACCAATTACTAGAGCTCGCGCTTGACTAAATTACGGTACTTTCGTTTCTTGGTAATGATTCTAATGTTCATGAGAATATGATCTTGCCTAAATTGGATACATTTGTTTTGCTTACAAATGAAGGGCCTAGCTTGGAGAAGGATGAACATTGGAGCAAGAACAAGCATGGAGATGATGGCATGCATAAAGAGGACAGAATAGAGTTACAAGTGATGATTTCAGGACTTTGAAGCCACCATAATGAGTGCATGAAGCCTTGGACGAAATATACAAGATGCCACTTCATAAATTTCGTCCGGAGGCTATTCTAGGTCTTCGTCACCTTATTATTAGGTCAGGCCCATGTAATTTCGAAATACATTAGTATAGGCTATTTTTAGAGTCCGTATGTGTGGGGAAACAAGAGATAGGGTTAGTTTGGACCCCTCCACAAGGGCCACGAAATTCTCCCCTCTTCCTCCATATATACAGCCCTTAGGGCACCGTTTAGACTTTGGGTTTTGTTTAGATCAAAAGTTTGCCATAGCTGCAACCGGCGTGCCGTTTGTGTTCAGCGACCGGACAAAGCGTCCACAGAACCCCACCTTGATCAATAAAGCTTTCATCTTATATTCGCAATATCCAGTTGCAATCTCGGTTTCTTGCTTGTTCTTCGTTTGCTCGCGAAATAGACCCTCGTGGTCAGGTTGATGCGATGCTCGGCGTGGTCAATAACCACTCGGAGTTGGTTTAGCGATTGCTAAAGCGCGGCGTCCTCGCGCTTCGTAGTCGGATCATCAAAGTCGACTTCCACAAAGCGAAATCCACCATCTCATCGAAGGCGGGACACCTCGCCTCTATCAAGTGGTATCAGTTTCCGGGTTGCTCGGTGAGATTTTCTGAGTTTTAAGTAGTTTAGATCGAGTCATTCTTCATACCTACAGTCCACGAAAAAGCCAAAAAAAATGAGGTTAGGTCATCATATCTGAACCAATCGAGCCTTTGCATCATCTTTTACGTATTTGCGTTGTTGAATTTGCGGTTGCATCGTCGTGTCTAGTTCTTTGGTCTTAGAGTCTAGTCTTTTAGAGTTTGAGTTACGGTCATAAGTTGTCACGCTGCTTGCCGCTTGCGTTATCATCGCCCTGCCATCTACCACCACGCTTATCATACCGTTTGAATCCGTATCCATATACCACCACGCTGCCATATACCACCACGTTGCCATATACCACCACCATATATCCACCACCAATCCGAGTTCCTTGCATATTAGATTTGTTTCGGGATCCATCTAATTTCGATTCGTGTTTCCTTATGCGAGTAGGTTTGGTTCAGCAATCTTTTGCCGTCGGAAACCACCCTCCGTTTAGGCCCAAAATTTTCCAAAAGCATACGGGACAAAAATTTTACGGCTATCCTATTTTTAGGTGTTTCTAAGCGTATTGAGGCGATCGCCGTTATAGAAAGTTTTTTGACCTGTTTCGTTTTTGGGTCGGCGATCGGAAAAAAAAAAATTGGTCGAAAAATTTCGTGCCCATCCTATCGTTTGACACAGGAAGAGTTTTGAGACACTTTCGCCATTATAGTGATTTTCGCAAAAAAAAAAAAACAGCGCAAAAAAAAAAGCAAAAAAAATTCAGTGTGCTCCTTCCTTGTTTACGTCGTGCGCGGGATTTTGTTAGTGTTCTAGGCTCGCGTCTCTAGCGCGGTCTAGCCTAGGACCAGCCTGATACCGTCGTTGGCGTTTATTCAACTTTGCATCTCGAATTGATTATTCTTGACCTTTTTGCTACCATATTATAAGCCTTCCCAGCTCCACATACATCTCGTCATGCGTTTGATTCTCCTGTGTCGCTATAGCCAAGCTTTGAGAGTTTTGACTTCTAGCGGTTGCCGATCACCTTTCTTCTTTGGGTAGGCTGGTAAAATTTGAGATTTGCTTGCGGGTTTGTGATACACCACCACCACTTCTTACTAGTCTGTAGGATCATATTCTTGTGTGTTTCTATTCTTTGCTAACCATGGTAGGATCACAAGCCGATGAGGCTGATTGGGAGAACACGATGAACAAACAGCTACATGATAAGTTTGACAAATGATGATTGGACGGTGCAAGGCGTGGTAAACAGATTTGTGAGGCCATGGAGAAGATAGATGGCATTGAGAAGGCGTTTGAAACAAACCTTGATAGCAAGTTTGATGAATTGCTCGTAGCGTTTTCCACAACCACCGCCCGGCTGCACCTATCGCACCTCTGCAATGACAACAACTCGCCCCTTACGAATCGGTATGGGCGAGCTCGGCGTGTTCCTATTGAGCGAGGACAAAATTCAGTGCAGCTGCTCTGCTGTTGGTGCTTCTTTGGCTCCTACTACTGCTGCTTTGGTGGTGCAGGGAGGATGATGAGTATGTGGGCGATTATGAGGATGAGGTTGATCAACATCGAACTACGTGCAACCACCGGTCGTCCACATGCAAATATTGGCAATGCTAGGGCTCCCCTCAGTGCGAGATCATGACCATCTCCCTAAACTGAAATTGAATATTCCACCATTTGAGGGTAGATATGTTCTGATATATATCTTACTTGGGAGTTAAGCTGAACAACGATTTACATGTTTACAATATCACGAGAAGAGGCGTGTTCTGCTGCTTTGTTTGTGCCTTCACTAGCTTTGCATGTGTTTGGTGGTGCGAACATTGTAGATTATATCTGTTCCACTACTTGGGCTGCTTTGAAAACTGCTATGCGTACTCGTTGGGTTCCACCATATTATCAACGTGAATTACTTCAAAAATTGCAGCGCTTAAGACAAGGAAAAATTCTGTAGAAGAATATTATCGGGAATTACAAACTGGCTTGATTAGATGTGGTATTGTTGAGGAGAATGAAGCTATGCTTGCACGTTTTACGGGTGGATTAAATAGAGATTCAGACCATTCTAGACTATAAGGATTATAATAATATCACTCGTTTATTCCATCTTGCTTGTAAAGCTGAGCGTGAAGTCTTGGATCGTGAGGCATTGGCGCGCACTAACTTTTCTGCAGGTCGACCTTCATCATGGACACCACGTGCATCATCTACTTCCTTTGCACCATCACCTCCTTGGTGCCACCTCCAACCGTGATACAAGCGAGCACAACCACCACTATCGCCAGAGCACACTGCTGGGCCTGCAGAGCTCTTCTTCCATGGCGTCAGCAGGGCACACAAGTGATATTATTTGTCGTCGTTGTAAGGAAGAGGACATTTTGCGAGAGAATGCAAATCTCAGCGTGTGATGATTGCTCACGGAGGATGGTGGGTATGAGTCCGCTAGTGACTATGATGAGGAGACTTTGGCTCTTATTACACATGAGGAACACGGTGGAGATGATTACGATCATGAGACACAATACATGGCTCTTGAAGATCTTGGCGGTATGAATGTTTAGTTGCTCAGCGTGTTTTGAGTGTGCAGGTTACACAAGTGAGCAAAATCGGAGGCATAATTTATTCCATACAAAGGAGTTGTGAAGGAGCGTTCTA
The DNA here is from genome assembly GCA_021437245.1 of Aegilops speltoides. Taxonomy (NCBI): domain Eukaryota; kingdom Viridiplantae; phylum Streptophyta; class Magnoliopsida; order Poales; family Poaceae; genus Aegilops; species Aegilops speltoides. The sequence continues at coordinate 244,967,962 of CM038143.1, read as the reverse complement.
TTAGCGTCATCATAGATGGAGGAGCTGCAACAACTTGGCTAGCATGGAGATGGTGGAAGCTATCTCTCACCACAAGACCACATCCACATCCTTACTACATCCAATGGTTCAACAACAGCGGCAAGGTTAAGGTAACACGTCTTGTTAGTGTGCATTTTAGTATCTCTACATATCTGATTATGTTGATTGTGATGTGGTACCTATGCAAGCATGTTCCTTGTTACTTGGTAGACCATGGCAATTTGATAAAATTCTGTACACCATGGTAGAAACAATCAGTATACTCTTGTTCATAAGGATAAAAATATTACTTTGCTTCCTATGACTCCTGAGTCCATTTTGAAAGATGATATTAATAGAGCTAATAAAGCAAAAGCAGGAGACAAATAAGAGTGAAAATCAGATTGTGGCAAAAGAATTTGAGCAACACATGAAGCCTAATAGTAAACCATCTCTTTGTTGCTACGAAATTAAATTGAAAAGTGCATGTTTACTTGCCACCAAATCTGATATTGATGAGTTAGATTTTAGCAAATCTATTTGCTATGCTTTTGTGTGCAAAGAGGCATTATTTTCATTAGAGGGCGTGCCTTCCTCTTTGCCCCTTTGTCACTAACATTTTGCGGGAGGGAGTTGGCGTCTTTCCACAAGGCGTGCCACAGGATTACCACCTATTAGAGGATTGAGCATCAAATTGACTTAATTCGGTGCATCGTTACCAACCGTGCACCATACCGTACCAATCCGGAGGAGGCGAAGGAGATTATCGTCAAGTCAGAGGGCTGCTTTCGACAAAGGTTATATCTGCGAATCCCTTAGTCCTTGTGCTGTTCCTATTATTCTAGTGCGAAAAAGGATGGTGCGTCGCGTATGTGTGTTGATTGTAGAGGCATTAATAATATTACTATTAGTTATCGTCACCCTATTCCTAGGCTAGATGATATGCTTGATGAATTGAGTGGCTCTACAATATTCTCCAAAGTTGATTTGCGTAGTGGATACCATCAAATTCGTATGAAATTGGGAGATGAATGGAAAACAGCATTTAAAACTAAGTTTGGATTATATGAGTGGTTAGTCATGCCTTTTGGGTTAACTAATGCACCTAGTACTTTCATGAGATTAATGAGCGAAGTTTCGTGCTTTCATTGGACGATTTGTGGTAGTCTATTTTGATGATATCTTGATTTATAGCAAATCTTTGGAAGAACATTTGGAACATTCGTGCTGTTTTTAATGCTCTCGTGATGCGTTTGTTTGGTAACCTTGGGAAGTGCACCTTTTGCACCGACCGAGTATCTTTTCTTGGCTATGTTGTTACTCCACGAGGGAATTGAAGTTGATAAAGCCAAGATTGAAGCTATTGAGAGTTGGCGCAGCCCAAAGCAGTCACACAAGTGAGGAGTTTCCTTGGCCTCGCTGGTTTCTATAGGCGTTTTGTGAGAGATTTCAGCACCATTCTGCACCTCTCAATGAGCTTACAAAGAAGGATGTGCCTTTTGTTTGGGGTACCGCATACGGGAAGAAGCCTTCACGGTATTGAAAGCTAAGTTGACACATGCTCCTTTACTCCAACTTCTGATTTTAATAAGACTTTTGAGCTTGAATGTGATGCTAGTGGAATTGGATTAGGAGGTGTGTTATTACAAGATGGCAAACCTGTTGCATACTTTTACGAAAAATTGAGTGGGCCTAGTCTGAATTACTCTACTTATGATAAAGAATTATATGCTCTTGTTAGGACTTTAGAAACATGGCAACATTATTTATGGCCCAAAAGAATTTGTTATACATTACGATCATGAATCTTTGAAACATATTAAAGTCAAGCTAAACTGAATCGTAGACATGCTAAATGGGTTGAATTCATTGAGACTTTCCCTTATGTCATTAAACACAAGAAGGGTAAAGAAAATGTTATTCTTGATGCATTGTCTAAATCGCTATACTATGCTTTCACAACTTGACTTCAAAATATTTGGTTTGGAGACCATCAAAGATCAATATGTGCATGATGCTGATTTTAAAGATGTATTGCAGAATTGTAAAGAAGGAAGAACATGGAACAAGTTTGTCGTTAATGATGGATTTGTGTTCGTGCTAACAAGCTATGCATTCCAGCTAGCTCCGTTCGTCTTTTGTTGTTGCGGAGGCGCATGGAGGAGGATTAATGGGACACTTTGGCGTGAAGAAGGCGGAGGGCGTACTTGCTACACATTTCTTTTGGCCAAAGATGAGGCAGGATGTTGGCGTTTTATTGCTCATTGCACTACATGTCAAAAAGCTAAGTCACGACTCAATCCTCATGGTTTATATATGCCTTTGCACTGTACCTAGTGTTCCTTGGGAGGATATATCTATGGACTTTGTTTTAGGTTTACCTAGAACAAAGAAGGGAGGATAGCATATTTGTTGTCGTGGATAGATTCTCGAAAATGGCACACTTTATACCATGTCATAAAAGCGATGATCTTTGTTAATGTTGCTGATTTGTTCTTTAGTGAAATTATTAAGCTTGCATGGTGTACCAAATACTATTGTTTCAGATCGTGATACTAAATTTCTTAGCCACTTTTGGAGATGTTTATGGGCTAAGTTGGGGACTAAACTGCTTTTAGTACTACTTGTCACCCCAAGCTGATGGACAAACTGAAGTAGTCAATAGAACATTGTCTACTATGCTTAGGGCTGTTCTAAAGAAAAATAAGAAAATGTGGGAGGAATGCTTGCCTCATATTGAATTTGCTTATAATCGTTCATTGCATTCTACTACTAAGATGTGCCCTTTTGAAGTTGTGTATGGTTTCCTACCTCGTGCACCTATTGATTTGTTGCCTCTTCCATCTTGGAGAAGGTTAATTTTGATGCTAAAAGCGTGCTGAATTGATTTTAAAAATGCATGAGTTAACTAAGGAAAACATTGGCGTATGAATGCTAAATATAAACTTCTTTGGAGATAAGGGTAGAAAACATGTTGTGTTTGCACAGGAGATCTTGTTTGGTTACATTTGCGTGAGATAGATTTCTGATTTTTGCAAATCAAAGCTAATGCCACGTCTTGCTGGTCCCTTTAAGGTGTTGGAGAAAGTAAATGATAATGCATATAAACTTGAGCTGCTGCAGATTTTGGGGTTAGTCCACTTTTAACATTGCAGATTTGAAGCCATATTTGGGTGAGGAAGATGAACTTCCGTCGAGGGCGACTTCATTTCAAGAAGGGAGGATGATGAGGACATCAATACCATTGTTACACCCACAGCCCTGCTGCTATACATCTTGGACCAATTACTAGAGCTCGCGCGCCAACTAAATTACCGGTACTTTCGTTTCTTGGTAATGATTCTAATGTTCATGAGAATATGATCTTTGCCTAAATTGGATACATTTGTTTTGCTTACAAATGAAGGGCCTAGCTTGGAAAAGGATGAACATTGGAGCAAGAACACACATGGAGTTGATGGCATGCACAAGGGATCAGAGCGGAGTTACAAGTGATGATTTCGGGACTTTGAAGCCACCATAAGGAGTGCATGAAGCCTTGGACGAAATATACAAGATGCCACTTCATAATATTCGTCCATAGGCTATTCTAGGTCTTTCGTCACCTTATTATTGGGCCAGGCCCATGTAATTTCGAAATACATTAGTATAGGCTATTTTTAGAGTCCGTATGTGTGGGGAAACAAGAGATAGGGTTAGTTTGGACCCCTCCACCAAGGGCCACGAAATTCACCCCTCTTCCTCCATATATACAGCCCTTAGGGCACCGTTTAGACTTAGGTTTTGTTTAGATCAAAAGTTAGCCATAGCTGCAACCGCGTGCCGTTTGTGTTCAGCGACCGGACAAAGCGTCCACAGAACCCCACCTTGATCAATAAAGCTTTCATCTTATATTCGCAATATCCAGTTGCAATCTCGGTTTCTTGCTTGTTCTTCGTTTGCTCGCGAAATAGACCCTCGTGGTCGGGTTGATCGTGCTCGGCGTGGTGATAACCTCTCGGAGTTGGTTTAGCGATTGCTAAGTAGCGGCGTCCTCGCCGCTTCGTAGTCGGATCGTCAAAGTCGACTTCCACCAGCGAAATCCACCATCTCATCGAAAGGCGGGACACCTTTGCCTCTATCATAGTCTATTTTGATGATATCTTGATTTATAGCAAATCTTTGGAAGAACATTTGGAACTTTTACGTGCTGTTTTTAATGCTCTCGTGATGCACGTTTGTTTGGTAACCTTAGGAAGTGCACCTTTTGCACCGACCGAGTATCTTTTCTTGGCTATGTTGTTACTCCACGAGGGAATTGAAGTTGATAAAGCCAAGATTGAAGCTATTGAGAGTTGGCGCATGACCCAAAGCGGTCACACAAGTGAGGAGTTTCCTTGGCCTCGCTTGGTTTCTATAGGCGTTTTGTGAGAGATTTCAGCACCATTGCTGCACCTCTCATGAGCTTACAAAGAAGGATGTGCCTTTTGTTTGGGGTACCATACGGGAAGAAGCCTTCACGGTATTGAAAGCTAAGTTGACACATGCTCCTTTACTCCAACTTCTGATTTTAATAAGACTTTTGAGCTTGAATGTGATGCTAGTGGAATTGGATTAGGAGGTGTGTTATTACAAGATAGCAAACCTGTTGCATACTTTTACGAAAAATTGAGTGGGCCTTATCTGAATTACTCTACTTATGATAAAGAATTATATGCTCTTGTTAGGACTTTAGAAACATGGCAACATTATTTATGGCCCAAAGAATTTGTTATACATTACGATCATGAATCTTTGAAACATATTAAAAGTCAAGCTAAACTGAATCGTAGACATGCTAAATGGGTTGAATTCATTGAGACTTTCCCTTATGTCATTAAACACAAGAAGGGTAAAGAAAATGTTATTCTTTGATGCATTGTCTAAATAGCTATATTATGCTTTCACAACTTGACTTCAAAATATTTGGTTTGGAGACCATCAAAGATCAATATGTGCATGATGCTGATTTTAAAGATGTATTGCAGAATTGTAAAGAAGGAAGAACATGGAACAAGTTTGTCGTTAATGATGGATTTGTGTTAAAAGTGCTAACAAGCTATGCATTCAGCTAGCTCCGTTAGTCTTTTGTTGTTGCGGGAGGCGCATGGAGGAGGATTAATGGGACACTTTGGCGTGAAGAAGGCGGAGGGCGTACTTGCTACACATTTCTTTTGGCCAAAGATGAGGCGGGATGTTGGCGTTTTATTGCTCATTGCACTACATGTCAAAAAGCTAAGTCACGACTAAATCTTCATGGTTTATATATGCCTTTGCACTGTACCTAGTGTTCCTTGGGAGGATATATCTATGGACTTTGTTTTAGGTTTACCTAGAACAAAGAAGGGAGGATAACATATTTGTTGTCGTGGATAGATTCTCGAAAATGGCACACTTTATACCATGTCATAAAAGCGATGATCTTTGTTAATGTTGCTGATTTGTTCTTTTCGTGAAATTATTAAGCTTGCATGGTGTACCAAATACTATTGTTTCAGATCGTGATACTAAATTTCTTAGCCACTTTTGGAGATGTTTATGGGCTAAGTTGGGGACTAAAGCTGCTTTTAGTACTACTTGTCACCCCCAAAGCGATGGACAAACTGAAGTAGTCAATAGAACATTGTCTACTATGCTTAGGGCTGTTCTAAAGAAAAATAAGAAAATGTGGGAGGAATGCTTGCCTCATATTGAATTTGCTTATAATCGTTCATTGCATTCTACTACTAAGATGTGCCCTTTTGAAGTTGTGTATGGTTTCCTACCTCGTGCACCAATTGATTTGTTGCCTCTTCCATCTTGGAGAAGGTTAATTTTGATGCTAAAGAGCGTGCTGAATTGATTTTAAAAATGCATGAGTTAACTAAGGAAAACATTGGCGTATGAATGCTAAATATAAACTTCTTTGGAGATAAGGGTAGAAAACATGTTGTGTTTGCACAGGAGATCTTGTTTGGTTACATTTGCGTGAGATAGATTTCTGTTTTGCATAAATCAAAGCTAATGCCACGTCTTCTTTGGTCCCTTTAAGGTGTTGGAGAAAGTAAATGATAATGCATATAAACTTGAGCTGCTGCAGATTTTGGGGTTAGTCCACTTTTAACATTGCAGATTTGAAGCCATATTTGGGTGAGGAAGATGAAATTGCCGTCGAGGGCGACTTCATTTCAAGAAGGGAGGATGATGAGGACATCAATACCATTGTTACACCCCACCCCTGCTGCTATACATCTTGGACCAATTACTAGAGCTCATGCATCCAACTAAATTACGGTACTTTCGTTTCTTGGTAATGATTCTAATATTCATGAGAATATGATCTTTGCCTAAATTGGATACATTTGTTTTGCTTACAAATGAAGGGCCTAGCTTGGAAAAGGATGAACATTGGAGCAAGAACACACATGGAGTTGATGGCATGCACAAGGGGATCAAGCGGAGTTACAAGTGATGATTTCAGGACTTTGAAGCCACCATAAGGAGTGCATGAAGCCTTGGACGAAATATACAAGATGCCACTTCATAATATTCGTCCATAGGCTATTCTAGGTCTTTCGTCACCTTATTATTGAGGCCAGGCCCATGTAATTTCGAAATACATTAGTATAGGCTATTTTTAGAGTCCGTATGTGTGGGGAAACAAGAGATAGGGTTAGTTTGGACCCCTCCACCAAGGGCCACGAAATTCACCCCTCTTCCTCCATATATACAGCCCTTAGGGCACCGTTTGACTTAGGTTTTGTTTAGATCAAAAGTTACGCCATAGCTGCAACTTGGCGTGCCGTTTGTGTTCAGCGACCGGACAAAGCGTCAGAACCCCACCTTGATCAATAAAGCTTTCATCTTATATTAGCAATATCCAGTTGCAATCTCGGTTTCTTGCTTGTTCTTCGTTTGCTTCGCAGGAAATAGACCCTCGTGGTCGAGGTTGATCGATGCTCGGCGTGGTCAATAACCTCTCGGAGTTGGTTTAGCGATTGCTAAAGCGCGGCGTCCTCGCGCTTCGTGGTCGGATCGTCAAAAGTCGACTTCCACCAAAAATCCACCATCTCATCGAAAAGGCGGGACACCTTTGCCTCTATCATAGTCTATTTTGATGATATCTTGATTTATAGCAAATCTTTGGAAGAACATTTGGAACTTTTCGTGCTGTTTTTAATGCTCTCGTGATGCGTTTGTTTGGTAACCTTAGGAAGTGCACCTTTTGCACCGACCGAGTATCTTTCTTGGCTATGTTATTACTCCACGGGGAATTGAAGTTGATAAAGCCAAGATTGAAGCTATTGAGAGTTGGCGCAGGCCAAAGCGGTCACACAAGTGAGGAGTTTCCTTGGCCTCGCTGGTTTCTATAGGCGTTTTGTGAGAGATTTCAGCACCATTGCTGCACCTCTCAACGAGCTTACAAAGAAGGATGTGCCTTTTGTTTGGGGTACCATACGGGAAGAAGCCTTCACGGTATTGAAAGCTAAGTTGACACATGCTCCTTTACTCCAACTTCACGATTTTAATAAGACTTTTGAGCTTGAATGTGATGCTAGTGGAATTGGATTAGGAGGTGTGTTATTACAAGATGGCAAACCTGTTGCATACTTTTACGAAAAATTGAGTGGGCCTTATGCGAATTACTCTACTTATGATAAAAATTATATGCTCTTGTTAGGACTTTAGAAACATGGCAACATTATTTATGGCCCAAAGAATTTGTTATACATTCGATCATGAATCTTTGAAACATATTAAAAGTCAAGCTAAACTGAATCGTAGACATGCTAAATGGGTTGAATTCATTGAGACTTTCCCTTATGTCATTAAACACAAGAAGGGTAAAGAAAATGTTATTTTTGATGCATTGTCTCATCGCTATACTATGCTTTCACAACTTGACTTCAAAATATTTGGTTTGGAGACCATCAAAGATCAATATGTACATGATGCTGATTTTAAAGATGTATTGCAGAATTGTAAGAAGGAAGAACATGGAACAAGTTTGTGCGTTAATGATGGGTTTGTGTTCGTGCTAACAAGCTATGCATTCAGCTAGCTCCGTTCGTCTTTTGTTGTTGCGAGGCGCATGGAGGAGGACTAATGGGACACTTTGGCGTGAAGAAGGCGGAGGGCGTACTTGCTACACATTTCTTTTGGCCAAAGATGAGGCGGGATGTTGGCGTTTTATTGCTCATTTGCACTACATGTCAAAAAGCTAAGTCACGACTCAATCCTCATGGTTTATATATGCCTTTGCACTGTACCTAGTGTTCCTTGGGAGGATATATCTATGGACTTTGTTTTAGGTTTACCTAGAACAAAGAAGGGAGGATAACATATTTGTTGTCGTGGATAGATTCTCAAAAATGGCACACTTTATACCATGTCATAAAAGCGATGATCTTGTCAATGTTCTGATTTGTTCTTTCGTGAAATTATTAAACTTGCATGGTGTGCCAAATACTATTGTTTCAGATCGTGATACTAAATTTCTTAGCCACTTTTGGAGATGTTTATGGGCTAAGTTGGGGACTAAGCTGCTTTTTAGTACTACTTGTCACCCCCAAAGCGATGGACAAACTGAAGTAGTCAATAGAACATTGTCTACTATGCTTAGGGCTGTTCTAAAGAAAAATAAGAAAATGTGGGAGGATTGCTTGCCTCATATTGAATTTGCTTATAATCGTTCATTGCATTCTACTACTAAGATGTGCCCTTTTGAAGTTGTGTATGGTTTCCTACCTCGTGCACCTATTGATTTGTTGCCTCTTCCATCTTGGAGAAGGTTAATTTTGATGCTAAAGAGCGTGCTGAATTGATTTTAAAATGCATGAGTTAACTAAGGAAAACATTCAGCGTATGAATGCTAAATATAAACTTCTTTGGAGATAAGGGTAGAAAACATGTTGTGTTTGCACTGGAGATCTTGTTTTGTTACATTTGCGTGAGATAGATTTCTGATTTGCATAAATCAAAGCTAATACCACGTCTTCTGGTCCCTTTAAGGTGTTGGAGAAAGTAAATGATAATGCATATAAACTTGAGCTGCTGCAGATTTTGGGGTTAGTCCACTTTTAACATTGCAGATTTGAAGCCATATTTGGGTGAGGAAGATGAACTTCCGTCGAGGGCGACTTCATTTCAAGAAGGGAGGATGATGAGGACATCAATACCATTGTTACACCCACAGCCCTCTTGCTATACATCTTGGACCAATTACTAGAGCTCGCATGCGCCAACTAAATTACCGGTACTTTCGTTTCTTGGTAATGATTCTAATGTTCATGAGAATATGATCTTGCCTAAATTGGATACATTTGTTTTGCTTACAAATGAAGGGCCTAGCTTGGAGAAGGATGAACATTGGAGCAAGAACAAGCATGGAGATGATGGCATGCGCAAGAGGACAAGAATAGAGTTACAAGTGATGATTTCCAGGACTTTGAAGCCACCATAATGAGTGCATGAAGCCTTGGACAGAAATATACAAGATGCCACTTCATAAATTTCGTCCGAGAGGCTATTCTAGGTCTTCGTCACCTTATTATTGGGCGAGCCCATGTAATTTCGAAATACATTAGTATAGGCTATTTTTAGAGTCCGTATATGTGGGGAAACAAGAGATAGGGTTAGTTTGGACCCCTCCACCAAGGGCCACGAAATTCTCCCCTCTTCCTCCATATATACAGCCCTTAGGGCACCGTTTAGACTTTGGGTTTTGTTTAGATCAAAAGTTCGCCATAAGCTGCAACCGGCGTGCCGTTTGTGTTCAGCGACCGGACAAAGCGTCCACGAGAACCCCACCTTGATCAATAAAGCTTTCATCTTATATTCGCAATATCCAGTTGCAATCTCGGTTTCTTGCTTGTTCTTCATTTGCTGCATGAAATAGACCCTCGTGGTCGAGTTGATCGTGCTCGGCGTGGTCGATAACCTCTCGGAGTTGGTTTAGCGATTGCTAAGTAGCGGCGTCCTCGCGCTTCGTAGTCGGATCGTCAAAGTCGACTTCCACCAAGCGAAATCCACCATCTCATCGAAGGCAGGACACCTCCGCCTCTATCAAGAGGAGATATCGTTTCACATATATATTGACCGATGCAGGGAATGCTTGATGTAGGTGGAACCCTAATTCGTCGATCTTTCACGTTTGGAGGGGATCCTACGGAGGAACACGAAGAACAGCGGCAGCACAAAAGGCAAACAGGGGAAAAGCGAGAGAATCACTCAACCAACAAGGAATCGATCACACAAGTGCTAGATCAACATACACACATGAGATCCACAAGATACATAGTCGACTAGGGTAAGGATACAAAGGACCGTTCATCTCCGGAGGAGGCCTTGAATCACGAGGGATCTTCCGTAAAGGGTCTTGTATCAGAGAGGATCTTCTCCGAAAAGGCGCGGTCTCTCACGAGGAGGAGATCCGATAGATGGCGAGCTCTATCTCAAAAGCGAGCTAAATCAACGCTAAGTCTCAAAGTGAGGTGATGGGGTCCTATATATAGAGTTAGAGGCGAAGGGTACATGGGCTCGGCCCAACCGCAGCGCCTGGTTGGCGGATAATCGGACGAGGTCGGATGATCCGGTAGTCGGATAATCCGGTGGAAGCCGGATGAGCGGAAAGAATATTTGATGGTCGCGCCCGGGCGGATCATTTGGAGTTCGGACATCGGGCGGTCCGGATGATCCGGAACGAAGTCGGATGATCCGGCTGAAGTGAACCTGTTGCCTTGATCAGAATTAGCGGATCGTCCGGACCGGGTCCGGTTATCGAACTATGTCCGGATCGTCCGGACGTGATAAAGGAGGGTGTCCCAATCTTTCGATGAGATGATAACTATCGATTTGGTGGAGCGACTTTGGCGATCGACTACAAGCGTGCCTGACGTTGCGCCTTAGCAATCGCTAAACCAACTCCGGAGGTTATTGACCCGCGGCGGAGCACAATCAACGACCACGAAGGTCTATTCACTGCAAGCAATCGAAGAACAAGCAAGAATATGATAAAAGCAATCTGAATATTGCGAGTATGTATGAAGTATTGATAAAGGTGGGGATCCGTGGCGGTCTTGAATGCAGTCGTTGGACACAAGCGAAGTACGAAGTTGCAATGGCTAACTTTTAACTAAACAAATCCCAAGCGAAAAGCTATTAGATGGATCTACTTATATAGGAGCAAGGGGTGGCGGCCAAGGAGGTGGGAGGACGTCCCAAGGCAGCTAAAACTAACCCTAGGTCGTACAAGGCCAATGGGCCCAAGTGGTGGTGGCGTAACACCTTTGGATTTGTAGTTTGACTCGGATTCTGGTGCAGCGTCAGATTGTTTCGTCCATAACTCAACGCTCCGGACGGATTTTAAGGTGATTCCTATTGTGATGGAAAGAGCATGAAATCTACTTTCCAACAAAAAAGAATCACCCAATTCGAGAATCCGTATGAAAAAGTTGTTGGCGTTTTGAGTCAGGTATGTCTGTGCAGTCCGAATCTGAATCCAGAACGTGAGAGACTTGGACTCTATCTTCTCTTGGTCCAAAGGTGACGTGAGAAGACTTTCCGAACAGCACCTAAACTTCTCCTTTTCCCTTATCTTCATATGTGGATTTTACAAATGTCCCATACACCTGCAATTAGACAAAACACAAAAGTATGTGAAGTATTTTTGTTCTAGATAACATAAATATATTATTGAATAGTTTGCACTAGAAATCACGACAAATATGCATGTATGCAATATTTTGGTCTTATCAAAGGTAGTCATGTCCTCATCATCTTATAGTCAACTCGGATGATCGAGGCACTCTCGATAGTGATGTGTCACATGGTGGAGATGATGTAGTCCTCGCAACAGCGGATGTGGTTGTCATAAATGCGCCTAGTAGTTGAATAAACATCTGTATCAACAGTTGGAATGTGCACCGTGCGCTTGTTCTCCTTGTGAAATGACACATCGTTTTATTTCTGTTCAGCTTTGCAAGCAAGGCGAAACAAATGGTCCATAGGATAACACTCTTCATGAATTAGTATCTCCTGAATATTATGGTTTAATCCTCCCAAAATCTATCCATAAAATCTTCTTCACTTTCTTCTAAAAATAGAGTGCAACAAGGTAGTTTGTAAATCATCATAATATTTTATTCACGGTGTCACTACCTTGTTTTAAATGTTCCATTTTTTAATCATGCCACAGTATAATAAACATCGAGCGAATCTATCTCTCATGACATGTTTTAAATCATCCCAAGTATTAGGTACATAATAAGGTGTAATGGCGACAATATTCACTCCACCAAACTAGAGCAAAACCAGTAAATGCTCTAGTGGCAGCTAAATACTAGCTCAAGTTCGGAAAAGTCATGGTTACTAAAAACTTGTTCTACTTCAAACTCCCAAGCTAGATAAATAGCAGGATTAAATCTACCCTCAAATGGCGGTAAAGAGATAACTTTGACCATGTGGTTATGTGTGTTGTCCCAACTCTCGTGATGGTGAAGATGTGTCAAAATCGTCCAAGAACTTCTATCTCCGGAACCTGTCATGATTAGTAGAAACAAGAAACAAAATTCGAATAATGTTCCTATGAACTACTAGAATGTGGTTGTAAAGTGCTCACGAGTAAAGCAAATATCAATATCTTACAAGTTCTTACCATGCGGCGGTGGTGACGGGCAACCAGCGATGTCAAATAACTCGAAGATTGTGTAAAGCGATTGCGGGGAATGTGCGTATACGGTGTAGAAATATGTGGAGCTGGGTTGGCTATATATGGTTGCAAAAGATTAGCAATAATCAATTCAGAGATGCAATGTTGAATAAGCGCTCAGCAGACAGTCTTGTCTTTGGTCCTAGGCTAGACCCGAACTAGAGGCGAGCCTAGAACACTAATGAGGTCGCAGGCGTAGCACAACTAGCATCAATGAAGGATACTAAGTAGTCTTGACAGCAAGATATAAGTGAAGATCTGGCAGTAGTGAAGATAATGATGAAAAACAACTACCAAGCGGGACATACAACAACTCTCTCTCAACTTTCCTCTTGAAAAGTTTGAGCCAATTTTCTGATAAATTCTTTCAAAGAATGCCACTAACTCAAGCTTTTCAATGCAAAAAGAATCACTCAATTCGAGTTGATATGAGGATTCAAGAATTCTAAAAGCGGCACGAAAAATTGGAACAAGCTGTGTTCACGAACTTGGAGGGCAAAAGACCTATTTAGAAGCCGATTTTGAGGTGTCAAATAATGAACTAGCTTCTGCAACTATTTAGATGCGTCTCGTTGCTAGCTTCAATTTGAGTACTCACAGGGGCCAAAACGGACTTCGTGTGAGGAAGATACACCTGTTTTACTTGAACAGTCGCATAAAAGCAGATTCAATCCGAATTTAGGTGCGAGATTGATTCTAGATAGATCCGTTTTTTTATTCTCTTTTTTTCTCACGCTTTTTTTCTTTTCTTCTCTCTCTTTTCTTTCTTTTCTTTCCTTTTTCTCTCTTTTGTTCTCTCTTTTTCTCCCTCTTTCCAAGACAAACTAGATAAGATCAGATTGGATCGGTGAAGATGTGAATGACCTCAACTATGATTATGACAATGAACAGTAGCGTGTACGTGGTGAAATTAATAGATGGGATGGTGGACAGCGGAAGGATAATGATGCAGCGGCGTGACTAATGTGAACAGAACTTCGAAACTCTAAAGGAACTAGACACTAAGACCAGCAAGCGACACGATGATGCAACCGATAATTCAACTATGCAAGCAATGAATAGAAAATTGCAAAGGCTCGGTGGCTTGGATAAAGGATGAACAGATCTAACTTTTTTTGTGGCTTTTTCGTGGACTATAGGTATGAAGGCAGACTCGACCTAAACTACGAAAAGCGTAAAATCTCACCGAGCAACCTAGGAATCGATACCACTTGATAGGCGGGGTGTCCCGATCTTTCGATGAGATGATAACTATCGATTTGGTGGAGAGCGACTTTGGCGATCCGACTACAAGCGTGCCTGACGTTGCGCCTTAGCAATCGCTAAACCAACTCCAGGAGGTTATTGACCCGCGGAGCACAATCAACGACCACGAAGGTCTATTCCTGCAAGCAATCGAAGAACAAGCAAGAATATGATAAAAGCAATCTGAATATTGCGGTATGTATGAAGTATTGATAAAGGTGGGGATCCGTGGCGGTCTTAGTGCAGTCGTTGGACACAAGCGAAGTACGAAGTTGCAATGGCTAACTTTAACTAAACAAATCCCAAGGGAAAAGCTATTAGATGGATCTACTTATATAGGAGCAAGGGGTGGCGGCCAAGGAGGTGGGAGGATGTCCCAAGGCAGCCTAAAACTAACCCTAGGTCGTACAAGGCCAATGGGCCCAAGTGGTGGTGGCGTAACACCTTTGGATTTGTAGTTTGACTCGGATTCTGGTGCAGCGTCAGATTGTTTCGTCCATAACTCAACGCTCCGGACGGATTTTAAGGTGATTCCTATTGTGATGGAAAGAGCATGAAATCTACTTTCCAACAAAAAGAATCACCCAATTAGGAATCCGTATGAGAAAGTTGTTAGCGTTTTGAGTCAGGTATATCTGTGCGGTCGAATCTGAATCGAGAGCGTGAGAGACTTGGACTCTATCTTCTCTTGGCCCAAAAGTGACGTGAGAAGACTTTCGAACAACACCTAAACTTCTCCTTTTCCCTTATCTTCATATGTGGATTTTACAAATGTCCCATACACCTGCAATTAGACAAAACACAAAAGTATGTGAAGTATTTTTTGTTACGGATAATATAAATATATTATTGAATAGTTTGCACTAGAAATCACCTGACAAATATGCATGTATGCAATATTTTTGGTCTTATCCAAGGTAGTCATGTCCTCATCAGCCGCCGTCCGGATCGTCCGGCCACCCTGGTCCTTGATGCTTTTTCCTCTCTATCTTCTCGCATGTCTTCGCTTCGGTTCTCCTTATCTCCTTCGTCTCCTACGGATTATGCGGTATGGTGCGGTTGGGTAATGATGCACGGAATTAAGTTAATTTGATGCTCAAACCCTCGAATAGGTGGTAATCCGGTGTGCGTCTTGTGGAAAGGCGTCGGAAACTCTGCAAAATGTTAGTGACGCGGGGCAAAGAAGGAAAACACGTCCTCGAATGAAAATAATGCCTCTTTGCACAAAAGCATACCAAATAGATTTGCTAAAATCTAGCTCATCAATATCAGATTTGGTGGCAAGTAAACATGCACTTTTCAATTTAATTTCGAAGCAACAGTAGATGGTTTATTATTAGGCTTCATGTGTTGCTCAAATTCTTTTACAATCTGATTTTCACTCTTATTTTCTCTGTTTTGCTTTATTAGCTCTATTAATATCATCTTTCAAAATGGACTCGAGGTCATAGGAAGCAAAGTAATATTTTTATCCTTATGAACAAGAGTATCTTGATTGTTTCTACCATGGTGTACAATTTTTATCAAATTGCCATGGTCTACCAAGTAACAAGGAACATGCTTGCATAGGTACCACATCACAATCAACATAATCAGCATATGTAGAGATACTAAAATGCACGAGCGATGCGTGTTACCTTAACCTTGCATGTTGTTGAACCATTGGATGTAGTAAGGATGTGGATGTGGTCTTGTGGTGAGAGATAACTTCTCCACCATCTCCATGCTACCAAGTTTTGCAGCTCCCTCCATCTATGATGGCTGAATAGAAGCGTTCCTTCACAACTCCTTTGTATGGAACAAATTATGCCTCTGATTTTGCTCACCTTGTGTAACCTGCACACTCAAAACACATTGAGCACTAAACATTCATACTGTCGCATCTTCGGCAGCCATGTATTGTGTCTCATGATCGGAATCATCTCCAGTGTTCCTCATGTGTAATAAGAGCCAAAGTCTCCTCATCATAGTCACTAGCGGACTCATACCCACCATCCTCGGTAGCAATCATTACCTGAGATTTGCATTCTCTTAAAATGTCCTCTTCCCTTCGGACGACAAATAATATCACTTGTGTGCCTTGTTGGCCATGGAAGAAGAAAGACTTGCGGCAGCGGTGTGCTCTTGGCGGAATAGTGGTGGTTGTGCACCTTTCTTGTATCACGGTTGGAGTGGCACAGAAGGAGGTGATGGTGCGGTGGAAGGATGATGCGTGGGTGTCCATGATGAAGGTCGACTGCGAGAAAAGTTAGTGTGGCGCCATGCACTGATCCTGCACTTCACATTCAGCTTTACAAGCAAGATGGAATAAGCAGTGATATTATTATAATCCTTATAGTCTAGAATGGTGCAATCTCTATTTAATCCACCCGAGCGTGCAAGCATAGCTTCATTCTCCTCAACAATACCACATCTAATCAAGCCGGTTTGTAATTCGATAATATTCTTCTCGAGTTTTTCCTTGTCTTAAGCGCTGCAATTTTGAAGTAATTCACGTTGATAATATGGTGGAACCCAGTAGCATAGCAGTTTTCAAAGCAGCCCAAGTAGGTGGAGCAGGATATAATCTACAATGTTGAGACCACCAAACACATCAAAGCTAGTGAAAGCACAAGCAAGCGGAACACGTCTCTCCTCGGGATATTGTAAACATGTAAATCGTTGTTGTTTCTAACTCCCAAGTAAGATATATATCGGGAACATATCTACCCTCAAATGGTGGAATATTCAATTTCAGTTTAGGGAGATGGTCATGATCTGTACTGAGGGAGGCCCTAATATTGCCATTATTTGCATGTGGCGACCGGTGGTTGTGGTGCTGGTGGTTGCGTAGTTACGATGTTGATCAACCTCATCCTCATAATCGTCCACATACTCATCATCCTCCTCGGTACCACCGGAGGCGATGGAGCCAAGAAGCACCAATGTGTGGCGGCACCGAATTTTGTCACGGCTCAATAGGAACCATGAGCTCGTCCATACTGATTCGGAAGGCGTGGTTGTTGTCGTTCTGAGGTCCGATAGGTGCAGCGGCGGTGGTTGTGGAAAGCAGCGAGCAATTCATTAAACTTGCTATCAATCTTTGTTTCAACGTCTTCTCAATGCCATCTATCTTCTCCATGGCCTCGTCAAATCTGTTTTACGTCTTCTGTCCAATCATCATTTCTTGAAACTTATCATGTAGCTGTTTGTTGTCGAGTTCTCCCAATCAGTCTAAATCGACTGTGATCCTGCCATGGTTGCGACAATAGAAACACACAGAATATGATCTCTGAGACTACTAGGAAGTGGTGGTGGTGGTGTGGTGGGCATCACAAATCCGTCAAGCAAATCTCAAATTCTTACGGTTCTTACCGAGCGGGGTGATCGGCAACGTTGTAGTCAAAACTCTCAAAGCTTGGCTATAGCGATTACGGGAGAATCAAGCATAGCGTAGATGTATGTGGGCTGGGAAGGCTTATAATATGGTAGCAAAAATGACAATAATCAATTCGAGATGCAAAGTTGAATAAGCGCTCAGCATGATCTTGTCTGGTCCTAGGCTGGCCGTGCTAGAGGCGAGCCTAGAACACTAACAAAATACTTGTTGCCCGTAAACAAGGAGAGCACACTCTGAAATTTTTTTCGCTCTTTTTTTTTTCGCTGCTTTTTTTTTGCGAAAAATCACTATAATGGCGAGTGTCTCAAAACTCTTCCAGGTCAAGATAGGATGGGCACGAAATTTTTACGACAATTTTTTTTTTTGCTGGACCCAAAAAGCTGAAGCGGGTCAAAAAACTTTCTATACTGGCTGTCTCAATCGCTTAGAAACACCTAAAAATAGGATAGCGGAAAATTTTTTGTCCGTGCGTTTTGGAAAATTTTGGGCCTAAGCGAGGTGGTTTCGGACTCTTCTATGGAAAAGATTGCTGGAATCAAAACCTACTCGGACAAGGAAACACGAATCGGAAAACTAGATGGATCCGAAAACAAACCTAATATGCAAGGGACTCAGTTGGTGGTGGATATATGGTGGTCGATGGGCGGTGGTGATATATGGCGCGGTGGTGGTATATGGATCTGATTGAAGCGGTGGCGGATAGCGGTGGTGGTAGATGGGCGATGATAATGGTTTGGGCGGCGTGACAACTTATGACCACAACTCGAAACTCTAAAAGACTAGACTCTAAGACCAGCAACTAGACACGGCGATGCAACCAAATTCAACAATGCAAATCTGAAAAAGATTTAAAAAGCTCGGTGGTTGGATGGATGAACTAACCCTAATTTTTTTGGCTTTTGTGGACTATAGCTATGAAGAGCGACTCGATCTAAACTCGAAAGCCAAAATCTCAAAGCAAGGAAATCGATACCACTTGATAGGCGGGGTGTCCGATGAGATGATAACTTCGAGGGGAGCGACTTTCGACCCTACAAAGCGTGCCGACGTTGGCCTTAGTGCTAAACCAACTCCAGAGGTTATTGACCAGGGAGCAAATCAACGACCCGAAGGTCTATTCCTGCAAGCAATCGAAGAACAAGCAAGAATATGATAAAAGCAATCTGAATATTGCGGTATGTATGAATATTGATAAAGGTGGGGATCCGTGGGGTCTTGGTGCAGTCGTTGGACACAAGCAAGTACGAAGTTGCAATGGCTAACTTTAACTAAACAAATCCCAAACTCTAGCGGTGCCTAAGGGTGTATATTGGAGGAAGAGGGGTGAATTTCGGGCCCTTGGTGGAGGGTCGGTAATCCTATCTCTTGTTTCCCCCACATCGGACTCTAAAATAGCCTATACTAATGTATTTCGAAATTACATGGGCCCCAATAATAAAAGCACCTAGAATAGCCTCTGGGCGAAATTTATGAAGTGGCATCTTGTATATTTCGTCCAAGGCTTCAATCGTCATTATGGTGGCTTCAAAGTCCTGAAATCATCACTTTAAATCCATTCTTGTCCCCTTGCATGCCATCATCTCCATGCTTGTTCTTGCTCCAATATTCATCCTTCTCCAAGCTAGGCCCTTCATTTGTAAGCAAAACAAATGTATCCAATTTAAGCAAATCATATTCTCATGAACATTAGAATCATTACCAAGGAAAGTCACGTAATTTAGTTGGCGTCTTGGTCTAGTAATTGGTCGTATGTATGCGGCGGGGCTGGGTGAACAATCTTTTGATGTCCTCATCATCCTCCCTTCTTGAAATGAAGTCGTCCTCGTGAAGTTCATCTTCCTCACCAAATATGGCTTCAAATGCAATGTTAAAATGGGACTAACCCCAAAATCTGGGGCAGCTCAAGTTTATATGCATTATCATTTACTTTCTCCAACACCTTAAAGGGACCGGCCGTGGCATTAGCTTTGATTTGCTCAAATCTATCCCAAATGTAACCAAACAAGATCTCGGTGCAAACACAACATGTTTTCTACCCATCTCCAAAATTTATATTTAGCATTCATCGCTCAATGTTTTCCTTAGTTAACTCATGCATTTTAAAATCAATTCAACGTTCTTTAGCATCAAAATTAACCTTCTCCGAAGATGGAAGAGAAAATCAATAGGTGCGGTGGAAACCATACACAACTTAAAAGGGCACATCTTAGTAGTAGAATGCAATGAACCATTATAAGCAAATTCAATATGAGGCAAGCATTCCTCCCAATTTTGTTATTTTTCTTTAGAACAGCCCTAAGCATAGTAGACAATGTTCTATTGACTACTTATTTTCCATCGGTTTGGGGGTGACAAGTAGTACTAAAAAGTAGTTTAGTCCCCAACAGCCCATAAACATCTCCAAAAGTGCTAAAAATTTAGTATCACGATCTGAAACAATAGTATTTGGCACACCTGCGGAATAATTTCACGAAAGAACAAATCAGCAACATTGGCGCATCATCGCTTTTATGACTGGTATAAAGTGTGCCATTTTGAGAATCTATCCGACAACAAATATTATCCCCCTTCTTTGTTCTAGGTAAACCTAAAACAAAGTCCATGATATATCCTCCCAAGGAACACTAGGTCGGGGCATATATAAACCATGAGGATTAGTCGTGACTTAGCTTTTTGACATGTAGTGCAGGAAATAAAAGCTCAACATCCGTCTCATCTTTGGCCAAAAGAAATGTGTACAATTCGTCCTCGTCTTCTTCCCATTAGTCCTCCTCCATCGCCTCCTACAACAACAAAAAGCGAGCAGTGGAATGCAAGCGGCGGAACACAAATCCATCATTAACGACAAACTTGTTCCATGTTTTCCTTCTTTACAATTCGCAACAATCTTTAAAATCAGCATCATGCAATTGATCTTTGATGGTCTCCAAACCAAATATTTTGAAGTCAAGTTGTGAAAGCATAGTATAGCGACGAGACAATGCATCCAATAACATTTTCTTTACCCTTCTTGTGTTTAATGACATAAGGAAAGTCTCAATGAATTCAACCCATTTAGCATGTCTTGATTCAGTTTAGCTTGACTTTTAATATGTTTCAAAGATTCATGATCAGAATGTATAACAAATTCTTTGGGCCATAAATAATGTTGCCATGTTTCTAAAGTAAAAGAGCATATAATTCCTTATCATAAGTAGAGTAATTCAGACTAGGCCCTCAATTTTTAAAAAGTATCAAAGGTTTGCCATCTTGTAATAACACACCTCCTAATCCAATTCCACTAGCATCACATTCAAGCTCAAAAGTCTTATTAAAATCGGGAAGTTGGAGTAAAGGGATGTAACTTAGCTTTCAATACCGTGAAGGCCTCTTCTGCGGTACCCCAAACAAAAGGTACATCCTTCTTTGTAAGCTCGTTGAGAGGGCAATGGTGCTGAAATCTCTCAAAACCCTATAAAACCAGCGAGGCCAAGGAAACTCCTCACTTGTGTGACCGTTTTGGGCTCGGCCAACTCCAATAGCTTCTTTGGCTTTTCCTTCAATTCCTTGGAGTAACAACATAGCCAAGAAAAGATACCGTCGGTGCAAAGGTGCACTTCCCAAGGTTACCAAACAAGCGTGCATCCGTAGAGCATTAAAAACAACCGTAAATGTTCCAAATGTTCTTCCAAAATTTGCTATAAATCGTATATCATCAAAATAGACTACCACAAAGTCAATGGCCGTAAAACTTGTTCGTTAATCTCATGAAAGTACTAGGTGCATTAGTTAACCCAAAAGGCATGACTAACCACTCATATAATCCAAACTTAGTTTTAAATGCTGTTTTCCATTCATCTCCCAATTTCATCAATTTGATGGTATCCACCATAAATCAACTTTGGAGAATATGTAGACCACTCATTTCATCAAGCATTCATCTAGCCTAGGAATAGGGTGGCGATAACGAATAGTAATATTATTGATGCCTCTACAATCAACACACACGTGACATACCATCCTTTTGGCACTAGAATAATAGGAACAACAAGGACTAATGGATTCGTATATAACCTTTGTCGAGAGCTCATGCTTGGCATAATCTCCCGTCTCCTCGGATTGTGCGGTATGGTGCCGGTTGGGTAATGGCCCGGAATTAAGTTAATTTGATGCTCAAACCCTCGAATAGGTGGTAATCCGGTGGACGTCTTGTGGAAACGTGAAAACTCGCAAAATGTTAGTGACGGCGAGGGGAAAAAGGAAAACGTCCTCGAATGAAAATAATGCCTCTTTGCACAAAGCATACCAAATAGATTTGCTAAAATCTAGCTCATCAATATCAGATTTGGTGGCAAGTAAACATGCACTTTTCAATTTAATTTAGAAGCAAATAGATGGTTTATTATTAGGCTTCATGGTTTGTCTTCAAATCTTTTTACCACTCTGTTTTCATTCTTATTTTCTCTTTCTGGTTTGGGCTTTTTTATTTAGTCTATTTTTAATTTCAATTTTTTCAAAATGGATCAAGGAAAGTTTACCAATAAATAAATAATCCTATGAAAACAAAAGAGACAGGTTTCCTTAACCTTGGTTGTTAACCATTTTATAAATTGGATGGGTCTTTTAAATAACCCCAAACCCATGCTGCCAAGGTTACCCTCCACAATCAAATAATTCCCACAATTTTGTAGGAACAAAATGCCCGAGCCACCTTGTTACCTTAAAACCGGGAATTTAACCTTGGGATTTGGATGTTTGGTCTTGTAGAATATCTCCATTTCCCATGGTTAAAAGGCCAAAGTTTTTGCAAGCCTCCCCCCATCCTTGAATAACCAATTTGATTCTTCAAAATTCCCTTTTTGGAACAAATTATCCTTGTTGCCTTTGGCCTGGAAAAAAAACCTTGGGGCCTCTTCATATTTGGTTTCAGCTTTCTTTTCCAGGGCATGAAAGGGGTGTTCTGGAAGAATATCCCGTGGTTCCATGTGAATGGCCAAAAAGTTTCCGCCAACCGGATCACCCACCATTCCTTTAAAGCAAATAATAACATGAATTTTATTCCTTTGCAAATGGTTCTCCTTTTAACCACCGAAAATAACTTTCCTTCCTAAAAAACTCTTCAAGCCGGGTTTGTTTCCCGATAATTTTTCCTGGTTTTTTTCCGTTTAAGGTGCAATTTTGAAGAATTCAGTTGATAATATGGTGGCCGATGGGTTTTCGACCCTGTGGAAAGGTTAATCCAATGTTGGACCACCAAACACAGCAAAGCAGTGGAAAAACGAGGAATTTTATATTTAAAATTAAATGGTTATTTCTAATCCCAAGAAAAAACGGAACATACTACCCTCAAATTAATTTCAACAGTTTGGGAATGGTATATCTCTCGAACCCTAATATTGCCATTATTTGCATGTGGGCGACCTGGTGGTTGTGGTCTGGTGGTTGCACGTGTTGATGTTGATCAACCTCATCCCATTCGTCCCCTCATCATCCTCCTCGGTACCACCGGCCAGCGAGGGGCCAAAGCACCAAGATGGGCGGCCCAAATTTTGTCCCTCAAAGGCTTGGCTCGTCCTATGATTCGGAAGGCGTGTTGTTGTCGTTCGGTCCGATGGTGCAGCCGGTGGTTGTGGAAAAGCAGCGACAATTCATTAAACTTGCTATCAATCTTTGTTTCAACGTCTTCTCAATGCCATCTATCTTCTCCATGGCCTCGTCAAATCTGTTTTCCGTCTTGCTGTCCAATCATCATTTCTGAAACTTATCATGGTTTTGTTGTCGGTTCTCCCAATCGTCCTTGACGTGATCCTGCCATGGTTGCAAATAGAAACACACAAGAATATGATCCTCGGGACTACTAGGGTGGTGGTGGTGGTGTGGTGGGCATCCAAATCCGTCAAGCAAATCTCAAATTCTTACGTTCTTACCCGAGGCGGTGATCGGCAACGTTGTAGTCAAAACTCTCAAAGCTTGGCTATAGCGATTACGGGGAGAATCAAGCGCGCGTAGATGTATGTGGGGGAAAAGGCTTATAATATGGTAGCAAAAAGGTGGAATAATCAATTGAGATGCAAAGTTGAATAAGCCCACGTGCTTTCTGGTCCTACTGGGCCTGCTAGAGGCAGCCTAGAACACTAACAAAATAAGGCTGCGTAAAAAAGGAGCACCTCGAAATTTTTTTTTTTTTTTTTTTTCCTGCTTTTTTTTTGAAAAATCACTATAATGGCGAGTGTCTCAAAACTCTTCCGGTCAGGATGGATGGGCCGAAATTTTTTGAAATTTTTTTTTTTGCTAAAAAAGCGAAGCGGGTCAAAAAACTTTCTATTTTTGTCTCAATGGGAAAACACCTAAAAATAGGATAGCGAAAATTTTTTGTCCGTCGTTTTGGAAAATTTTGGGCCCTAAGGGAGGTGGTTTCGGACTCTTCTAGAAAAAGATTCTGGAATCAAACCTACTCGGACAAAAACCGAATCGGAAAACTAGATGGATCCGAAAACAAACCTAATATGCAAGGGACTCAGTTGGTGGTGGATATGGTTGATGGCGCGGTGGTGATATATGGCGGGTGGTGGTATATGGATCCGTTAAGGGTGGCGGATAAGCGGTGGTGGTAGATGGCGGGATGATAATGGTGCGGCGGCGTGACAACATGACCACAATCGAAACTCTAAAGACTAGACTCTAAGACCAGCAACTAGACACGCGATGCAACCGCAAATTCAACAATGCAAATCTGAAAAAGATTAAAAGGCTCGGTGGTTGGATAGGATGAACTCCTAATTTTTTTTTGGCTTTTGTGGACTATAGCTATGAAAAGCTCGATCTAAACTACCAAAAATCTCAAACCCAACCGGAAATCGATCCACTTGATAGGCGGGGTGTCCGATCTTCGATGAGATGATAACTATCGATTTGGTGGAGGCGACTTTGGGTCCGACTACAAGCGTGCGACATTGCGCCTTAGCAATCGCTAAACCAACTCCGAGGTTATTGACCCGCGGGCACAATCAACGACCAGGTCTATTTCAAGCAATCGAAGAACAACAAAATATGATAAAAGCAATCTGAATATTGCGGTATGTATGAAGTATGGATAAAGGTGGGGATTGGCGGTCTTGGTGCGTGTTGGACACAACAAAGTACGAAGTTGCAATTAACTTTTAACTAAACAAATCCCAAAGTCTAAGCGGTGCCTAAGGGCATATATGGAGGAAGAGGGTGAATTTCGTGGCCCTTGGTGGAGGGGTCAAAGCTAACCCTATCTCTTGTTTCCCCACATGGACTCTAAAATAGCCTATACTAATGTATTTCGAAATTACATGGGTGGCCCAATAATAAGGTGCTACACCTAGAATAGCTCGGCGAAATTTTGAAGTGGCATCCTTATATTTCGTCCAAGGCTTCATGCACTCATTATGGTGGCTTCAAAGTCCAAATCATCACTTGTAAATCCATTCTTGTCCCCCTTGCATGCCATCATCTCCATGCTTTCTTGCTCCAATATTCATCCTTCTCCAAGCTAGGCCCTTCATTTGTAAGCAAAACAAATGTATCCAATTTAAGCCATCATATTCTCATGAACATTAGAATCATTACCAAGAAAGAAATCGTAATTTAGTTGGCGTCTTGTGAGCTCTAGTAATTGGTCCGTATGTATAGGCGGGGTTGGGTTAACAATGGTATTGATATCCTCATCGGTCTTCAAAAGTTCGGGGAACTTGGCGTCATGATCGGCGATTGTCTTTGGTACTCCATGGAGGGCAAATTTCCCTACAAAAAGATTTGCAATATGGAAACGTCTACCTTGTTGCAAGGAATGAAATGTGCCATTTTGAAAATCTATCCAAAACAACAAACACGGAATCCTTTCCATTTTGAGTTCTACAAACCAAGTACAAAGTCCATGCTAATGTCTTCCCAAGGTTGATAAGGAATAGGAAGAGGCGTAAAGACCATGAGATTGAGCTTTTGACTTAGCTGCGGCATGTTGAGTCGGGTGGTGGCGTGGGGTCTTGATCGGAGCATCCTTCCATCATCCCCATGGACTCTACATCAACATCCAACCCCAGGACCCAGACCGACACGTGCAGGCTCTCGAAACCGGGTGACATCCTCCTCTACAACTCCTTTCTATTCCGAGACATGGTTACTACCTCAAGCGGAAATTGCATATTCGGTACCAAGTCGACCATGAAGAGGCTAGGAACAAGGAAAGGGGCGGAAGACATCGAAGCGGAGAAAAAAGCATCAAGGACGGGTGGCGGGGATCCGGGCGCGGCCCGCATCGGGCGGGCGTCCGGGCGAGGCGTCCGCATCGGCCAAAAGCAACCGTCCTGGCGGATCTCGGACCTGCCGGCGTTGGACCTCAGGGGACATCGGCCTGCGCGACCGCCGCCCCGGCTCCCGGCTTCCACGGATCATGGAAGCCGGATATCCCGACCCTCTCCGGATCATCCGGCAACACAATACGTGTTGGTGACCCTTCCCCTCGCCCCCAACTCTATATAAGGACCCCATCTCCCACTTTAAACTTGTGTTATTTACCCTTTTTTGAATAAAGCCTCCTCTTTGGATCTCCTCCTGTGAAACCTCTTAGAAGTCCTCGGATACAAAACCCTTCGGGAAGATCCCCTCTATTCAACCTCCTCCCAATACTTCCTTTGTATCCTTATAGTTGACTTTGTATTTGTGGTCTCTGTGTTAGTTATTAGCCTTGTGTGATCACCTTTTGGTTGGTATTCTCTCGTTTTCCCGGTTTCCTTTGTTCCGCTTCTTCTTTTCCTCCTGGTCCCTCAAACTGAAAGATCGGAATTGGGTTCCACCACATCATATGGTTCATACCCGGATCACTTTTGGGCCCCAGTGTTTCTACTTGATTTTGTTGTTTTGCCTGAAAACTAAAAACCCCCTAATTTTTTGGAATTTGCGAGGTTTTTATTTTGACCGTGGATTATTGTGTAATGTATCTTGGTTTCCCCATTCCCAAATCCACCCAAAATCCCAAAATCGTCAAATTTCAAATTTTTTGTGTTCTCGGCGTTCCGTCGTGGTTACCTTTTGGTCATGGCCAAATCCATATCGGGGTGGGTATCCCCTGGCGGTCTCCTTTTGCCACCGATTTGCAATCCCCATACCAACCTATCCAATCAAATTCCCCACCCCATACCCTTCCCTTGAAACCCCAAGACAACCTTGTACTCCATTAATTTGAGTTGACAATTTGGTGAGATTTCCGTTCCTCTTGTGTTTGCTTTTGTTGTGGACTCAACCAAAAAGTCATTTTGGTTTTACTCATCTTCGCTCTGAACGGAACCCGGCGAATCTTTGTCAATTCAATTCATTCATAACCTCAATACCACTTTTGCATTGTTACCCATAGATACCTTTGAGTATTGCCCGGCGTGACTTTGCATTAGTTGCAAAATATCATACATAAATCGTGGTGCATACTAATCAATTGTGGGTCAAAAGTTGTATCCAATACAATTTTCTTGGTTAAGTTTGCATAAGAAAAGATCAAAAAAAACCATCAAGCTTTTCAAAGGGAAAGATAAGCAAAAGTATAAGCAACAAGCTAAATATCAACATTAAGAGCATAAAGATCATCTTGGTCATTGAAAATAAACAATGCTCTTGGGATGAGATGGTTGCATTTTTGTAGTATTGGCACAACTCCTATCCGCCTTTTGGCAATCTGCTAAACCTCCAGTATTGGCAACAAGAGATTTTCTGGACCACAGGCTATTTTGGTTTCAAATATTTATTTTGGTGGGTTTCGGGCCCTTTGCGGTCTACTTGTTGCATATGCAATTTAATCTTCCAACAAGTCAAGCTAAGATTGAAAATTTTGTGCCCCTTAGGGTGGGTTCCTTTTAACCTTACCTAGTTACTAGTATTTTGGGATTCATGGTGTATGTTGACACACTTGTTGACGATTTTGTTGGTTGATATTTCTCCGTTTCCCCTTTTCCTTTGTGCTTCCTTGGTTTTCTGTTTCCTCTTGGGATCCTAAGCTGAAAATCGGCTTGGGTTCCATCATCCTCCAAACTCTTGGGCCAAAAGTATTCTTGGAACATCGAACTTGTCCTCCAAAAGCAAGTCCCCTATGGCCTCTTGAAAAGTAGAACGAAGAAGACTGGGGTTCAAAGTTTGTTACTCTTTAGACAAATCAATAGGTGCACGGTAGGAAACCATACACAATTTCAAAGGGCACATCTTAGTAGTAGAATGCAATGAGCGATTATAAGCAAATTCAATATGAGGCAAGCATTCCTCCACATTTCTTATTATTCTTCACACCAAAGTGTCCCATTAGTCCTCCTCCATCGCCTCTGCAACAACAAAAGGCGAGCGGAGCTAGCTGGAATGCATAGCTTGTTAGCCACGGAACACAAATCCATTATTAACGACAAACTTGTTCCATGTTCTTCCTTCATTACAATTCTGCAATACATCTTTAAAATCAGCATCATGCACATATTGATCTTTGATGGTCTCCAAACCAAATATTTTGAAGTCAAGTTGTGAAAGCATAGTATAGCTGACGAGACAATGCATTAGCAATAACATTTTCTTTACCCTTCTTGTGTTTAATGACATAAGGAAAGTCTCAATGAATTCAACCCATTTAGCATGTCTCGATTCAGTTTAGCTTGACTTTTAATATGTTTCAAAGATTCATGATCAGAATGTATAACAAATTCTTTGGGCCATAAATAATGTTGCCATGTCTCTAAAGTCGAACAAGAGCATATAATTCTTTATCATAAGTAGAATAGTTCAGACTAGGCCCACTCAATTTTTCGAGAAAAGTATACAACAGGTTTGCCATCTTGTAATAACACACCTCTAATCCAATTCCACTAGCATCACATTCAAGCTCAAAAGTCTTATTAAAATCAGGAAGTTGGAGTAAAGGGCATGTGTCAACTTATCTTTCAACACCGTGAAGGCTTCTTCTGTCACGGTACCCCAAACAAAAGGCACATCCTTCTTTGTAAGCTCATTGAGAGGTGCAGCAATGGTGCTGAAATCTCTCACAAAGCGCCTATAGAATCCAGTGAGGCCAAGAAAACTCCTCACTTGTGTGACCGTTTTGGGCTGCGGCCAACTCTCAATAGCTTCAATCTTGGCTTTATCAACTTCAATTCCTGTGGAGTAACAACATAGCCAAGAAAAAGACACTTTCATTCGATTGCAAAAGGTGCACTTCCCAAGGTTACCAAACAAGCGTGCATCACGTGAAACAATAAAAACAACGCGTAAATGTTCCAAATGCTCCTCCAAAGATCTGTTATAAATCAATATGTCATCAAAGTAAACTACCACAAATCGTCAATGAAAGCACGTAAAACTTGTTCATTAATCTCATGAAAGTACTAGGTGCATTAGTTAACCCAAAAGGCATGACTAACCACTCATATAATCCAAACTTAGTTTTATTCCATTCATCCCCCAATTTCATACGAATTTGATGGTATCCACTACATAAATCAACTTTGGAGAATATTGTGAGAGCCACTCAATTCATCAAGCATATCATCTAGCCTAGGAATAGGATGGCGATACGAATAGTAATATTATTAATGCCTCTACAATCAACACACATACGCGATGTACCATCCTTTTTACGGCACTAGAATAATAGGAACAGCACAAGGACTAAAGGGATTAGCGTATATAACCTTTGTCGAGAAGTTCTTGTACTTGGCGCATATTCTCCTTCGTCTCCTCTGGATTGATGCGGTATGGTGATAGAGGCAAAAGGTGTCCGTCTTCGATGAGATGGTGGATTTCGCTTTGGTGGAAGTCGACTTTGTGATCCGACTACTGACGTGCGAGGGCGTCGCATATATGTCGCTAAACCAACCCAGAGGTTATTGACCACCGCAGAGAACGATCAACGACCACGAGTCTATATTCCTAACGAGCAAGCGAAGAACAAGCAAGCTGAGATTGCAATCTGGATATTGCGAATATAAGATGAAAGCTTTATTGATCAAGGTGGGGTTACGTGGCGCCTTTATGCAGTGGTTGAACACAAAGCAATGCTGTGAAGTTGCAGCTATGGCGAACTTTTGATCTAAACAAAACCCAAAGTCTAAGCGGTGCCCTAAGGGCTGTATATATGGAGAAAGAGGGGTGAATTTCGTGGCCCTTGGTGGAGGGGTCCGAAACTAACCCTATCTCTTTTTCCCCACATCTGGACTCTAAAATAGCTTATACTAATGTATTTCAAAATTACATGGGCCTGGCCCAATAATAAGTGGCCTTGACACCTAGAATAGCCTCTGGACGAAATTTATGAAGTGGCATCTTGTATATTTCGTCCAAGGCTTCATGTACTCATTATGGTGGCTTCAAAGTCTTGAAATCATCACTTGTAACTCCATTCTTGTCCCCTTAGCATGCCATCATCTCCATGCTTGTTCTTGCTCCAATGTTCATCCTTTTCCAAACTAGGCCCTTCATTTGTAAGCAAAACAAATGTATCCAATTTAAGCGACATCATATTCTCATGAACATTAGAATCATTACCAAGCGAAAGTACACGGTAATTTAGTTGGCGTCTTGTGACTCTAGTAATTGGTCCGGTATGTATAGCAGCAGGGGCTGTGGGTGTAACAATGGTATTGATGTCCTCATCATCTTCCCCTTCTTGAAATGAAGTCGTCCTCGATGGAAGTTCATCTTCATCACCCAAATATGGCTTCAAATCTGCAATGTTAAAAGTGGGACTAACCCCAAAATCTGCAGGCAGCTCAAGTTTATATGCATTATCATTTACTTTCTCCAACACCTTAAAGGGACCATGATGAGGACATGACTACCTTGGATATGACCAAAAATATTGCATACATGCATATTTGTCGGTGATTTCTAGTGCAAACTATTCAATAATCTATTTATGTTATCCGAACAAAATACTTCACACACTTTTGTGTTTTGTCTAATTACAGGTGTATGGGACATTTGTACAATCCACATATGAAGATAAGGAAGAAAGAGATGTTTATTTGCTGTTCAAAAGTTCTCTCACGTCACTTTTGGCCCAGAGAAG
This sequence comes from Aegilops speltoides, assembly GCA_021437245.1. Lineage (NCBI taxonomy): Eukaryota > Viridiplantae > Streptophyta > Magnoliopsida > Poales > Poaceae > Aegilops > Aegilops speltoides. Next base: position 244,937,593 of record CM038143.1, on the reverse strand, counting down.
ATAGAGTCAAGTCTCTCACGTTTTGGACTCAGATTCGGACTACTGAGACATACCTGACTCAAAACATAACAACTTTTCATACGGACTCGAATTGGGTGATTCTTTTTTCTTGGAAAGTAGATTTCATGCTCTTTCCAGCACAATTGGAATCACCTTAAAATCAGTCCGGAGCGTTGAGTTGTGGACGAAACAATCTGACGCTGCGGCAGAATCCAGAGTCAAACTACAAGTCCAAGGTGTTCGTCACCTCCACTTGGGCCCATGAGCCTTGTACGACCTAGGGTTAGTTTTAGGCTGCCTTGGGACGTCCTCCCACCTCCTTGGCCGCCACCCCTTGCTCCTATATAAGTAGATCCATCTAGTAGCTTTTCCTTGGGATTTGTTTAGTTAAAAGTTAGCCATTGCAACCGTTATTGCCGTTTGTGTCCAACGACCAGACCAAGACCGCTTACGGATCCCCACCTTTATCAATACTTCATACATACTGCAATATTCAGATTGCTTTTATCATATTCTTGTTTGTTCTTGATTGCTTGCAGGAATAGACCTTCGTAGTCGAGTTGATTGTGCTCGGCGTGGTTGATAACCTCTCGGAGTTGGTTTAGCGATTGCTAAGGCATAGCGTCGTGCTGCGTTTGTAGTCGGATCGTCAAAGTCGTCTCCACCAAATCGATAGTTATCATCTCATCGAAAGATCGGGACACCCGCCTCTATCAAGTGGTATCAGTTTTCGGGTTGCTCGGTGAGATTTTACGGTTTTCATAGTTTAGATCGCATCATCATTCATACCTCTGTCCATGAAAAAGCCATAAAAAGTTAGATCTGTTCATCCTTTATCCAAGCGAGTCTGAGCCTTTGCAATTTTCTATTCATTGCTTGCATAGTTGAATTATCGGTTGCATAAATCGTTATGGGTTCTTGGTCTTAGTGTCTAGTTCCTTTAGAGTTTGAGTTCTGTTCACATTAGTCACGCGCTTGCTGCATCATTATCCCTTCGTTGTCCACCATCCATCTATTAATTTCCACCACGTGCTCGTCTTTGTTCATTATCATAATCATAGTTGAGGTCATTCACATCTTCGCTTTGATCCAATCTGTATCTTATCTAGTTTGTCTTGGAAGAGGAGAAAAAAGAGAAAAAGAGAAAAAAGGAAAGAAAAAAAGGAAAAGAGAGAAAGAAAAAAGAAAAAAAGTGTGAAAAAAAAAAGAAAGAAAAAAAAATCGGATCTATCTAGAATCAATCTCGTACACGAATTCGGATTGGAATCTGTTTTGTGTACTGTTCAGTAAAACAGGTGTATCTTCCTCATCGAAGTCCGTTTTGGCTCCGTGAGTACTCAAATTGAAGCTAGCGACGAGCCGCATCTAAATAGTTGCAGAAGCTAGTTCAATATTTGACACCTCAAAATCGGCTTCTAAATAGGTTTTTGCCCTCGAAGTTCGTGAACACACTTGTTCCAATATTTGGGCCAGATTTAGAATTCTTTGACTCCTCATATCAACTCGGAATTGAGTGATTCTTTTCACATTGGAAAGCTTGAGTTAGTAGCATTCTTTGAAATAATTTATCATAAAATTGGCTCAAACTTTTCAAGAGGAAAGTTGGAGAGAGTTGTTGTATATCCTGCTTGGTAGTTGTTTTCATCATTATCTTCACTACGTTGTGATCTTCACTTCTATCTTCTTTGTCAAGAGCTACTTAGTATCCTTCATTGATGCTAGTTGTGCTTTCTGCGTGACCTCATTAGTGTTCTAGGCTCGCGTCTCTAGTCGGTCTAGCCTAGGACCAGCCTGATCCGTCGTTGGCGTTTATTCAACATTGCATCTTTCAATTGATTATTGCTAAATTTTTTGCTACCATATATAGCCAACCCAGCTCCACATATTTCTACACGTGTATCGTCGTTCCCGGCAGTCGCTTTACACAATCTTGAGTTACTTGACACATTTGGTTGCTTGTCACCACACCGCATGGTAAGAACTTGTAAGATATTGATATTTGCTTTCTTGTGAGCACTTTACAACCACATCCTAGTAGTTCATAGGAACATTATTCTGGAATTTTGTTTCTTGTTTCTACTAATCATGACAGAGTTTGGAGATAGAAGTTCTTGCCACGATGGACACATCTTCACCATCACGAGTTGGGACAACACAAACAACCACATGGTCAGGTTATCTCTTTACCGTCATTTGAGGTAGATTTAAAGTTCTCTCACGTCACTTTTGGCCCAAGAAGATAGAGTCCAAGTCTCTCACGTTTTGGACTCAGATTCGGACTGCTGAACATACCTGACTCAAAACGCCAACAACTTTTCATACGGACTCGAATTGGGTGATTCTGTTTTTGTTGGAAAGTAGATTTCATGCTCTTTCCAGCACAATTGGAATCACCTTAAAATCTGTCCGGAGCGTTGAGTTGTGGACGAAACAATCTGACGCTGCTGCAGCAGAATCCGAGTCAAACTACAAGTCCAAAGGTGTTCGTCACCTCCACTTGGGCCCATGAGCCTTGTACGACCTAGGGTTAGTTTTAGGCTGCCTTGGGACGTCCTCCCACCTCCTTGGCCGCCACCCCTTGCTCCTATATAAGTAGATCCATCTAGTAGCTTTTCCTTGGGATTTGTTTAGTTAAAGTTAGCTATTGCAACCATTATGCCGTTTGTGTCCAACGACCAGACCAAGACAACTACGGATCCCCACCTTTATCAATACTTCATACATACTACTTAATATTCAGATTGCTTTTATCATATTCTTGTTTGTTCTTGATTGCTTGCGGGAATAGACCTTCGTGGTCGGGTTGATTGTGCTCGGCGTGGTCGATAACCTCTCGGAGTTGGTTTAGCGATTGCTAAGGCGCAGCGTCGTGCATGTTTGTAGTCGGATCGTCAAAGTCGTCTCCACCAAATCGATAGTTATCATCTCGCCGAAGATCGGGACACCCGCCTCTATCGGACCAGCGGCACGTGGCATTAGCTTTGATTTGCGCCAAATCGGAAATCTATCCTTACGCAAATGTAACCAAACAAGATCTCGGTGCAAACACAACATGTTTTCTACCCTTATCTCCAGCAAGTTTATATTTAGCATTCATACGCTCAATGTTTTCCTTAGTTAACTCATGCATTTTTAAAATCAATTCAGCACGTTCTTTAGCATCAAAATTAACCTTCTCCGAAGATGGAAGAAGCGACAAATCAATAGGTGCACGGTGGAAACCATACACAACTTCAAAGGGCACATCTTAGTAGTAGAATGCAATGAGCGATTATAAGCAAATTCAATATGAGGCAAGCATTCCTCCACATTTCTTATTATTCTTTAGAACAGCCCTAAGCATAGTAGACAATGTTCTATTGACTACTTCAGTTTGTCCATCGGTTTGGGGGTGACAAGTAGTACTAAAAAGCAGTTTAGTCCCCAACTTAGCCCATAAACATCTCCAAAAGTGGCTAAGAAATTTAGTATCACGATCTGAAACAATAGTATTTGGCACACCATGCAAGCGAATAATTTCACGAAAGAACAAATCAGCAACATTTGCGGCATCATCGCTTTTATGACATGGTATAAAGTGTGCCATTTTGAGAATCTATCACGACAACAAATATGCTATCCCTCCTTCTTTGTTCTAGGTAAACCTAAAACAAAGTCCATAGATATATCCTCCCAAGGAACACTAGAGTGCAGGCAAAGGCATATATAAACCATGAGGATTGAGTCGTGACTTAGCTTTTTGACATGTAGTGCAGCGAGCAATAAAAGCGCTCAACATCCGTCTCATCTTTGGCCAAAAGAAATGTGTGGCAAATCGTCCTCCGTCTTCTTCCCATTAGTCCTCCTCCATCGCCTCCTACAACAACAAAAGACGAAGCGGAGCTAGCTGGAATGCATAGCTTGTTAGTACGGAACACAAATCCATCATTAACGACAAACTTGTTCCATGTTCTTCCTTCTTTACAATTCTGCAATACATCTTTAAAATCAGCATCATGCACATATTGATCTTTGATGGTCTCCAAACCAAATATTTTGAAGTCAAGTTGTGAAACATAGTATAGCGACGAGACAATGCATCAACAATAACATTTTCTTTACCCTTCTTGTGTTTAATGACATAAGGAAAGTCTCAATGAATTCAACCCATTTAGCATGTCTACGATTCAGTTTAGCTTGACTTTTAATATGTTTCAAAGATTCATGATCGAGAATGTATAACAAATTCTTTGGGCCATAAATAATGTTGCCATGTTTCTAAAGTCGAACAAGAGCATGTAATTCTTTATCATAAGTAGAGTAATTCAGACTAGGCCACTCAATTTTTGAGAAAAGTATACAACAGGTTTGCCATCTTGTAATAACACACCTCCTAATCCAATTCCACTAGCATCACATTCAAGCTCAAAAGTCTTATTAAAATCAGGAAGTTGGACTAAAGGGCATGTGTCAACTTATCTTTCAATCCGTGAAGGCTTCTTCTGTGCGGTACCCCAAACAAAAGGCACATCCTTCTTTGTAAGCTCATTGAGAGGTGCAGCAATGGTGCTGAAATCTCTCACAGCGCCTATAGAAACCAGCGAGGCCAAGAAACTCCTCACTTGTGTGACCGTTTTGGGCTGCGGCCAACTCTCAATAGCTTCAATCTTGGCTTTATCAACTTCAATTCCTGTGGAGTAACAACATAGCCAAGAAAAGATACCGATTCGGTCGAAAGGTGCACTTCCCAAGGTTACCAAACAAGCGTGCATCACGTAGAGCATTAAAAACAACGCGTAAATGTTCCAAATGTTGTTCCAAAGATTTGCTATAAATCAGTATATCATCAAAATAGACTACCACAAATCGTCAATGAAAGCACATAAAACTTCGTTCATTAATCTCATGAAAGTACTAGGTGCATTAGTTAACCCAAAGGCATGACTAACCACTCATATAATCCAAACTTAGTTTTAAATGCTGTTTTCCATTCATCTCCCAATTTCATACGAATTTGATGGTATCCACTCATAAATCAACTTTGGAGAATATTGTAGAACCACTAAATTCATCAAGCATATCATCTAGCCTAGGAATAGGGTGGCGATAACGAATAGTAATATTATTAATGCCTCTACAATCAACACACACGTGATGTACCATCCTTTTTGGCACTAGAATAATAGGAACAGCACAAGGACTAAGGGATTGGCGTATATAACCTTTGTCGAGCAGCTCCTATACTTGACGCATAATCTCCTTCGTCTCCTCTGGATTGAGTGCGGTATGGTGCGGTTGGGTAATGATGCACCGGAATTAAGTCAATTTGATGCTCAATCCCTCGAATAGGTGGTAATCCGGTGCACGTCTTGTGGAAAGGCGTCGTGAACTCTGCAAAATGTTAGTGACAGCAGGGGCAAAAGAGGAAAACACGTCCTCGAATGAAAATAATGCCTCTTTGCAAACAAAAGCATAGCAAACAGATTTGCTAAAATCTAGCTCATCAATATCAGATTTAGTGGCAAGTAAACATGCACTTTTCAATTTAATTTCAGAAACAACACTAGATGGTTTACTATTAGGCTTCATATGTTGCTCAAATTCTTTTGCCACAATATGATTTTCACTCTTATTTTTCTCTGTTTTGCTTTATTAGCTCTATTAATATCATCTTTCAAAATGGACTCGGGAGTCATAGGAAGCAAAGTAATATTTTATCCTTATGAACAAGAGTATCTTGATTGTTTCTACCATGGTGTCTGAACTTTTATCAAATTGCCATGGTCGACCAAGTAATAAGGAACATGCTTGCATAGGTACCACATCACAATCAACATAATCAGCATATGTAGAGATACTAAAATGCACACGAGCGATGCGTGTTACCTTAACCTTGCGCTGTTGTTGAACCATTGGATGTAGTAAGGATGTGGATGTGGTCTTGTGGTGAGAGATAGCTTCTCCACCATCTCCATGCTAGCCAAGTTGTTGCAGCTCCCTCCATCTATGATGGCCTTGAATAGAAGCGTTCCTTCACAACTCCTTTGTATGGAACAAATTATGCCTCTGATTTTGCTCGACTTGTGCCTTTGCACACTCAAAACACGTTGAGCAACTAAACATTCATACTGTCGGCATCTTGACAGCCATGTATTGTGTCTCATGATCAGAATCATCTCCACCGTGTTCCTCATGTGTAATAAGAGCCAAAGTCTCCTCATCATAGTCACTAGCGGACTCATACCCACCATCCTCGGTAGCAATCATCACTGCGCTGAGATTTGCATTCTCTCATAAAATGTCCTCTTCCCTTACAGCGACGACAAATAATATCACTTGTGTGCCCTGTTGGCGCCATGGAAGAAGAAGAGCTGCTGCGAGGCCGGCGGTGTGCTCTTGGCGAGATAGTGGTGGTTGTGCACCTTTCTTGTATCACGGTTGGAGGTGGCTTTGAAGGAGGTGATGGTGCGGTGGAAGTAGATGATGCCGTGGTGTCCATGATGAAGGTCGACCTGCGAGAAAAGTTAGTGCGGCGCCAATGCACATCGATCCTGCACTTCACGTTCAACTTACAAGCAAGATGGAATCAGCAGTGATATTATTATAATCCTTATAGTCTAGAATGGTGCGAATCTCTCTATTTAATCCACCCGGAAAAGCGTGCAAGCATAGCTTCATTCTCCTCAACAATACCACATCTAATCAAGCCGGTTTGTAATTCGATAATATTCTTCTCTGAATTTTTTCCTTGTCTTAAGTGCTACAATTTTGAAGTAATGCATGTTGATAATATGGTGGAACCCAACAAATGCGCATAGCAGTTTTAAAGCAGCCCAAGTAGCTGGAACAGGATATAATCTACAATGTTGAGACCACCAAACACATGCAAAGCTAGTGAAAGCACAAACAGCAGCGAGAACACGTCTCTCCTCGGGATATTGTAAACATGTAAATCGTTGTTCAGTTTCTAACTCCCAAGTCAGATATATATCAGGAACATATCTACCCTCAAATGGTGCAATATTCAATTTCAGTTTAGGAGATGGTCATGATCTCGTACTGAGGGGAGCCCTAACATTACCATTATTTGCATGTGGGCGACCTGGTGGTTGTGGTCTTTGGTGGTTGCATGTAGTTCGATGTTGATCAACCTCATCCTCGTAATCTCCCATAATCATCCTCCCCACATCGGCGGGAGCCCGAAGTATCAATAGCAGCACGACAGCTTGGCGGCTGAAGAGGGACATTGGTGCGCTCGGCGGAGGGCTGTTTCGTGATGTGGAGGTAGTCGTTGTTGTTGTTGTAGAGGTGCGTTAGGTGCAGCGGTGGTGGTGGTGGTAGGCAGCGAGCAATTCATTAAACTTGTTATCGAGCTTTGTTTGACGCCTTCTCAATGCCATCTATCTTCTCCATGGCCTCTTCAAATCTATTTAGCACATCTTCCACCTGCCCACTCATCATTTGTTGAAACTTATCATGTAGCGCTTTGTTTGTCATGTTCTCCCGGTCGGTCTCGTCGACTTGTGATCCTGCCATGGTTAGCGACAAGCGGCACGAAAAATTGGAACAAGCTTTGTTCATGAACTTGAGAGGGCAAAAGACCTATTTGAAGCCGATTTTGAGGTGTCAAATAATGAACTAACTTCTGCAACTATTTAGATGCGCCTCGGTGCTAGCTTCAATTTGAGTACTCACGGGGCCAAAAGCGGACTTCGTATGAGGAAGATACACTGTTTTCTTGAACAGTCATAAAAGCAGATTCAATCGAATTCAGTACGAGATTGATTCTAGATAGATCCGTTTTTTTCTTCTCTCTTTTTTTCTCATGCTTTTTTTCTTTTCTTCTCTCTCTTTTCCTTTTCTTCCTTTTTTCTCTCTTTTTCCTCTCTTTTTTCTCCCTCTTTCCAAGACAAACTAGATAAGATGTATATTGGATCGGCGAAGATGTGAATGACCTCAACTATGATTATGACAATGAGCAGTAGCGTAGTACGTGGTGGAAATTAATAGATGGGATGGTGGACAGCGGAAGGGATAATGATGCAGTGATGAGGACATGACTACCTTGGATATGACCAAAAATATTGCATGGATGCATATTTGTCAGGTGATTTCTAGTGCAAACTATTCAATAATCTATTTATGTTAATCAGAAAAAAAAATACTTCACACACTTTTGCGTTTTGTCTAATTGCAGGTGTATGGGACATTTGTACAATCCACATATGAAGATAAGGAAGAAAGAGATGTTTATTTTCTGTTCAAAAGTTCTCTCACGTCACTTTTGGCCCAAGAGAAGATAGAGTCCAAGTCTCACGTTACGGACTCGATTCGGACTACCTGAGACATACCTGACTCAAAACGTTAACAACTTTTCATACGGACTCCGAATTGGGTGATTCTTTTTTTGTTTGAACGTAGATTTCATGCTCTTTCCAGCACAATTGGAATCACCTTAAAATCCGTCCGGAGCGTTGAGTTATGGACGAAACAATCTGACGCTGCACCAGAATCCGAGTCAAACTACAAGTCCAAAGGTGTTCGTCACCTCCACTTGGGCCCATTGGCCTTGTACGACCTAGGGTTAGTTTTAGGCTGCCTTGGGACGTCCTCCCACCTCCTTGGCCGCCACCCCTTGCTCCTATATAAGTAGATCCATCTAGTAGCTTTTCCTTGGGTTTTGTTTAGATCAAAAGTTAGCCATAGCTGCAACTTGGCGTGCCGTTTGTGTTCAACGACCGGACAATAGCGTCCACAGAACCCCACCTTGATCAATAAAGCTTTCATCTTATATTCGCAATATCCAGATTGCAATCTCAGTTTCTTGCTTGTTCTTCGTTTGCTCGCAGGAAATAGACCCTCGTGGTCGGAGTTGATCGTGCTCGGCGTGGTCGATAACCTCTCGGAGTTGGTTTAGCGATTGCTAAGTAGCGGCGTCCTCCTGCCTTCGTGGTCGGATCGTCAAAGTCGACTTCCACCAAGCGAAATCCACCATCTCATCGAAAGGCGGGACACCTCTGCCTCTATCATATATGCAAAATTCAAGGGAAGTAAAATGGATGGCGTATACATATACAACATGTACACCTTGACTCTTTCGTTAGCCACATTTCAGATTAAGCGCGCCGAGGGGCGGCTTTATTTTCAAGAAGGGGAGGATGATGAGGACATGACTACCTTGGATATGACCAAAAATATTGCATGGATGCATATTTGTCGGTGATTTCTAGTGCAAACTATTCAATAATCTATTTATGTTAATCAGAAAAAAAATACTTCACACACTTTTGCGTTTTGTCTAATTGCAGGTGTATGGGACATTTGTACAATCCACATATGAAGATAAGGAAGAAAGAGATGTTTATTTTCTGTTCAAAAAGTTCTCTCACGTCACTTTTGGCCCAAGAAGATAGAGTCAAGTCTCTCACGTTACGGACTCAGATTCGGACTGCTGCAGACATACCTGACTCAAAACGTTAACAACTTTTCATACGGACTCGGATTGGGTGATTCTTTTTTTGTTTGAGCGTAGATTTCATGCTCTTTCCAGCACAATTGGAATCACCTTAAAATCCGTCCGGGCGTTGAGTTATGGACGAAACAATCTGACGCTGCACCAGAATCCGAGTCAAACTACAAGTCCAAAGGTGTTCGTCACCTCCACTTGGGCCCATTGGCCTTGTACGACCTAGGGTTAGTTTTAGGCTGCCTTGGGGCGTCCTCCACCTCCTTGGCGCCACCCCTTGCTCCTATATAAGTAGATCCATCTAGTAGCTTTTCCCTTGGGTTTTGTTTAGATCAAAAGTTCGCCATAGCTGCAACCGGCGTGCCGTTTGTGTTCAACGACCGGACAAAGCGTCACGAGAACCCCACCTTGATCAATAAAGCTTTCATCTTATATTCGCAATATCCAGATTGCAATCTCAGTTTCTTGCTTGTTCTTCGTTTGCTCGCGGAAATAGACCCTCGTGGTCGAGTTGATCGTGCTCGGCGTGGTCGATAACCTCTCGGAGTTGGTTTAGCGATTGCTAAAGCGCGGCGTCCTCGCTGCGCTTCGTAGTCGGATCGTCAAAGTCGACTTCCACCAAAGCGAAATCCACCATCTCATCGAAAGGCGGGACACCTCTGCCTCTATCATGCAGCGGCGGCGTGACTAATGTGAACAGAACTTCGAAACTCTAAAGGAACTAGACACTAAGACCAGCGGCGACACACGCGATGCAACCGATAATTCAACTACGCAATCAGCAGTAGAAAATTGCAAAAGGCTCGGTGGCTTGGATAAAGGATGAACAGATCTAACTTTTTGTGTGGCTTTTCATGGACTATAGGTATGAATAGCGGATCACGATCTAAACTATGAAAAAGCTGTAAAATCTCACGAGCAACACTGGCGATACCACTTGATAGAGGCAAAGGTGTCCCGTCTTTCGATGAGATGGTGGCTATCATTTTGGATGAAGTCGACTTTGGCGATCCGACTCTGAGCGTCGAGAGGCGTCGGCGCCTTGCATGTCGCTAAACCAACTCAGAGAGGTTATTGACCCACGCCGAACACGATCAACGACCACGAAGATCTGTTTCCTGCGAGCAAAGCGAAGAACAAGCAAGAAACTAAGATTGTAATCTGGATATTGCGAATATAAGAGAAAGCTTTATTGGTCAAGGTGGGGTTACGAGGCGCCTTTATGCAGTCGTTGAACACAAGCGAAATGTGAAGTTGCAGCTATGGCGAACTTTTAATCTAAACAAAACCCAAAGTCTAAGCAGCCCTAAGGGCTGTATATATGGGGAAAAGGAGAGAATTTCGTGGCCCTTGAGGGTGGGGTCGAAACCAACCCTAACTCTTGTTTCCCCACACATACGGACTCTAAAATAGCCTATACTTAAGTATTTCGAAATTACATGGGCTGGCCCAATAATAAGGTAATGCAGACACCTAGAATAGCCTATGGACGAATATTATGAAGTGGCATCTTGTATATTTCGTCCAAGGCTTCATGCACTCCTTATGGTGGCTTTAAAGTCCTGAAATCATCACTTGTAACTCCGTTCTTGATCCCTTGCGCATGCCATCAACTCCATCGTGTTCTTGCTCCAATGTTCATCCTTCTCCAAGCTAGGCCCTTCATTTGTAAGCAAAACAAATGTATCCAATTTAGGCAGCATCATATTCTCATGAACATTTGAATCATTACCAAGAAAGCGAAACTACACAGTAATTTAATTGGCGTCTTGTGAGCTCTAGTAATTGGTCCGTATATGTATATGATGAGGGCTGTGGGTGTAACAATTGTATTGATGTCCTCATCGATTAAGTTGAGCACGGAGAGTTTTCACTAAAATAAGCAATGACTCGTTTTCTTGCATTAAAACTCCGCCAATTCGGTACCACTTGCATCACAATGAACCTCAAAAGTTTTGTCAAAATTGGGCAAAGCAAGAATCGGAGCATGAGTAAGCATAGACTTGAGCTCATCGAAAGCATTTGATTGCAAGGTCCCCAAACAAAAGGAGTATTCTTCTTACTCAAAGCATGCAAAGGAGCTGCAATAGTGCTAAAGTTTTTCTAAGCGACAATAAAAACACTGCAAGACCAAAGAAACTTCGCACTTGTTGCAAATTGGTTGGTTGGGGCCAAGTTTTAATTGCTTTGATCTTAGTTTCATCAACATGTACACCCTTGGAAGAGACAACGAAACCCAAGAAAACCACTTTGTCAGCGCCAAAAGTGCATTTTTCAAGTTGGCATAAAGACTTTCCTTTCAAAGTGTTTGGAAAACAAGTTTAACATGATCAAGATGCTCTTTCATGGTTTTGCTAAACACAAGAATATCATCGAAGTAAACCACAACAAAGATTCCAATGTATGGACGAAGTACATGACTCATGAGACGCACAAAAGTTAAGGAGCTTCAGAGCAAACCCATAGGCATAACCAACCATTCATATAAGCCAAACTTTGTTTTGAAAGCAGCTTTCCATTCATCACCCTCATGAATGCGGTTTGATAATAGCCACTTTTAAGATCAATTTTTGAGAAAAAGTTGGCTCCACTAAGTTCATCAAGCATATCATCTAAGCGAGGAATGGGATGCCTATAGCGCACGGTGATAGCATTTATAGGTCTACAATGAACTGGCGGAAACTTCCATCGGGCTTAGGCACAAGAATAACGAGGAGCGGCACAAGGGCTTAAGCTTTCCGTACATGATCGTTGTTGATTAATTGTTGTACTTGCCGTTGAATCTCCTTGGTTTCTTGGGATTGACACGGTAGGGAGCTTTGTTTGGAAGTGGCGCTCGGGGATGAGGTCGATCGATGCTCAATGCCTCGAAGAGAGGTAGACCGGAGGTAGCTCATCGGGAAAACATCTTGAAATTCCTGCAAAGAGATCGAAACACCAAAGGTAGCTCATGAGTGGTGTTAGTTTTTGGTTCTCCATCCTTGCACACAAGGACAAAGTGCATCACACTCGATGGGTTCTCACACACTTCTCTCATCTCATGTTTGATGGCGAATAGTATGAGGTTTTTCTCTCTAGGCGAAGAGGCGCTCAAATTTGGCTTGTGGCTCTCACTCATTTTTGGTGGCTCACTTTCTCCTCTTCTCTCTTTGGTTGGTGGCTTGTTTGTCGGCTATCACTTGACTAGGAGACATGGGTCGTAGGACATATTCTTTGCCTTTCATCTTGAAGCTATAGTGGTTTGTCGCCCATTGTGGTAGACACCACGGTCGAAGTGCCATGGCCGACCAAGGAGGAGGTGGCAAGCGGTCATTGGGACCACATCACGCTCCAAAGTGTCCTCATATGCACCGATTTTGAAGGATACTTGGACCGTATGCTCAACTCGTATAGTCTTGGAGTCACTTAGCCATTGAACCTTGTAGGGTTGCGGATGCTTCTTCTTGACCAATTGGAGCTTGGAGCATAGTTCTTTGCTTGCCATGTTGTGGCAACTAACTCCATCGATGATGACCTTGACGGAGCGTCCATTGATGCCGGCCTTTGTGTGGAAGATGTGGCATCTTTGATCTTCTTCTTGTTGATGTTGAAGTGTCAAGACCTTGGAGACAACAAGAGCAGGGCTCGTATCTTCATCACAAAACACTTGATCATCTTCACCCTCGTTGATGCGCCGGTGCATGGCCACTTGCTCAATAGCGTCCATTTCATCTTCACCCATTGAGTCGTAGGTGCCATAAATCGTTGAGTATCATGGTGCGCTTGTTGGTGCATTCATATGACTTGTGGCCTCGGCGCCGCAAGTGAAACACTTGAAGGAGCTTGTCTTGACGGTGTCATCGGTTGGAGTAGATGATGAAGCACGGGGCTTGGAGTTGCTTGTAGTAGGAGGAGGACGACTTGAACTTGTAGAAGTTTTCTTGTAACTTGACTTGTCGTCGTTGGTTGGAGAAAGCTTGGTTGATGTTGAAGTTGGGGTAGTTGTTGAAGCTTGGTTGTTGGAGAAGCCGTATGTCTTGGATGAGTACTTGGCGTACTTGAAGTCATCTTGCACTTGTCGTTCCGCCTTTGTAGCTTGATGCACGAGCTCAATGAGGTTGGAGTAGGGTTGGAAGTCGGCGATCTTCTTGATGGGATGGTTGAGTCCATTCAAGAATCTTGCCATTGTTTGCTCATCATCCTCCTTGACATTGGCTCGAATCATGGCAATCTCCATTTCTTTGTAGTATTCTTCAACACTCTTTGTTCCTTGCTTGAGGTTGTAGCTTTTGAAAGATCACGGTTCTAGTAGGTGGGCACAAAGCGTGCTCGCATGACATCCTTCATTTGAGCCCAAGTGGTGATTGGAGGTTCACCTCTTGCTTGTCGGCGCTCAAGTACTTGTTCCCACCATATGAGCACATAGTCTTGGAACTCAAGTGATGCCATAGCGATCTTCTTCTCTTCCTCATAGTTGTGCAAACGAAAGATTTTGTCGACCTTCAATGCCCATGAGAGGTACTCTTGGGATCATTGGTTCCATTGAACTTGGGCATTGTGAACTAGAGCTTGACATAGCGTTGTTCATCATTGTGTTGAGGTCGATGTTGATGATGGCGTTCTTGGCGTGGAGGTAATCATCCTCATGTTGTTCTTGGCGAGGAGAAGTCCATGATCAACTTGCTCTTGTTGACCTTGAGGTTGAGGTTGAGCTTGAGGAGCTTGTGGAGGAGCTTGTTGGGCTTGGCGTTGCGCGCTGCGGATGGTAGTTCCTCTCTTGTATTTCTTCTCTAAGGGCTTCCTCTTGATTGCGCCTTCGCGATTGCGGTTGGCGAGCTCGACTTGATGCTTGAAGGCGCGTTCGCCTCAGAGCTTGTGCTTCTCGTTGTTGTTGTTGAAGGCGTTGAGCCTCGGCGTCTTGTTGCTCTTCGTGTGGCGCGCTTGTTCTTGTTCTTGTTGGTAGCGAAGGCGTTGTCGTTCTTGAGCTTGAGCAAAGCGCCACTTGGTTCGATTGAGGGCGAGGAACTTGTTCATCAACTTGCTCTTAGGGATGCTTGTCGTGTAGCGGGTTGCGAAATGCATAGCGGTCTTAATGGCGGCTCGTCGAAGAGTGTTCGATGACGGTGTACTTGTGTCGGAGAAGGAGTCGTCGGAATGGCGACTTGAGTGGCTCCGTCTTGAGTGTGAGAATTAGAAGGGCGCGGTTCACCAACAAAGCGCGGATCTCGTCCATTCTTGCATCGTTCTCTTTCTTGTCTTGCGTCGAGTTTGTTGTCGAACTATTCTCTAAATGCGTTGCTCGGAGAGTCGCAAGTCGGTGGCGAGGTTGTCGATGAGTTCGCTCATTGCTTGTTGCTCTTGATGGAGAGCTCGTTGTGCGCCAAAGAGGTGGCTCTTGGTGACGTATGATGACATGTCGTCGTCTTGCTCGATGAAGAGTGGATTTGTAGAAGAACTTGGCCTATCCATCATTTCAAGCAAATCGTGAGTGGTAGAAGGAGAAGAACGAATACCAATGTACCTTTAACCGAAGTTGAAGATGAATCAAGTTCACTCAAATGCGGACAATGAAATAGCACTATTGGTACCGATCCTTGTCGATTCTCACACCTACACAAGTAAAAGCCTTTGGTGGAGCTTGGTTAGGATGGTGGCACAAAATTGATTGCAATCGTTAGCTTGACTCAAAAATGTTGAAGAAGATTAGCAAATTAGCATATGCAACAAGTAGACCAAGCAAGTAGTGTCTGCGGAAACACACGCATAAATAGATAAATGGGATTGTGCAAACCAAAAGTGAGCCAAATGTGGAATCACGAAAATGCTCTTGTTGCACAATACTAGAGAGCGCTATACGATTGCACTAAAAGGCGGATCGGAGCTTGTGCACAACCTACTAGGCAAAAATGCAACGATCTCTATCCCAATTATGCTATATGTATGGTATTTGATTGCAATGATCCAAGATGATCTTATATGACAATCTTAATGTTGTATGATGCTATGCTTGTTGCTTATAAGCTCTTTGCTTATCTTTCCTCTTTGCTTAAAAGCTTGAGTGGCTCTTTCTCTCTTGAGCTCTTTTCTTATGCAAACTTCACGAACCAAGATAGCAATTGTGTATGCGATGACAACTTTGTGACACACAAGTTGATTAGAGATATGCACCACGATTGTATGTATGATATGGTGTATGCAACTAATGTGCACAACTCACGTTGCCGGCAATACTCAATGGCTAGTCTCAATGGGTAAGCAACGCAAAAGATGGTCTATGATGGTTATCAATGCAATTGCAAGGTATGACAAAGATGTAAATCGAAGTTACCGTCCGTGGCGAAGATGAGTAGCCGACCAAAATGGCGTTTGTTGTTGATGTCACACCGCGCCTAAATAGCGAAACACAAGAGGACACGGAAATCTCACTCAAATTGTCGAACTCAAATTCGAATGGTAGTACGGAGGTTGAGTCTTGGGGTTTGGCAAGTGGAAATGGTGGTGGATGGGGTGGGGAGGATGTATGTATGTGTGGATGGTGGTGGTGGTGGATGGTGGACTGCGAGCTGCGGTTTGAAGGAAGCCGGATGATCGAGACACGTCCGGATGATCAGGACTTAGTCCGGATGATCCGGGTAGGTCGACCACCATACAGGGAACTGTTCGGGAAGAACTTCGAAAATGGGGTGAAATTTGGCGATTTGGGGATTTTGGATGGATTTGAGGGGAAGGTGGGAAACACAAGATCCACGAGTTACACACGAATCCACGGATCAAAATCAACAAAACATCATCAAAACTAACAAATCACAAAAAAAATTGGGGGTATTTTGTGGGGATTTTTGGATTTTAGGGCGAAAACAACAAAATCAAGCTAGAAATCACGGGTAGGGGCTCCAAAAGCGTGATCAGCGTGGCTCATGATACCATATGATGTAGGGTGGAACCCTAATTCATCGATCTTTCACGTTTGGAGGGGATCCTACGGAGGGAACACGAAGAACACGCGGAAGCACAAAGGAAACAGGGAAAACAAGAGAGAATCACTCAACCAACAAGGAATCGATCACACAAGTGCTAGATCAACATACACACATGAGATCCACAAGATACATAATCAACTAGGGTAAGGATACAAAGGAACGTTCATCTCCGGAGGAGGCCTTGAATCCACGAGGGATCTTCCGTAAAAGGGTCTTGTATCGAGAGGATCTTCCCGAAGAGGGCGCGGTCTCTCACGAGGAGGAGATCCGATAGATGGCGAGCTCTCTCTCAAAAGCGAGCCAAATCAGCGCTAAGTCTCAAAGTGAGGAGATGGGGTCCGATATATAGAGTTGGGGTACATGTGCTCATTAACACAGCAGCGCCTGCAGCTTATTGGCGGATGATCCGGACGAGGTCCGGATGATCCGGGTGGGTCGAGATGATCCGGAGGGTCGGTGGTGGTCGCGTAGGGCGGATGTCGGCTGGAGTTCAGACGTCCGGGTAGGGTCCGGATGATCCGGGGCGAAGTCCGGATGATCGCTTCGAGTGGAGCTTCTGTTGCCTTGGTCGAATTAGCGGATCGTCCGGACCGAGTCGGATTGTCGGCTCTGTCCGGATCGTCTGGGCGCCGTCTGATGAGGACATCAATACCATTGTTACACCCACACCCTAACTGCTATACATCTTGGACCAATTACTAGAGCTCACGCCGCCATGACTAAATTACCACGTACTTTCGTTTCTTGGTAATGATTCTAATGTTCATGAGAATATGATGCTGCCTAAATTGGATACATTTGTTTTGCTTACAAATGAAGGGCCTAGCATGGAGAAGGATGAAGTTACAAGTGGTGATTTCAGGACTTTGAAGCCACCATAATGAGTGCAAGAAGCCTTGGACGAAATATACAAGATGCCACTTCATAAATTTCGTCGAGGCTATTCTAGGTCTTTCGTCACCTTATTATTGGGCAGGCCCATGTAATTTCGAAATACATAAGTATAGGCTATTTTTAGAGTCCGTATGTGTGGGGAAACAAGAGATAGGGTTAGTTTGGACCCCTCCACCAAGAGCCACGAAATCCCCCCTCTTCCTCCATATATACATCCCTTAGGGCACCGTTTAGACTTTGGGTTTTGTTTAGATTAAAAGTTAGCCATAGCTGCAACCCGCGTGCCGTTTGTGTTCAACGACCGGACAAAGGCGTCCACGAACCCCACCTTGATCAATAAAGCTTTCCTCTTATATTCGCAATATCCAGTTGCAATCTTAGTTTCTTGCTTGTTCTTCGTTTGCTGCGGAAGCAGACCATCGTGGTCGAGTTGATCGTGCTCGGCGTGGTCGATAACCTCTCGGAGTTGGTTTAGTGATTGCTAAGTAGCGGCGTCCTCGCCGCGTTAGTAGTTGGATCGTCAAAGTCGACTTCAGCCAAAGCGATAGCCACCATCTCATCGAAGGCGGGACACCCTCGCCTCTATCAAGTGGTATCGATTTCTAGGTTGCTCGGTGAGATTTTCTGAGTTTTTGTAGTTTAGATCGAGTATGTTCTTCATACCTACAGTCCACGAAAAAGCCACAAAAAAAAGGGTTAGTTCATCATATCCGAACCAATCTGAGCCTTTGCATAATCTTTTCTGTATTTGCGTTGTTGAATTTGCGGTTGCATCATCATGTCTAGTTGCTGGTCTTAGAGTCTAGTCTTTTAGAGTTTCGAGTTCTGGTCATAAGTTGTCACGCCGTCACCGCACCATCATCATCGCCCCTGCCATCTACCACCACCGCTTATCCGCCACCGCTTCGAATCCGTATCCATATACCACCACCGCTGCCATATACCACCACCATATATCCACCACCAATCCGAGTTCCTTGCATATTAGGGTTGTTTTGGGATCCATCTAGTTTTCGATTCGTGTTTCCTTGTGCGAGTAGGTTTGATTCAGCAATCTTTTGCCGTCAAGAAGAGGTTGGTTTCAAAAAAAAATTCCAAAAGCGCGGGACAAAAAAATTTGGCTATCCTATTTTAGGTGTTTCTAAGCGTATTGAGGCAGTCCCGTTATAGAAAGTTTTTTGGACCCGTTTCGATTTTGGGTCGAGCGATCGAAAAAAAATTGGTCGAAAAATTTCGTGCCCATCCTGTCGGTTTGACTTGGGAAGAGTTTTGAGACACTTCGCCATTATAGTGATTTTAGCAAAAAAAAAAAAACAGTATAAAAAAAAATCAGCGCAAAAAAAAATAAGAGGGCGAAAAAAAATTCTAGAGTGTGCTTTCCCTTGTTTACGTGCGGTGCCGTGATTTTGTTAGTGTTCTAGGCTCGCGTCTCTATGCGGTCTAGCCTAGGACCAACCGATACCGTCGTTGGCGTTTATTCAACTTTGCATCTCTGAATTGATTATTCTTGACCCTTTTGCTACCATATTATAAGCCTTCCAGCTCCACATACATCTCGTCGTGCGTTTGATTCTCCCAGTAATCGCTATATCCAAGCTTTGAGAGTTTTGACTTCTAGCGGTTGCCGATCACCACTACTTCTTTGGGTAGGCGGTAAGAATTTGAGATTTGCTTAGCGGGTTTGTGATACACCACCACCACTTCTTAGTAGTCTGTAGGATCATATTCTTGTGTGTTTCTATTTGCTGCTAACCATGGTAGGATCACAAGCCGATGAGGCTGATTGGGAAAAAACGGCGAACAAACAGCTACATGATAAATTTCAGCAAATGATGAGTGGACAGGTGCAAGATGTGCTAAACAGATTTGTGAGGCCATGGAGAAGATAGATGGCATTGAGAAGGCGTTTGAAACAAAGATTGATAGCAAGTTTAATGAATTGCTCATGCGTCTTCCACAACCACCCCGGCTGCACCTATCGCACCTCTGCGACAACAACTTCGCCCCTTCCGAACCGGTATGGGCCGAGCTCGGCGTGTTCCTATTGAGCGAGGACAAACTTTGGTGCGCTGCTCTGCTGTTGGTGCTTCTTTGGCTCACTGCTACTGCTGCTGCTGCTGGTGGGGAGGATGATGATGAGTATCTGGCGATTATGAGGATGAGGTTGATCAACATCGAACTACGTGCAACCACCAGCACCACAACCACCGGTCGTCCACATGCAAATAATGGCAATGTTAGGGCTCCCCTCAGTGCGAGATCATGACCATCTCCTAAACTAAAATTGAATATTCCACCATTTGAGGGTAGATATGTTCTGATATATATCTTACTTGGGAGTTAAGCTGAACAACGATTTACATGTTTACAATATCACGAGGAGAGGCGTGTTCCTGCTGCTGTTTGTGCTTTCACTAGCTTTGCATGTGTTTGGTGGTCGATGAGGACATGACTACTTTGGATAAGACCAAAATATTGCATACATGCATATTTGTCGGGTGATTTCTAGTGCAAACTATTCAATAATATATTTATGTTATCGAACAAAAATACTTCACATACTTTTGTGTTTTGTCTAATTGCAGGTGTATGGGACATTTGTACAATCCACATATGAAGATAAGGAAAAGGAGAAGTTTAGGTGCTGTTCACAAAGTCTTCTCACGTCACTTTTGGGCCAAGAGAAGATAGAGTCCAAGTCTCTCACGTTACGGATTCAGATTCGGACTGCAGACATACCTGACTCAAAATGTCAACAACTTTTCATACGGACTCGAATTGGGTGATTCTTTTTTGTTGGAAAGTAGATTTCATGCTCTTTCCAGCACAGTTGGAATCACCTTAAAAGCCGTCCGGAGCGTTGAGTTGTGGACGAAACAATCTGACGCTGCACCAGAATCCGAGTCAAACTACAAGTCCAAAGGTGTTACGTCACCTCCACTTGGGCCCATTGGCCTTGTACGACCTAGGGTTAGTTTTAGGCTGCCTTGGGACGTTCTCCCACCTCCTTGGCCGTCACCCTTGCTCCTATATAAGTAGATCCATCTAGTAGCTTTTTGAGGGATTTGTTTAGTTAAAAGTTAGCCATTGCAACCGTGTGCCGTTTGTGTCCAACGACCAGACCAAGACCGCTTACGGATCCCCACCTTTATCCATACTTCATACATACTCGCAATATTCAGATTGCTTTTATCATATTCTTGCTTGTTCTTGATTGCTTGCGAGGAATAGACCTTCGTGGTCGAGTTGATTGTGCTCGGCGTGGTCAATAACCTCTCGGAGTTGGTTTAGCGATTGCTAAGGCATAGCGTCGTGCACGTTTGTAGTCGGATCGTCAAAGTCGTCTCCACCAAATCGATAGTTATCATCTCATCGAAGATCGGACACCCGCCTCTATCAAGTGGTATCGGTTTTCAGGTTGCTCGGTGAGATTTTACAGTTTTCATAGTTTAGATCGCATCATCATTCATACCTACAGTCCATGAAAAAGCCACAAAAAAGTTAGATCTGTTCATCCTTTATCCAAGCCGATCGAGCCTTTGCAATTTTCTATTCGTTGCTTGCATAGTTGAATTATCGGTTGCATCGTCGTGTGGGTTGCTGGTCTTAGTGTCTAGTTCCTTTAGAGTTTGAGTTCTGTTCACATTAGTCACGCCGCTTGCTGCATCATTATCCTTCGCTGTCCACCATCCCATCTATTAATTTCCACCATGTGCTGTCGTTGTTCATTGTCATAATCATAGTTGAGGTCATTCACATCTTCGCTTTGATCAATCGCATCTTATCTAGTTTGTCTTGGAAGAGGAGAGAAAAAAAAGAGAAAAAAGAGAAAAAAAGGAAAAAAAAAGAAAAGAAGAAAAAGAAAAAAGCGTGAGAAAAAAGAGAGGAAAAAAATCGGATCTATCTAGAATCAATCTCGTACACGAATTCGGATTGGAATCATTTTGCGCATTGTTCAGTAAAACAGGTGTATCTTCCTCATCTGAAGTCTGTTTTGGCTCCGTGAGTACTCAAACTGAAGCTAGCAACGAGCCGCATCTAAATAGTTGCATAAGCTAGTTCATTATTTGACACCTCAAAATCGGCTTCTAAATAGGTCTTTTGCCCTCTGAAGTTCGTGAACACAGCTTGTTCCAATTTTTCGAGGCCAGTTTAGAATTATTTGAATTCTCATATCAACTCGGAATTGAGTGGTTCTTTTGCATTGGAAAGCTTGAGTTAGTAGCATTCTTTGAAAGAATTTATCAGAAAATTGGCTCAAACTTTTCAAGAGGAAAGTTGGAGAGAGAGTTGTTGTATGTCACCTTGGTAGTTGTTTTCATCATTATCTTCACTACCATTGTGATCTTCACTTATATCTTGCTGTCAAGAGCTACTTAGTATACTTCATTGATGCTAGTTGTGCTACGCCGTGACCTCATTAGTGTTCTAGGCTCGCGTCTCTAGTCCGGTCTAGCCTAGGACCCCACCTGATCTACCGTCGTTGGCGTTTATTCAACATTGCATCTTTGAATTGATTATTGCTAATCTTTTGCTACCATATATAGCCAACCAAGCTCCACATATTTCTACACCGTGTATACATCGTTCCCCGGCAATCGCTTTACACAATCTTGAGTTACGACACATTTGGTTGCTTTGTCACCACTGCCGCATGGTAAGAACTTGTAAGATATTGATATTTGCTTTCTTGTGAGCACTTTACAACCACATCCTAGTAGTTCATAGGAACATTATTCTTGAATTTTGTTTCTTGTTTCTACTAATTATGACAGTTTAGGAGATAGAAGTTCTTGGATGACGAACACATCTTCACCATCACGAGAGTTGGGACAACACACACAAACACATGGCCAGTTAGCTCTTTACCGTCATTTGAGTGTAGATTTAATCCTGCTATTTATCTAGCTTGGGAGCTTGAAGTAGAACAAGTTTTTAGTCACCATGTTTTTACGAACTTGGCTGAGTGCGAGCTGCCACTAGAGCATTCTTGGTTTTGCTTACATTTGGTGGAGTGTGCATTGTAAGAAAAACATTGATAACCAACCCACAACTTGGAAAGATTTGAAAGATGTAATGAGAAAACAGTTTTCCCTCCTTACTATAAATCGTGAATTGCTTCATAAATTTGAACAATTTAAACAAGGCAATAACTTTGTTTATGCTTACTACCAAGAGTTCAAATCTTATATGCATCATTGTGACATAGAAGAATCTGAGGATGATACAATGAATAGATTTTTGGTGGTTTGAACCATGATATTGAGGCAAGATTTCAGTATATTCCTCGTTGCATTCTTGGTATGTATGTTCGTGCTTGTACCTTTGAGAGCGATTCTGAGGAGGATGCATTGGGTGACTACAACAACTACTATTCTAGTTCATGCTCACCACATGGCTGGTTCCTCCACCGTTGCACCTACTAGAGCAGCCCCACCTCAGTTGTGAGCGCGACATCATCTCCACCATGTGACACATCACCATCGAGAGTGCACGCATCATATGAGTTGACTATAAGAGGTAATGACAAAGGTACAGATTTTCCACTTTTACATGAGAATGATGCATGCCTAGTTAACTTGAATACATCATGTGTTGAGCTACCCACTACTTTGATCACACCACCTATTTTAGAGGATTATATTGATAATTTGACTTTGCCATGTGATCAAACAACTGAAATACCAACAATTTTGAGAGCACCCATTGAATTAACTGTTGATGCAAAAGAATCAATGTTTAATCATTTTGATATGACCTCTAATCTTGGTGCTGATTACGTGTTGAATGACTCATTGCATGTTTACTTATCTAAGCATGTTGTAGCATGTAAATTTGATTCAAATAAGGTTTATTCACCAATGTTGGGATGGTTTAATGATGAACATTGTCAAACTTTTCAAATAAATAAGAGCTTCACTTATATGTGCAAACTGAGTTGCAATATTTTCATGCCTTCTAGTTCTTGTGCTAATTTGTTGGCTTTAGATTTTATGAACTATGCAAGTTACTCATCTATTCATGTGTCATATATGCAAAAATCGAGGAAGTAAAATGGATGATGTATACATATACAACATGTACACCTTGTCTCTTTTGTTAGCCACATTTCAGATTAAGCAGCGCAGGGGCGGCTTTGTTTTCAAGAAGGGAGGATGATGAGGACATGACTACTTTGGATAAGACCAAAAATATTGCATACATGCATATTTGTCGGTGATTTCTAGTGCAAACTATTCAATAATATATTTATGTTATCGAACAAAAATACTTCACATACTTTTGTGTTTTGTCTAATTGCAGGTGTATGGGACATTTGTACAATCCACATATGAAGATAAGGAAAAGGAGAAGTTTAGGTGCTGTTCACAAAGTCTTCTCACGTCACTTTTGGGCCAAGAGAAGATAGAGTCCAAGTCTCTCACGTTCTGGATTCAGATTCGGACTGCACAGACATACCTGACTCAAAATGTCAACAACTTTTTCATACGGACTCCGAATTGGGTGATTCTTTTTTTGTTGGAAAGTAGATTTCATGATCTTTCCAGCACAGTTGGAATCACCTTAAAAGCCGTCCGGAGCGTTGAGTTGTGGACGAAACAATCTGACGCTGCACCAGAATCCGAGTCAAACTACAAGTCCAAAGGTGTTCGTCACCTCCACTTGGGCCCATTGGCCTTGTACGACCTAGGGTTAGTTTTAGGCTGCCTTGGGACGTTCTCCCACCTCCTTGGCCGTCACCTTGCTCCTATATAAGTAGATCCATCTAGTAGCTTTTTGAGGATTTGTTTAGTTAAAGTTAGCCATTGCAACCGTGTGCCGTTTGTGTCCAACGACCAGACCAAGACCGCTTACGGATCCCCACCTTTATCCATACTTCATACATACTACGCAATATTCAGATTGCTTTTATCATATTCTTGCTTGTTCTTGATTGCTTGCAGGAATAGACCTTCGTGGTCGAGTTGATTGTGCTCGGCGTGGTCAATAACCTCTCGGAGTTGGTTTAGCGATTGCTAAAGCGCAGCGTCGTGCTGCGTTTGTAGTCGGATCGTCAAAGTCGTCTCCACCAAATCGATAGTTATCATCTCATCGAAGATCGGACACCCGCCTCTATCATGGTGCGAACATTGTAGATTATATCTGTTCCACTACTTGGGCTGCTTTGAAAACTGCTATGCGTACTCGTTGGGTTCCACCATATTATCAACGTGAATTACTTCAAAAATTGCAGCGCTTAAGACAAGGAAAAAATTCTGTAGAAGAATATTATCGGGAATTACAAAGCGGCTTGATTAGATGTGGTATTGTTGAGGAGAATGAAGCTATGCTTGCGTTTTACGGGTGGATTGAATAGAGATATTCAGACCATTCTAGACTATAAGGATTATAATAATATCACTCGTTTATTCCATCTTGCTTGTAAAGCTGAGCGTGAAGTCTTGAGGATCGGCGGGCATTGGCGGCGCACTAACTTTTCTGCAGTCGACCTTCATCATGGACACCACGTGCATCATCTACTTACCTTTGAACCATCACACCTTGGTGCCACCTCAACCGTGATACAAGAAAGCGAGCACAACCACCACTATCGCCAAGAGCACACTGCCGGGCCTGCAGAGCTCTTCTTCTTCCATGGCCTCAGAGGGCACACAAGTGATATTATTTGTCGTCGTTGTAAGGGAAGAGGACATTTAGCGAGAGAATGCAAATCTCAGCGTGTGATGATTGCTCTTGAGGATGGTGGGTATGAGTCCGCTAGTGACTATGATGAGGAGACTTTGGCTCTTATTACACATGAGGAACACGATGGAGATGATTATGATCATGAGACACAATACATGGCTCTTTGAAGATCTTGTGGTATGAATGTTTTGTTGCTCAGCGTGTTTTGAGTGTGCGAGTTACACAAGGTGAGCAAAATCGGAGGCATAATTTGTTCCATACAAAGGGAGTTGTGAAGGAGCGTTCTATTAGCGTCATCATAGATGGAGGAGCTGCAATAACTTGGCTAGCATGGAGATGGTGGAGAAGCTATCTCTCACCATAAGACCACATCCACATCCTTACTACATCCAATGGTTCAACAACAGCGGCAAGGTTAAGGTAACACGTCTTTGTTCGTGTGCATTTTAGTATCTCTACATATCTGATTATGTTGATTATGATGTGGTACCTATGCAAGCATGTTCCTTATTACTTGGTAGACCATGGCAATTTGATAGAAATTTTGTACACCATGGTAGAAACAATCGATATACTCTTGTTCATAGGGATAAAAATATTACTTTGCTTCCTATGACTCTGATTCCATTTTGAAAGATGATATTAATAGAGCTAATAAAGCAAAACAGGAGAAAATAAGAGTGAAAATCAGATTGTGGCAAAAGAATTTGAGCAACACATGAAGCCTAATAATAAACCATCTCTTGTTGTACGAAATTAAATTGAAAAGTGCATGTTTACTTGCCACCAAATCTGATATTGATGAGCTAGATTTTAGCAAATCTGTTTGCTATGCTTTTGTGTGCAAAGAGGCATTATTTTCATTCGAGGGCGTGCCTTCCTCTTTGCCCCTATTTGTCATTAACATTTTGCGGGGAGTTGTTGGCGTCTTTCCACAAGGCGTGCCACAGGATTACCACCTATTCGAGGATTGAGCATCAATTGACTTAATTCGGTGCATCATTACCCAACCGTGCACCATACCGTACCAATCCGGAGGAGACTAAGGAGATTATCGTCAAGTACAGGAGCTGCTCGACAAAGTTTATATCTGCGAATCCCTTAGTCCTTGTGCTGTTCCTATTATTCTAGTGCGAAAAAGGATGGTACGTCACGTATGTGTGTAGATTGTAGAGGCATTAATAATATTACTATTTGTTATCGTCACCCTATTCCTAGGCTAGATGATATGCTTGATGAATTGAGTGGCTCTACAATATTCTCCAAAGTTGATTTGCGTAGTAGATACCATCAAATTCGTATGAAATTGGGAGATGAATGGAAAACAGCATTTAAAACTAAGTTTAGATTATATGAGTGGTTAGTCATGCCTTTTGGGTTAACTAATGCACCTAGTACTTTCATGAGATTAATGAATGAAGTTTTACGTGCTTTCATTGGACGATTTGTGGTAGTCTATTTTGATGATATCTTGATTTATAGCAAATCTTTGGAAGAACATTTGGAACATTCGTGCTGTTTTTAATGCTCTCGTGATGCACGTTTGTTTGGTAACCTTGGGAAGTGCACCTTTTGCACCGACCGAGTATCTTTTCTTGGCTATGTTGTTACTCCACGAGGAATTGTAGTTGATAAAGCCAAGATTGAAGCTATTGAGTGGGCATGCAGCCCAAAGCAGTCACACAAGTGAGGAGTTTCCTTGGCCTCGCTGGTTTCTATAGGTGTTTTGTGAGAGATTTCAGCACCATTGCTGCACCTCTCAATGAGCTTACAAAGAAGGATGTGCCTTTTGTTTGGGGTACCGCACGGAAGAAGCCTTCACGGTATTGAAAGATAAGTTGACACATGCTCCTTTACTCCAACTTCTGATTTTAATAAGACTTTTGAGCTTGAATGTGATGCTAGTGGAATTGGATTAGGAGGTGTGTTATTATAAGATGGCAAACCTGTTGCATACTTTTACGAAAAATTGAGTGGGCCTAGTCTGAATTATTCTACTTATGATAAAGAATTATATGCTCTTATTAGGACTTTAGAAACATGGCAACATTATTTATGGCCCAAAGAATTTGTTATCCATTCGATCATGAATCTTTGAAACATATTAAAAGTCAAGCTAAACTGAATCGTAGACATGCTAAATGGGTTGAATTCATTGAGACTTTCCTTATGTCATTAAACACAAGAAGGGTAAAGAAAATGTTATTCTTGATGCATTGTCTCGTTGCTATACTATGCTTTCACAACTTGACTTCAAAATATTTGGTTTGGAGACCATCAAAGATCAATATGTGCATGATGCTGATTTTAAAGATGTATTGCAGAATTGTAAAGAAGGAAGAACATAGAACAAGTTTGTCGTTAATGATGGATTTGTGTTCGTGCTAACAAGCTATGCATTCAGCTAGCTCCGTTAGTCTTTTGTTGTTGCGGAGGCGCATGGAGGAGGACTAATGGGACACTTTGGCGTGAAGAAGGCGGAGGGCGTACTTGCTACACATTTCTTTTGGCCAAAGATGAGGCGGGATGTTGGCGTTTTATTGCTCATTGCACTACATGTCAAAAAGCTAAGTCGCGACTCAATCCTCATGGTTTATATATGCCTTTGCTGTACCTAGTGTTCCTTGGGAGGATATATCTATGGACTTTGTCTTAGGTTTACCTAGAACAAAGAAGGGAGGATAGCATATTTGTTGTCGTGGATAGATTCTCGAAAATGGCACACTTTATACCATGTCATAAAAGCGATGATCTTTATTCTTGTTGCTGATTTGTTCTTTCGTGGAATTATTAAGCTTGCATGGTGTGCCAAATACTATTGTTTCAGATCATGATACTAAATTTCTTAGCCACTTTTGGAGATGTTTATGGGCTAAGTTGGGGACTAAACTGCTTTTTAGTACTACTTGTCACCCCCAAAGCTGATGGACAAACTGAAGTAGTCAATAGAACATTGTCTACTATGCTTAGGGCTGTTCTAAAGAATAATAAGAAAATGTGGGAGGAATGCTTGCCTCATATTGAATTTGCTTATAATCGTTCATTGCATTCTACTACTAAGATGTGCCCTTTTGAAGTTGTGTATGGTTTCCTACCTCGTGCACCTATTGATTTGTTGCCTCTTCCATCTTGGAGAAGGTTAGTTTTGATGCTAAAGAAGCGTGCTGAATTGATTTTAAAAATGCATGAGTTAACTAAGAAAAACATTGAGCGTATGAATGCTAAATATAAACTTCTTTGGAGATAAGGGTAGAAAACATGTTGCGTTTGCACTGGAGATCTTGTTTGGTTACATTTGCGTGAGGATAGATTTCTGATTTGCATAAATCAAAGCTAATACCACGTCTTCTTTGGCCACTTTAAGGTGTTGGAGAAAGTAAATGATAATGCATATAAACTTGAGCTGCTGCAGATTTTGGGGTTAGTCCACTTTTAACATTGCAGATTTGAAGCCATATTTGGGTGAGGAAGATGAACTTCCGTCGAGGGCGACTTCATTTCAAGAAGGGAGGATGATGAGGACATCAATACCATTGTTACACCCACAGCCCCTGCTGCCATACATCTGGGACCAATTACTAGAGCTCACATACGCCAACTAAATTACAGTACTTTCGTTTCTTGGTAATGATTCTAATGTTCATGAGAATATGATCTGCCTAAATTGGATACATTTGTTTTGCTTACAAATGAAGGGCCTAGCTTGGAGAAGGATGAACATTGGAGCAAGAACAAGCATGGAGATGATGGCATGCGCAAGAGAGGACAAACGGAGTTACAAGTGATGATTTCAGGACTTTGAAGCCACCATAATGAGTGCATGAAGCCTTGGACGAAATATACAAGATGCCACTTCATAAATTTCGTCCAGAGGCTATTTTAGGTCTTCGTCACCTTATTATTGGGCCAGGCCCATGTAATTTCGAAATACATAAGCATAGGCTATTTTTAGAGTCCATATGTGTGGGAAACAAGAGATAGGGTTAGTTTGGACCCCTCCACCAAGGGCCACGAAATTCACCCCTCTTCCTCCATGTATACAGCCCTTAGGGCACCGTTTAGACTTTGGGTTTTGTTTAGATTAAAAGTTTGCCATAGCTGCAACCGCGTGCCGTTTGTGTTCAGCGACCGGACAAAGCGTCCACGAGAACCCCACCTTGATCAATAAAGCTTTCATCTTATATTCGCAATATCCAGTTGCAATCTCAGTTTCTTGCTTGTTCTTCATTTGCTCGCGAAAGCAGACCTTCATGGTCGGAGTTGATCGTGCTCGGCGTGATCAATAACCTCTCGGAGTTGGTTTAGCGATTGCTAAAGCGCGGCGTCCTCGCCGTTCGTAGTCGGATCGTCAAAGTCGACTTCATCCAAAGCGATAGCCACCATCTCATCGAAGGCGGGACACCTTTGCCTCTATCACACATGAGGAACACGGTGGAGATGATTACGATCATGAGACACAATACATGGCTGCTGAGGATCTTTGGCGGTATGAATGTTTAGTTGCTCAGCGTGTTTTGAGTGTGCAGAGTTACACAAGGTGAGCAAAATCGGAGGCATAATTTGTTCCATACAAAGGGAGTTGTGAAGGAGCGTTCTATTAGCGTCATCATAGATGGAGGAGCTGCAACAACTTGGCTAGCATGGAGATGGTGGAAGCTATCTCTCACCACAAGACCACATCCACATCCTTACTACATCCAATGGTTCAACAACGGCGGCAAGGTTAAGGTAACACGTCTTTGTTAGTGTGCATTTTAGTATCTCTACATATCTTTGATTATGTTGATTGTGATGTGGTACCTATGCAAGCATGTTCCTTGTTACTTGGTAGACCATGGCAATTGATAAAAATTCTGTACACCATGGTAGAAACAATCGGTATACTCTTGTTCATAAGGATAAAAATATTACTTTGCTTCCTATGACTCTGATTCCATTTTGAAAGATGATATTAATAGAGCTAATAAAGCAAAACAGGAGAAAAATAAGAGTGAAAATCAGATTGTGGCAAAAGAATTTGAGCAACACATGAAGCCTAATAATAAACCATCTACCGTTGCTTCGAAATTAAATTGAAAAGTGCATGTTTACTTGCCACCAAATCTGATATTGATGAGCTAGATTTTAGCAAATCTATTTGCTATGCTTTTGTGTGCAAAGAGGCATTATTTTCATTAGAGGCGTGCCTTCCTCTTTGCCCCGCTGTCACTAACATTTTGCAGGAGTTCGTGGCGTCTTTTGATGTAGGGTGGAACCCTAATTAAATCGATCTTTCACGTTTGGAGGGATCCTACGGAGGAACACGAAGAAGCAGCGGAAGAACGAGAGGAAACAAGGGGAAAGCGAGGGAGGAACACTCAACCAACAAGGATCAATCACACAAGGTCTAGATCATCGAAGCACGAGTGATACATGGTCCAAAATCAACAAAGGAAAGATACAAAGGTAGCCGTTCTTCTCCGGAGGAGGTCTTGAATCCACGAGGGATCTTCCGTATAGGGGTCTTGAATCCGATGGATCTTCTCCTGAGCGGAGGTCACGATCTCCGTGGAGAATGCAGTGGATGAGCAAAGGCTCTCACACACAAATATGAGCTAATCAATGCTAACCCTCAAAGTGGGGAGGGCGAGGTCTATTTATAGTGCTAAGCCACAAAGGGGTAAGTGAGGCGCGAAGGGTACAGGCCTCGGCCCAAGTCACGCCTACAGGTGGTCCGGATGATCCGGATGGTGGCGGATGATCCGGGTGTCGAAGTCCGGATGATCCGGCGGCCGTCCGGATGATCCGACTTCGTCGAGGGCTTCTGTTGTCTTGGCGCGATGCGGATGATCCGGGGAGGTCGGATGATCCATTTGGGCGGATGATCCGGACCTTGGTCCGGATGTCCGACTGTCTCCAACAACCGCTCCGCCTTCCTCTTCTCCTTTCTTCCGTCTTCGCTTCCATGCTTGGCCTTGGTCCTTGGATTCTCCTTGGTCATCTTGGTTGTACACGAGTGTATACAAGGTCCACGCATGAGGTAGTAGCCATGTCTCATATGCGGAAAGTGACGGTTCGAAGAGGAGTGAATTCACCTTGTGTCCGTTGGCGCATAGTCGAGGTCTCATCTTATGTATCCTTGGGGCTTGGAGAATAGTCGGAGTGTACATGGGGATGAACGTGGGATGCTCTGCATCATATCCCCCCCTTGGGAAAGATCCGACCTCGGATCGTGATCCTCATCACCATGGAAACGGTTGTCGTAGACGGACTTGTAGTTGGACGAAGTTGAAGGCATGGTGCAATCTGCGTAGTCCAAGGTGTCACCGGAGTGATAGACATGCAAGAAGAGCAAACACGAGCAACACTCGGAAATACAATGGTTAGCACACACAAAGTGTCCATCATGTATGAATGAGTCCGTGCGGCAAGATTGGTTGTGACAAAGCGCATGAAGCTTATCAAGATGATCTAGAATGAGATGCAAATCATTCATGGGATAATGAGCATGGTTCACAAAGCGACAAATTCTACCATTGTGCAAAATGATGTCATAATGGGATGGTGCATCAAAAGCATGAACATGGCAATGGATGCTCAATATGTATATGTTATCATGCAATTGATGGTGGGCAATATGATCATGATGTATGAATATGCCATTAAGGAAGATCACAACAAATTTGCTAAGGAAATGAACAAGCTCATATATCATGGATGACATGGGAATACAAGATGCAACAAGGCAAGCACAATGTGAGTCAATCCATGCATAGGGTGCAAACTTGTGGTGAGTATGATATGTCCATCGAGCATGACATGTGTGAGCACAATCAACAAATATGAAGGTGTTGGTGTACCAAAGCTCGATGTCGAGGCATGAGTGGAGTCTTAGAAGGTGCATCCAATAAGTGCAAGCGCTCCTCAATGTGAAGTTCCATGTAGCCAATCTCCAATGTCGCTCCTCCGTTCACGAGATGTATCATGTAGACAACAAGAAGGAAACAACAATGAAAGAGTGACCCATCAATATGCATATTTGAGGATTGCTCAAGAGAAGGAGTTCACCTTTATGAGAATGTCGAAAATGTTGGTGTCGCACATCATGTATGCCTTCACATAACCAATATGTCGCATAGCGGCATGCCTTGTGGGACCTCAAAATGAAAGAACATGACAAACACTCGAGAAAAACAAATGAGGTTAGCGAAATGCAAAACCTATCATTAGTGTGGTAAATCTTGAACAAGTGTATGCATCATGCTCATCATAAGAAAGTACAAGGAGCATTTCAAAGTATGGAGGCATATGATGTAAGAACATCCAAATACAAGAGGCTCAATCAAACAAGCATGCATCACAAGTATAGTGTCCAAGTCTCCGAGATCAATAAGCATAGCAAGTTGGTACTCAATACAAGGTGATATGAGAGATGCAACTAATGGAGACAAGAGACAATGATCATGACAAATCAAGTGAGAGGCATGAGCATATATGTCATCAACCCAAGAAAGCAAGTAATAGTGGAACATGGGTGATGCAACATAGCAAGCAATCATAGCAATCAAGTTAAGCAAGCTAGTAGTGCGAAGATGCAACATACTAGGAGGAATCATGGCAAGCATGTCATGTGTGCAAATAGTGGGCATGAATAATTCACATGTCATAGCACAAGCGTGAAAGCAAGGTATGAGTAAAATGTCATCAATGTATTGG
Source organism: Aegilops speltoides (assembly GCA_021437245.1). NCBI lineage: Eukaryota > Viridiplantae > Streptophyta > Magnoliopsida > Poales > Poaceae > Aegilops > Aegilops speltoides. Next base: position 244,904,914 of record CM038143.1, on the reverse strand, counting down.
CGAGAGACCATATGTAAATAATAATGGGGCATCATGACTCTCCCAACACAACAAGCATCAATAGCATGGGGCACATGATAAACATGGCAAAAGCAACAAGGATCTCCACCAAGCATGAAAATACACATAGGAGTAGCATAATGTTGAATCATGGGTATATGCAAGCAAGGGTCACAATTGCATGGCAAAGGCATAAGAGCAAGCATAGCATGCAATGTGAACACGGTAAAATGAGCATAGTGACAAGTGGGAAAGAGCCCATAGCCGTGTGAGAGCCAAGTAGAGGAGTTGCGCGTAGTCCTTGCGCGAAGGGGGCGGTGGTAAGGATAGTCCTCGGGATCCCAAGTCATCATTGCTCTCAGGAGCTCGTTTCGTGAACTCTTGGGATTGAGAGGTCGACGAGTATACATGGGTACCTACACAAAACAAAGACAAAGGGAAAATTGTGTGTGCGTGGTAGATGTACACATCATCCATCATGATGCGCACGTGCATGTGTCTGTTAGCACCAAATATCCAACGCTCAAATAAATGAGATGCGTGATATAGAAACATGTCATCCCTCATGAGAGGTTTGTTATGATGTATAGCATAATGGAGACTCAAAGGATGTAATGCATCATTAGAAATATCGAGAGCATTGTTATTTATGTTATGCATATGGTGCAAGCAATTATGTGGATCATGCAAAGTATGGAATGCATCAAGATCTCCTAATATGTATGAGGAAACTATGGGGTTCTCCTCATGAGCATGAGTAGCAACATCACGTGGAGAATATTGACAACATCCAAAAATGCATATTTGGGGCAATGTGATCATGGCATGACATATTGGATGAATTGCGCAAATCATGTAAAGGAAGCATGGCAATATCATCACATGAAAAACAAAAGCCAATGACCATCAACTCGTCATCTATGCCATAAGTGCAAATGGGATTGATTTTAATGGGGCATGCATAGTTACTATGTTGAGATTGTAGGGATGCAATATGGGAGATCTCATTCATAGCATATGACAAGTTCAATGGATTGTCAAACATGAAGTGACCAATAGAATTTTCACATGATATCCTATGAAGCATAGCATCACCACTAGGCAACTCAACATGCTCATCATCATATTCATCATAAATGGGTAAGTCAAGGCATGAAGAAGTTTCACTAGCATGAAGCATGGTAATAGGTGGGTCAACATCATGGGAGCAATCATCGTCAAGAGCGTCCACTAGTGGGACAAGAGAAGCACCATCACCTATGTTACCTTTGGAGTGTCGCTCATGTGTTGTAGGTGAGGTGTTGAAGATCGTCTCGTTGTCATCTTCATCTTGATGGAACCATGTGGGGGGTGCATCATCGTCCATCATGGCCATCGTCGTATCCATAGGAGGTATGGACTCATCAATGGTAGGCGTGTCATCATGTAGGAGACCTAGCACTGATGAGGACATCAATACCATTGTTACACCCACAGCCCCTACTGCTATACATACTGGACCAATTACTAGAGCTCGCGCACGCCAACTAAATTACCAGGTACTTTAGTTTCTTGGTACTGATTCTAATGTTCATGAGAATATGATGCTGCCTAAATTGGATACATTTGTTTTGCTTACAAATGTAGGGCCTAGCTTGGAGAAGGATGAACATTGGAGCAAGAACCAGCATGGAGATGATGGCATGCGCAAGGGGGACAAGAATGGAGTTACAAGTGATGATTTCAGGACTTTGAAGCCACCATAATGAGTGCATGAAGCCTTGGACGAAATATACAAGATGCCACTTCATAAATTTCAATCAGAGGCTATTCTAGGTCTTTGCGTCACCTTATTATTGGGCAGGCCCTTGTAATTTCGAAATACATTAGTATAGGCTATTTTTAGAGTCCGTATGTGTGGGGAAACAAGAGATAGGGTTAGTTTGGACCCCTCCACCAAGGGCCACGAAATTCTCCCCTCTTCCTCCATATATACAGCCCTTAGGGCACCGTTTAGACTTTGGGTTTTGTTTAGATCAAAAGTTAGCCATAGCTGCAACTTACAGCGTGCCGTTTGTGTTCAGCGACCGGACAAAGCGTCCTGAGAACCCCACCTTGATCAATAAAGCTTTCATCTTATATTCGCAATATCCAGTTGCAATCTCAGTTTCTTGCTTGTTCTTGATTGCTCGCGAAATAGACCCTCGTGGTCGGGTTGATCGATGCTCGGCATGGTGATAACCTCTCGGAGTTGGTTTAGCGATTGCTAAAGTAGCGGCGTCTCGCCTTCGTGGTCGGATTGTCAAAGTCGACTTCCACCAAAGCGAAATCCACCATCTCATCGAAAGACGGGACACCTTTGCCTCTATCAAGCACCATAGAAGAAAACACACTAGGAGTAGAGGTTAAGTCGTTAGAAATCATGGTGGCCTCACGTGCCATGTCAACTACCTCACTCACTAAGTGTAGTGGCTCACTCACTCCCTCAAAGATGCTCTCACTCATATGGTTGGTGGGGTCACTCAAGTGGCGCTCAACCTCACATAGGATGTGTGGCATGCTCTCATGTGTGGGGCTAGTGGTGGTCACACTCATCCTCTCAAAGGAAATGCTCTCAATGTCACGTATGGTGGAGTCACTCATGTCTCTCATGTGGTGGTGGCTCTCCTCACATGGCACTTGGGGCATCTCGACATATGTGGGTGTCGGAGGGATATAGGTGCAAATGTCTCCATGCTCAACTCCGATCGTCGCCTTGGTTGAAGGGATAGTCCCATGCTCAACCTTCTTGTCACCATCTTGGTGTGGGAGGCCCATATGATGTGGCACCTCATAGCTCGTCTCCATGACCGAAGGGAATTTCCCATGCTCGGCCATCTTCCTTGGGGGCTTAGAAGATAGAAGTGTCACCCTCTCTCGTGAGGTAGTCGCCTTGGACTTGATGAAGTCGATGTAGGCGTGCTAAGTGGGAAGTAGGCGAAGATGCCGTACGTCCAAAGGCGAAGATGCCTTGAGAACACTTGGCGAAGATGCCGAAGTGGTTGATGTAGCCGTAGCGCCGTCTTGGTGGTGGTCGTCTCACGGTCTTCTTTTGTGCTCTTGAAGCTTGGACTAGGCGTGAAGTAGGTCTTGTTGGGACTTGTGCATTTGCGCTTGTGGAGCATCTTCATGATGATGATGTCGTTGTCGGGCTTGAGCTCGTAGGAGATGTCGTCCGTCGTCGTCGTGCACATGTTGCTTGGAGGTGACTTGGCCTTCATGGCGATGTGGATCGTGAACGTGATGATGATCGCCATGTATATGTGGACGAGGACGATTTGCACTTGCATCTTTTTCGCGCTCCGAAGACTTGTGGCTTGACCATCGTCGTCTTGAGGATGATGAAGGGGAAGAAGACTTGATCAAGGCTCTAGTCTCTTCCATCCTTGCATCTTGCTCCTCTTTATGTGCGGCAAGCTTCTTGTCGATGTAGTCCCTTTCCTTGCTTGAAGTGGCGAATGTCGATGGAGATGTTCTCGATCTTTACGCAATCTTGATTGTCGCCTTGGATTTGTCGTTGTAGATCGAAGATAGGCGCTTTGGAGATGTAGTTTTTCACGCCGTCGTTGTTGTGCGTGAGCCGGAGAGGAATGCCTTGCCTATCCATCACAAGATTGAGCAAATATGAGTGGGAGAAAGAGAAGAGCGTATACCAATGTACCTTTGACCAAAGTTGAAGATGAATCAAGTTCACTCAAATGTGGACAATGAAATAGCACTATTGGTACCGATCCTTGTCGATTCTCACACCTACACAAGTAAGGCTTATAGTGGAGCTCGGTGAGGATAGTGGCACAAAAATTTAATGCAAAATGTTAGCAAGAGTCAATAATGTTGAAAAAGATTCACAAATTAGCAAGTGAAACAAATGGACCAATAGCAAAAGAATGGCACACGGAAACACACACGGATAGATAAATGGGGTCGTGCAACCAAGGAATGAGCTCAAAATGTGGAATCCACCAAAAGCGCTCGTGTTGCACAACTCAAGAGAGCAGCTAGCACGATTGCTCAATAGGCGGATACGACACTTGTGCACAACCTATAAGATGCAAAATGGATATTCTTTCTATCCCAAGTATGCTATGGTTCCCGGTGTGTCTCTCAAGCATGATATCATATGATGTTGATTTGACAATCTTATGTGCAATGGTTATGATGCTATGGCACTTGCTCACGAGCTCTTTGCTCTCTTTTTGCTTAAAAGCTTTTTTTCTCTTTTTTTTCTCAATGACCACTTATGCACAATGCACAAACCAAGATAGCTATTGTGTATATGCGGGAACGGTATTGTGACACAATGTATGATTTGATACCAATATGATATGGTATGTATGCAATGGAAGGTATGGACCACTAATGTGCACAAGTAACGTTGCGGGCAATACTCAAATGGCTAGTCTCGATAGGTAAGTGACGCAAAATGGGCTAGGGGTTAACAACACAATTTGCAGGGGATATACAAAGGTGTCGTCGAGGTTACCGAGTCGCTGCGATGATGAGTAGCGGTGTTCTTGGTGTAGATACCAAGATGATGGAGACTCGTCCTAAGTAGCGAAACACCTTAGGAAGCGGAAAAACCGCAAACTCAAAATCTCAAATGACAAATGTCAAAATGGTGGTAGCGGAAGCGGTGGTGGTGTTGTACTAGGCAATGCGGACGGAAATGATGGGCTATACGAGTCGGAGTTGAAGTTGCCGTCCCTAAGTAGCCGAAACACCTTAGGAGACACAAGCCACAACTCGAACAAGCTCAAACAACAATTGGGTTAAGTTGGGTTGTCGGAAGTGTATGGTGGGAAGGTTATGTGGAAGTGGTGGTGGTGGTGGTTGATGAAGAAGCAGCAGTCCCTAAGTAGCAAAACACCTTAGGAGACTCAAGTCACTACTCAAACAACCTCAAATGCTATGGGGAACAAAATGGGTTAGGTTGCGGAAGTCGGTGGAGGTAATTCGGATGATATGGTGGAGGGCCTAGGCAAAGATGCCAAAATTCCAACAAGTTGATGGTGTCAAATGGTGTTGGTGGTATTTTTGTTGGATGAGGGATGTCAATAGCTTCAAAACGAGCTAAAGAACGTCAAAATCGGAGTTCGGATGAATTAGTTATGGACAAAACAAAAATCAGCCGAAGTCAGTTTCAGGGTAAACCGGACATCCGGGAGAAGATCCGGATGATCCGGGCTCGTCGGATGATCGGGAGGAAATCCGGATGATCCGGGTTCGTCGGCGCCGGATTACATTTTTCGGGTGCGCGATTTATCCGGACGTCAGGAAGTCCGGCTGATCCGGGCTTGGTCGGATGATCCGGAGAAGGTCCGGATGATCCGCCAAATCAACCCTTCGGATTTGCTCTCGGGGACGAATTTTTGGCGGAAATGGATGATTTACGGGCAAAATTTGAGGATTTCGTGGATGGAAGGTGGGAAACTTGGGAGATGCTAGATCCACTTGAAACCAAGCAAATCCATGGATCAAAATCAACAAAACATCATCAAGACCAATAAATCACAAAAAAATTGGGGCTATTTTTGGTGGGGATTTTTGGTTTAGGGCGAAATCAACAAAATCAAGCTAGAAAACACGGGGTAGGGGCTCCAAAAGCGTGATCAGCGTGGCTCATGATACCATAATGATGTAGGGTGGAACCCTAATTAATCGATCTTTCACGTTTGGAGGGATCCTACGGAGGAACACGAAGAAGCAGAAGAAGCGAGAGGAAACAAAGGGAAAGCGAGGGAGGAACACTCAACCAACAAGGATCAATCACACAAGGTCTAGATCATGAAGCACGAGTGATACATGGTCCAAAATCAACAAAGGAAAGATACAAAGGTAGCCGTTCTTCTCCGGAGGAGGTCTTGAATCCACGAGGATCTTCCGTATAGGGGTCTTGAATCCGATGGATCTTCACCTGAGGCGGAGGTCTGATCTCCGTGGAGAAGTGCAGGTGGATGAGCAAAGGCTCTCACACACAAATATGAGCTAATCAATGCTAACCCTCAAAGTGGGGAGGAGGAGGTCTATTTATAGTGCTAAGCCACGAAGGGGTAAGTGAGGCGAAGGGGTACACGGGCCTCGGCCCAAGTCACGCCTACAGTGAAGGTCCGGATGATCCGGATGGTGGCGGATGATCCGGGTGTCGAAGTCTGGATGATCAGGCGACCGTCCGGATGATCCGACTTCGTTGAGGGCTTCTGTTGTCTTGGTGCCGATGCGGATGATCCGGGGAGGTCCGGATGATCCGAGACGCCGGTCGGATGTCCGACTGTCTCCAACGGCCGCTCGCCTTCCTCTTCTCCTTTCTTCCGTCTTCGCTTCCATGCTTGGCCTAGGTCCTTGGATTCTCCTTGGTCATCTTGGTTGTACTGAGTGTATACAAGGTCCACGCATGAGATAGTAGCCATGTCTCATATCACGGAAAGTAGCGGTTCGAAGAGGTGAATTCACCTTGTGTCCGTTGGCGCATAGTCGAGGTCTCATCTTATGTATCCTTGGGGCTTGGAGAATAGTCGGGTGTACATGGGGATGAGCGTGGGATGCTCGCATCTTCTTTCCACAAGGCGTGCCACGGGATTACCACCTATTAGAGGATTGAGCATCAAATTGACTTAATTCGGTGCATCATTACCCAACCGTGCACCATACCGTACCAATCGGAGGAGGCGAAGGAGATTATGTGTCAAGTCTGAGGAGCTGCTCGACAAAGGTTATATCTGCGAATCCCTTAGTCCTTGTCTGTTCATTATTATTCTAGTGCGAAAAAGGATGGTGCGTCACGTATGTGTGTTGATTGTAGAGGCATTAATAATATTACTATTCGTTATCGTCACCCTATTCCTAGGCTAGATGATGCGGAGCATCCCACGTTCATCCCCATATACACTCCGACTACTCTCCAAGCCCCAAGGATACATAAGATGAGACCTCGACTATGCGCCATCGGACACAAGGTGAATTCACTCCTCTTCGAACCGTCACTTTCCGCATATGAGACATGGCTACTACCTCATGCGTGGACCTTGTATACACTCGGGTACAACCAGGATGGCCAAGGAGAATCAGGACCAAGGCCAAGCATGGAAGAAGGCGGAAGAAAGGAGAAGAAGAAGATGGGGCATTTGTTGAAGACAGGCGGACGTCCGAGCCGCCGTCCGGATCATCAAGGTCGGCCGGATCATCCGGACCCTCCCGGATCGTCCGGGTAAATGCTGCAAAGACAACGAAGCCCCCTCGACGAAGCGGATCATCGGACGGTCGCCCGGATCATCCGGACCCCGACACCGGATCATCCGGGCCACCATCCGGATCATCCGGACCTTGCACTGCCATACGACTTGGGCGAGGCCGTGTACCCCTCGCCCCTCACTTACCCCTTCGTGGCTTAGCACTATAAATAGACCTCCTCCTCCCACTTTGAGGGTTAGCATTGGATTAGCTCATATTTGTGTGTGAGAGCCTTTGCTCATCCACGGTACTTCTCCTCGGAGATCGGGACCTCCGTCTGGAGAAGATCCATTCGGATTCAAGACCCTACCTAGGGAAGATCCCTCGTGGATTCAAGGCCCCTATCTAGGGAAGAACATCAAGGCCTCCTCTTGGAGATGAGCAGTTCCTTTGTATCCTTACCCTAGTTGAATATGTATCTTGTGGATCTCATGTGTGTATGTTGATCTAGCACTTGTGTGATCGATTCCTTGTTGGTTGAGTGATTTCTCTCGTTTTCCCGTGTTTCCTCTCGTTCTTCCAGCGTTCTTCGTGTTCCCTCGTAGGATCCCCTCAAGCGTGAAAGATCGGCGAATTAGGGTTCCACCTACATCATATGGTATCATGAGCCACGTTGATCACGTTTTGGAGCCCCTACCCGTGATTTCTAGCCTTCTTTTGCTTGATTTCGTCCTAAATCCGAAAATCCCACCAAAAATAGCCCCCAAATTTTTTGTGATTTGTTGGTTTGATGATGTTTTGTTGATTTTGATCCATGGATTTGCTTGGTTTCGGTGGATCTAGCTTTCCCCAAGTTTCCCACCTTCCATCCACGAAATCCCTCAAATTTTGCCGAAAATCATCCATTTCCGCCCAAAAATTCGTCCCAGAGCAAATCCGGCGGGTTGACTTGGCGGATCATCCGGACCTTCTCCGGATCATCGGACCAAGCCGGATCAATTGGGCGCCCCGGACGTCCGGATAAATCAGCGCGCACCAAAAAAGAACCTGGCGAACCGGATCATCCGGATGTCCTCCGGATCATCCGGACATAGCCGGATGAGCTGGACCTCCTCCGGATGTCGGTTACACTGAAAACCGACACGGCTGAAATCTTGTTTTGTCCATAACTAATTCATCCGAACTCCGATTTTGGCGTTCTTTAGCTCGTTTGAAGCTATTGACATCCCCTATCCCACAAAAATACCACCAACACCATTTGACACCATCAACTTTTCGGAATTTTGGCATCTTTGCCTAGGCCCTCGACCATATCATCCGCATTACCTCCACCGACTTCCGCAACCTAACCCATTTTGTTCCCCATAGCATTTGAGGTTGTTTGAGTAGTGACTTGAGTCTCCTAAGGTGTTTGGCTACTTAGGACGGTTGCTTCTTCATCACCACCACCTCCACCACTTCCATAACCTTCCACAGTACACTTCCGACAACCCAACAACAAATTGTTGTTTGATCTTGTTTGAGTTGTGGCTTGTGTCTCCTATGGTGTTTCGCTACTTAGGGCGGCAACTTCAACTCCGACCGTGTATATCCATCATTCCACTTCCGCATTTGCCTAGTGCAAAACTACCACCGCTTTCGCTACCACCATTTGACATTTGTCATTTGAGATTTTAATTTGCGGTTTTCCGTTTCCTAAGGTGTTTGGCTACTTAGGACGATTGTACATCATCTTGGTATCTACACCAAGAACACCGCCACTCATCATCGCAAAGGACGGTAACCTCGACGACACCTTTGTATATACCCTTGCAATTGCATTGTTAACCCCTTGCCCATTTTGCGTCACTTACATCGAGACTAGCCATTTGAGTATTGCGACAGCGTTACTTGTGCACATTAGTGGTCCATACCTTCCATAGCATACATACCATATCATATTGGTATCATATCATCCATTGTGCCTCAAGTTTGTTCCCGCATATACACAATTGCTATCTTGGTTTGTGCATTGTACAAAAGTGGTCATAGAAAAAAACAAAAGCTTTTAAACAAAAAAGAGAGCAAAGAGCTCGTGAGCAAGTGCCATAGCATCATACCCCATTGCACATAAGATTGTCAAATCTACATCATATGATCTCATGCTTGAGAGAAACACCGGGAACCATACATACATAGCATAATTGGGATTGAAAGAATATCCATTTTGCATCTTATAGGTTGTGCACAAGTGTCGTATCCGCCTATTGAGCAATCGTGCTAGCGTCTCTCTTGAGTTGTGCAACACGAGCGTTTTGGTGGATTCCACATTTTGAGCTCATTCCTTGGTTGCACGACCCCATTTATCTATCCGTGTGTGTGTTTCCGTGTACCTTTCATTGCTATTGGTCCATTTGTTTCACTTGCGAATTTGTGAATCTTTTTCAACATTATTGACTCTTGCTAACATTTTGCATTAAATTTTGTGCCACTATCCTCACGAGCTCCACTATAAGCCTTACTTTTGTAGGTGTGAGAACCGACAAGGATTGGTACCAATAGTGCTATTTCATTGTCCACATTTGAGTGAACTTGATTCATCTTCAACTTTGGTCAAAGGTACATTGGTATCGTTCTTCTCTTTCTCCCACTCATATTTGCTCGAGTCTTGTGATGGATAGGCAAGGCATTCCCTCTCCGGTCTCACGACAACAACGGACGGCGTGAACAACTACATCTCCAGCGTCCATCTTCAATCTACAACGACAAATACAAGGCGCACAATCAAGATTGCGAGGCGCGTGAGAACATCTCCATCGACATTCGTCACTCGAAGCAAGGAAAAGAGACTACATCGACAAGAAGCTTGCCGCACATAAAGAGGAGCAAGATGCGAGGATGGAAGAGATTAGAGCTTTGATCAAGTCTTCTTCCACTTCATCATCCTCAAGACGACGACGGTCAAGCCACAAGTCTTGGAGCCGAAAAAGATGCAAGTGCAAATCGTCCTCGTCCACATCTACATGGCGACAATCATCACGTTAAGTGATCCACATCGTCATGAAGGCCAAGTCACCTCCAAGCAACATGTGCACGACGACGATTTAACGCCAACAAGCTCAAGCACGACAACAACATCATCATCATGAAGATTCTCCTGGCGCAAATGCACAAGTCCCAACACGCCAAGTCCAAGCTTCAAGAGCACAAAGAAGACCGCGAGGCGACCACCACCAAGGCGGCGCTACGGCTACACCAACCACTTTGGCATCTTCGCCAAGTGCTATCAAAACATCTTAAGCCTTTGGACGTCTGGCATCTTCGCCTACTTCCCACGAGTACGCCTACATCGACTTCATCAAGTCCAAGGCGACGACCTCCGAGCGAGGGTGACACTTCCATCTTCGGAAGCCCCTCAAGGAAGATGGCCGAGCATGGGAAACTCCCTTCGTTCATGGAGACAAGCTATGAGGTGCCACATCATATGGGCCTCCTACACCAAGACGCTGACAAGGAGGTCGAGCAAGGGCCATCCCCTTCGACCACGGTGATAGGAGTTGAGCATGGAGACATTTGCACCAACATCCCTCCGACACCCACATATGTCGAGATGCCCAAAGTGCCATGTGAGGAGAGCCACCACCCCATGAGTAACATGAGTGACTCCACCATACGTGACATTGAGAGCATTTCCTATGAGAGGATGAGTGTGACCACCACTAGCCCCACACATGAGAACATGCCACACATCCCATGTGAGGTTGAGCGCCATTTGAGTGACTCCAACAAACATATGAGTGAGAGCATCCTTGAGGGAGTGAGTGAGCCACAACACTTAGAGAGTGAGGTAGTTGACACGGCACATGAGGCCACTATGATTTCTAACGACTTAACCTCTACTCCTAGTGTGTTTTCTTCTTTGGTGCTAGGTCTCCTACATGACGACACGCCTACCATTGATGAGTCCATACCTCCTATAGAGACGACGATGGCCATGATGGACGATGATGCACCCCCCACATGGTTCCATCAAGATGAAGATGAGAACGAGACGATCTGCAACACCTCACCTATAACACATGAGCGACACTCCAAAGGTAACATAGGTGATGGTGCTTCTCTTGTCCCATTAGTGGACTCTCTTGACGATGATTACTCCCATGATGATGACCAACCTATTACCATGCTTCATGCTAGTGAGACTTCTTCATGCCTTGACTTACCTATTTATGATGAATATGATGATGAGCATGTTGAGTTGCCTAGTTGTGATGCTATGCTTCATAGGATATCATGTGAAAATTCTATTGGTCACTTCATGTTTGATAATCCATTGAACTTGTCATATGCTATGAGTGAGATCTCCCATATTGCATCCTACAATCTCAACATAGTAACTATGCATGCACCATTAAAATTATTGTCCACCATCAATTGTATGATAGCTTCCACATATTGAGCATCCATTGCCATATTCATGCTATTGATGAACCGTCCTTCTATGACATCATTTTGCACAATGGTAGAATTTGTCGCTTTGTGCACCATGCTAATTATCACATGAATGCTTTGCAAATCATTCTATATCATCTTGATAAGCTTCATGCGCTTTGTCATGCACTATCCATTACATACGGACTCTTGCTTAATTGATGGACACTTTGTGTGCGCTAACCATTGTATTTCAAGTGTACTAGCTACATTTGATCATTTTGCATGTACCACATCTAGGAACACCTTGGAGTACTTGGATTACGCACGGACTCTTGCTTAATTGATGGAATGCCTTCCCCTACGATCCAGCTACAAGTCCGTCCCGACACCCGTTTCCATGGTAATGAGGATCACGATCCGGTCGGATCTTTCCCAAGGGGGGATATGATGCGGAGCATCCGTTCATCCCCATATACACTCAGAGCTACTCTCAAGCCCCAAGGATACATAAGATGAGACCTCGACTATGCGCCGCCGGACACAAGCTGAATTCACTCCTCTTGAACCGTCACTTTCCGCATATGAGACATGGCTACTACCTCATGCGTGGACCTTGTATACACTTTCGGTACAACCGGGATGGCCAAGGAGAATCCAGGACCAAGGCCAAGCATGGAAGAGAAGGCGGAAGAAAGGAGAAGAAGAAGATGGGCATTTTGTTGAAAGCAGTGGGACGTCTGAGCACGCCGTCCGGATCATCGGGCCCAACGGATCATCCGGACTGATGAGGACATCAATACCATTGTTACACCCACAGCCCTATTTGCTATACATCTTGGACCAATTACTAGAGCTCGCGCATGCGCCAACTAAATTACGAGTACTTTCGTTTCTTGGTAATGATTCTAATGTTCATGAGAATATGATCTGCCTAAATTGGATACATTTGTTTTGCTTACAAATGAAGGGCCTAGCTTGGAGAAGGATGAACATTGGAGCAAGAACAAGCATGAAGATGATGGCATGCATAAGAGGGACAAGAATGGAGTTACAAGTGATGATTTCAGGACTTTGAAGCCACCATAATGAGTGCATGAAGCCTTGGACGAAATATACAAGATGCCACTTCATAAATTTCGTCCGGAGGCTATTCTAGGTCTTTCGTCACCTTATTATTAGGCCAGGCCATGTAATTTCGAAATACATTAGTATAGGCTATTTTTAGAGTCCGTATGTGTGTGGGAAGCAGGAGATAGGGTTAGTTTGGACCCCTCCACCAAGGGCCACGAAATTCTCCCCTCTTCCTCCATATATACAGCCCTTAGGGCACCGTTTAGACTTTGGGTTTTGTTTAGATCAAAAATGCATAAGCTGCAACAGCGTGCCGTTTGTGTTCAACGACCGGACAAAGCGTCCGAGAACCCACCTTGATCAATAAAGCTTTCATCTTATATTACGCAATATCCAGTTGCAATCTCGGTTTCTTGCTTGTTCTTCGCTTGCTCGCGGGAAATAGACCCTCGTGGTCGGGTTGATCGTGCTCGGCGTGGTCAATAACCTCTCGGAGTTGGTTTAGCGATTGCTAAGTAGCGGCGTCCTGCTGCGCTTCGTGGTCGGATCGTCAAAGTCGACTTCCACCAAGCGAAATCCACCATCTCATCGAAAGGCGGGACACCTCTGCCTCTATCAAGTGGTATCAGTTTCCGGTTGCTCGGTGAGATTTTCGATTTTCGTAGTTTAGATCGAGTCATTCTTCATACCTACGGTCCACGAAAAAGCCAAAAAAATAGGGTTAGAGTCATCATATCCGAACCAATCAGAGCCTTTGCATAATCTTTTACGTATTTGCGTTGTTGAATTTGCGGTTGCATCGTCGTGTCTAGATTCTTTGGTCTTAGAGTCTAGTCTTTTAGAGTTTGAGTTACGGTCATAAGTTGTCACGCCGCCGCACTTTCATCATCATCGCCCGCCATCTACCACCACCGCTTATCCGCCACCGCTTGAATCCGTATCCATATACCACCACATCATCATATACCACCACCGCTGCCATATCCTACCACCATATATCCACCACCAATCCGAGTTCCTTGCATATTAGATTTGTTTGGGATCCATCTAGTTTTCCGATTCGTGTTTCCTTATGCGAGTAGGTTTGGATTCAGCAATCTTTGCCGTCCAGTAGAAGAGTTTGCTTTCCAAAAAAAGTCAGGAAACCACCCTCGTTTAGGCCCAAAATTTTCCAAAAGCGCGGGATAAAAAAATCTGGCTATCCTATTTTAGGTGTTTCTAAGCGTATTGAGGACGATCGCCGTTATAGAAAGTTTTTTGACCCGTTTCGGTTTTGGGTCGAGCGACGATCGAAAAAAAAATTGGTCGAAAAATTTACGTGCCCATCTGTCGGTTTGACACAGGAAGAGTTTTGAGACACTACGCCATTATAGTGATTTTAGCAAAAAAAAAAGCGTAAAAAAAGCAGCGCAAAAAAAAAAAGAAAAGCGAAAAAAAAAAAAAATTGAGTGTGCTTTTCCTTTGTTTACGTGCAGCGCCGTGATTTTGTTAGTGTTCTAGGCTCGCGTCTCTAACGCGGTCTAGCCTAGGACCAACACGATACTACTCGTTGACGTTTATTCAACTTTGCATCTCTGATTTGATTATTCTTGACCCTTTTTGCTACCATATTATAAGCCTTCCAGCTCCACATACATCTCGTGTGCGTTTGATTCTCCACATATGTCGCTATAGCCAAGCTTTGAGAGTTTTGACTACATGATTGCGATCACCACTACTTCTTTGGTAGGCTGGTAGAATTTGAGATTTGCTTCAGTTTGTGATTGTCCACCACTCCACCACCACCACCACCACTTCCTAGTAGTCTGCAGGATCATATTCTTGTGTGTTTCTATTGCTGCTAACCATTGCAGGAACACAGGCCGATGAGGCTGATTGGGAGAACGACAAACAAATAGCTACATGATAAGTTTCATCAAATGATGATTGGGCCAGGTGCAAGATGTGGTAAGCAGTTTGTGAGGCCATGGAAGATAGATGGCATTGAGAAGGCGTTTGAAACAAAGCTTGATAGCAAGTTTGATGAATTGCTCGTAGCGTTTTCCACAACCACCGCCGGCTGCACCTATCGCACCTCTTGCGACAACAACTCGCCCCCTTCGAATCGGTATGGGCCAGCTCGCGTGTTGCTATTGAGCAGGACAAAATTCAGTGCTGCAGTTGCTACTGCTTTGTTGGTGCTTCTTTGGCTCTATTCTGCTGCTGCTTTGGTACCGGCGAGGATGATTATGTGGAAGATTACGAGGATGAGGTTGATCAACATCGAGAACTCGATGCAACCACCAGCACCACAACCACCGGTCGTCCACATGCAAATAATGGCAATGTTGGGGCTCCCCTCAGTGCGAGATCATGACCATCTCCCTAAACTGAAATTGAATATTCCACCATTTGAGGTAGATATGTTCACGATATATATCTTACTTGGGAGTTAGAAACTGAACAACGATTTACATGTTTACAATATCACGAGGAGAGGCGTGTTCCTGCTTGCTTGTTTGTGCTTTCACTAGCTTTGCATGTGTTTGGTGGTGCGAACATTGTAGATTATATCCTGTTCAGCTACTTGGGCTGCTTTGAAAACTGCTATGCGTGCTCGTTGGGTTCCACCATATTATCAACGTGAATTACTTCAAAATTGCAGCGCTTAAGACAAGGAAAAATTCTGTAGAAGAATATTATCGGGAATTACAAGCTGGCTTGATTAGATGTGGTATTGTTGAGAGAATGAAGCTATGCTTGCGTTTTACGGGTGGATTAAATAGAGATTGAGACCATTCTAGACTATAAGGATTATAATAATATCACTCGTTTATTCCATCTTGCTTGTAAAATTTGAGCGTGAAGTCTTGAGGATCGATGAGCATTGGCGGCGCACTAACTTTTCTGGGTCGACCTTCATCGTGGACACCACGTGCATCATCTACTTCCTTTGCACCATCACCTCCTTGGGTGCCACCTCCAACCGTGATACAAAAGCGAGGCACAACCACCACTATCTGCCAGAGCACACTGGGGCACTGCCTGAGCTCTTCTTCTTCCATGGGCGTCAGCAGGGCACACAAGTGATATTATTTGTCGTCGTTGTAAGGAGAGGACATTTCTTGAAGAATGCAAATCTCAGCGTGTGATGATTACTCTTGATGAGGAGACTTTGGCTCTTATAACACCTAAAAATAGGATAGCAGGAAAAATTTTTTGTCCGTCTTATTTGCTTTTTTTTTTGAAACCAACCTCTTCTACGAATGACAAGATTGCTGGAATCGAAACCTACTCGAACAAAGGAAACATGAGATCGGAAATTAGATGGATCCAGAAAACAAACCTAATATGCAAGGAACTTCCGGTTGGTGGTGGATATATGGTGGTGGTATATAGCAGCGGTGGTGGTATATGCTAGCGGTGATGGTATATGAATACAGTTCGAATCGGTGGCGGATAAGCGGTGGTGGTAGATGGTAGGCGATGATAATGGTGCGGCGGCGTGACAACTTATGACGAACTCGAAAACTCTAAAGACTAGACTCTAAGACCAGCAACTGAACACGGCGATGCAACATAAATTCAACAATGCAAATCTGAAAAAGATTATGCAAAGGCTCGAGACTGGTTCGGATAGGATGAACTAACCTAATTTTTTTGTGGCTTTTAAATGGACTATAGGTATGAAGAACAGACTACGTTCTAAACTACGAAAAGCGTAAAATCTCACGAGCAACACGGAAATCTGATACCACTTGATAGAGCAAAGGTGTCCGTCTTTCGATGAGATGGTGGATTTAAGCTTTGGTGGAAATCGACTTTGTGATCAAACTACGGCGTGCGCAGACGTGACCAGCATATATGTCGCTAAACCAACTCCGAGAGGTTATTGACCGCTTGCGAACACGATCAACGACCACGAGGTCTATTTCCTGCGAGCAAGCGAAGAACAAGCAGAAAGCGAGATTGCAATCTGGATATTGCGAATATAAGATGAAAGCTTTATTGATCAAGGTGGGGTTACGTGGCTTCTTTATGCAATTCGTTGAACACCAAGCGAAATCTGTGAAGTTGCAGCTATGGTGAACTTTTGATCTAAACAAAACCCAAAGTCTAATGCGGTGCCCTAAGGACTGTATATATGGAGGAGAGGGGAGAATTTCGTGGCCCTTGGTGGAGGGTCGGGAAACTAACCCTATCTCTTGTTCCCCACACATCTGGGACTCAAAATAGCCTATACTAATGTGTTGAAATTACATGGGCAGGCTGGCCCAATAATAAGGTGATGCAGCACCTAGGAATAGCCTATGGTGAATATTCACTTGAAGTGGCATCTTGTATATTTCGTCCAAGGCTTCATGCACTCATAGGGTGGCTTCAAAGTCCTGAAATCATCACTTGTAACTCCGTTCTTGATCCCCTTAGCATGCCATCAACTCCATGTGTGTTCTTGCTCCAATGTTCATCCTTCTCAAGCTAGGCCCTTCATTTGAAAGCAAAACAAATGTATCCAATTTAGGTAGCATCATATTCTCATGAACATTAGAATCATTACCATGATAGAGGCGGAGGTGTCCGTCTTTCGATGAGATGGTGGATTTCGCTTTGGTGGAAGTCGACTTTGCGATCCGACTACTGAGGCGAGGGCGTCGCGCCTTAGCAATCGCTAAACCAACTCCGAGAGGTTATTGACCACGCCGAACACGATCAACGACCACGAGGTCTATTTCCTGCGAGCAAGCGAAGAACAAGCAAGCTGAGATTGCAATCTGGATATTGCGAATATAAGATGAAAAGCTTTATTAATCAAGGTGGGGTTACGTGGCGCTTTATGCAGTCGTTGAACACAAGCGAAATGCGAAGTTGCAGCTATGGCGAACTTTTGATCTAAACAAAACCCAAGTCTAAGCGGTGCCCTAAGGGCTGTATATATGGAGGAAGAGGGGTGAATTTCGTGGCCCTTGGTGGAGGGTCGAAACTAACCCTATCTCTTGTTTCCCACACATCTGGACTCTAAAAATAGCCTATACTAATGTATTTCGAAATTACATGGGCTGGCCCAATAATAAGTGTGTGAGCACCTAGAATAGCCTTTGGACGAATATTATGAAGTGGCATCTTGTATATTTCGTCCAAGGCTTCATGCACTCCTTATGGTGGCTTCAAAGTCCTGAAATCATCACTTGTAACTCCGTTCTTGATCCTTGCGCATGCCATCAACTCCATGTGTGTTCTTGCTCCAATGTTCATCCTTCTCCAAGCTAGGCCCTTCATTTGTAAGCAAAACAAATGTATCCAATTTAAGCGACATCATATTCTCATGAACATTAGAATCATTACCAAGAAAGCGAAAGTACGGTAATTTAGTTGGCGTCTTGTGAGCTCTAGTAATTGGTCCGGTATGTATAGCGGCGGGGGCTGTGGGTGTAACAATGGTATTGATGTCCTCATCATCCTCCCTTCTTGAAATGAAGTCGTCCTCGACGGAAGTTCATCTTCCTCACCAAATATGGCTTCAAATCTGCAATGTTAAAAGTGGGACTAACCCCAAAATCTGCAGGCAGCTCAAGTTTATATGCATTATCATTTACTTTCTCCAACACCTTAAAGGGACCAGCGACACGTGGCATTAGCTTTGATTTGCGCAAATCAGAAATCTATCCTTACGCAAATGTAACCAAACAAGATCTCCGGTGCAAACACAACATGTTTTCTACCCTTATCTCCAGCAAGTTTATATTTAGCATTCATCGCTCAATGTTTTCCTTAGTTAACTCATGCATTTTAAAATCAATTCAGCACGTTCTTTAGCATCAAAATTAACCTTCTCCGAAGATGGAAGAAGCGACAAATCAATTGGTGCACGAGGTAGGAAACCATACACAACTTCAAAGGGCACATCTTAGTAGTAGAATGCAATGAGCGATTATAAGCAAATTCAATATGAGGCAAGCATTCCTCCCACATTTTCTTATTATTCTTTAGAACAGCCCTAAGCATAGTAGACAATGTTCTATTGACTACTTCTGTTTGTCCATCGGTTTGGGGGTGACAAGTAGTACTAAAAAGCAGTTTAGTCCCCAACAGCCCATAAACATCTCCAAAAGTGGCTAAGAAATTTAGTATCACGATCTGAAACAATAGTATTTGGCACACCATGCAAGCGAATAATTTCACGAAAGAACAAATCAGCAACATTGACGACATCATCGCTTTTATGACATGGTATAAAGTGTGCCATTTTCGAGAATCTATCCACGACAACAAATATGCTATCCTCCCTTCTTTGTTCTAGGTAAACCTAAAACAAAGTCCATAGATATATCCTCCCAAGGAACACTAGGTACAGCAAAGGCATATATAAACCATGAGGATTTAGTCGTGACTTAGCTTTTTGACATGTAGTGCAGTGAGCAATAAAGCGCTCAACATCCGTCTCATCTTTGGCCAAAAGAAATGTGTAGCAAATCGTCCTCCGTCTTCTTCACGCCAAAGTGTCCCATTAGTCCTCCTCCATGCGCCTCCTGCAACAACAAAAGGCGAGCGGAGCTAGCTGGAATGCATAGCTTGTTAGCACGGAACACAAATCCATCATTAACGACAAACTTGTTCCATGTTCTTCCTTCTTTACAATTCTGCAATACATCTTTAAAATCAGCATCATGCACATATTGATCTTTGATGGTCTCCAAACCAAATATTTTGAAGTCAAGTTGTGAAAGCATAGTATAGCTGACGAGACAATGCATCAACAATAACATTTTCTTTACCCTTCTTGTGTTTAATGACATAAGGGAAAGTCTCAATGAATTCAACCCATTTAGCATGTCTACGATTCAGTTTAGCTTGACTTTTAATATGTTTCAAAGATTCATGATCAGAATGTATAACAAATTCTTTGGGCCATAAATAATGTTGCCATGTTTCTAAAGTCCGAACAAGAGCATATAATTCTTTATCATAAGTAGAGTAATTCAGACTAGGCCCATTCAATTTTTGAGAAAAGTATGCAACAGGTTTGCCATCTTGTAATAACACACCTCTAATCCAATTCCACTAGCATCACATTCAAGCTCAAAAGTCTTATTAAAATCAGGAAGTTGGAGTAAAGGGCATGTGTCAACTTAGCTTTCAATACCGTGAAGGCTTCTTCTGTGCGGTACCCCAAACAAAAGGCACATCCTTCTTTGTAAGCTCGTTGAGAGGTGCAGCAATGGTGCTGAAATCTCTCAAAGCGCCTATAGAAACCAGCGAGGCCAAGGAAACTCCTCACTTGTGTGACCGTTTTGGGCGGCCAACTCTCAATAGCTTCAATCTTGGCTTTATCAACTTCAATTCCTGTGGAGTAACAACATAGCCAAGAAAAGATACTCGGTCGGTGCAAAAGGTGCACTTCCCAAGGTTACCAAACAAGCGTGCATCACGTAGAGCATTAAAACAGCACGTAAATGTTCCAAATGTTCTTCCAAAGATTTGCAATAAATCAGTATATCATCAAAATAGACTACCACAAATCGTCCAATGAAAGCACGTAAAACTTCGTTCATTAATCTCATGAAAGTACTAGGTGCATTAGTTAACCCAAAAGGCATGACTAACCACTCATATAATCCAAACTTAGTTTTAAATGCTGTTTTCCATTCATCTCCCATTTCATCTGAATTTGATGGTATCCACTCATAAATCAACTTTGGAGAATATTGTAGAGCCACTCAGTTCATCAAGCATATCATCTAGCCTAGGAATAGGGTGGCGATAACGAATAGTAATATTATTAATGCCTCTACAATCAACACACATCGTGGCGTACCATCCTTTTTCGGCACTAGAATAATAGGAACAGCACAAGGACTAAGGGATTCGCGTATATAACCTTTGTCGAGCAGCTCCTGTACTTGACGCATAATCTCCTTCGTCTCCTCCGGATTGATGCGGTATGGTGCACGGTTGAGTAACGATGCACCGGAATTAAGTCAATTTGATGCTCAATCCCTCGAATAGGTGGTAATCCGGTGGCACGTCTTGTGGAAAGGCGTCGGCGAACTCTGCAAAATGTTAGTGACAGCGGGGGCAAAGAGGAAAACCGTCCTCGAATGAAAATAATGCCTCTTTGCACACAAAAGCATAGCAAACAGATTTGCTAAAATCTAACTCATCAATATCAGATTTGGTGGCAAGTAAACATGCACTTTTCAATTTAATTTCAGAAGCAACAGTAGATGATTTACTAATAGGCTTCATGTGTTGCTCAAATTCTTTTGCCACAATCTGATTTTCACTCTTATTTTTCTCCTGTTTTGCTTTATTAGCTCTTGATGAGGACATCAATACCATTGTTACACCCACAGCCCCTGCTGCTATACATACTGGACCAATTACTAGAGCTCGCGCACGCCAACTAAATTACCAGGTACTTTCGTTTCTTGGTAATGATTCTAATGTTCATGAGAATATGATGCTGCCTAAATTGGATACATTTGTTTTGCTTACAAATGAAGGGCCTAGCTTGGAGAAGGATGAACATTGGAGCAAGAACAAGCATGGAGATGATGGCATGCTAAGAGGGGACAAGAATGGAGTTACAAGTGATGATTTCAGGACTTTGAAGCCACCATAATGAGTGCATGAAGCCTTGGACGAAATATACAAGATGCCACTTCATAAATTTCGTCCGGAGGCTATTCTAGGTCTGCGTCACCTTATTATTGGGCCAGGCCCATGTAATTTCGAAATACATTAGTATAGGCTATTTTTAGAGTCCGTATGTGTGGGGAAGCAGGAGATAGGGTTAGTTTGGACCCCTCCACCAAGGGCCACGAAATTCTCCCCTCTTCCTCCATATATACAGCCCTTAGGGCACCGTTTAGACTTTGGGTTTTGTTTAGATCAAAAGTTCGCCAAAGCTGCAACCGCGTGCCGTTTGTGTTCAGCGACCGGACAAAGCGTCCAGAACCCCACCTTGATCAATAAAGCTTTCATCTTATATTCGCAATATCCAGTTGCAATCTCGGTTTCTTGCTTGTTCTTCGCTTGCTCGCAGGAAATAGACCCTCGTGGTCGGGTTGATCGTGCTCCGGCGTGGTCAATAACCTCTCGGAGTTGGTTTAGCGATTGCTAAGGCGCGACGTCCTCGCACGCTCGTAGTCGGATCGTCAAAGTCAACTTCCACCAAAGCGAAATCCACCATCTCATCGAAAGACGGGACACCTCTGCCTCTATCAGGACCCTCCCCCGGATCGTCCGGGTAAATGCACCGAAGACAACAGAAGCCCCCTCGACGAAGCTGGATCATCCGGACGGTCGCCCGGATCATCCGGACCCCCGACACCCGGATCATCCGGGCCACCATCCGGATCATCCGGACCTTGCCTCTGGCCAGACGACTTGGGCGAGGCCGTGTACCCCTTCCCCTCACTTACCCCTTCGTGGCTTAGCACTATAAATAGACCTCCTCCTCCCCACTTTGAGGGTCGACATTGGATTAGCTCATATTTGTGTGTGAGAGCCTTTGCTCATCCACGGTACTTCTCCTCGGAGATCGGGACCTCCGTCTAGGAGAAGATCCATTCGGAATCAAGACCCCTACCTAGGGAAGATCCCCTCGTGGATTCAAGGCCCCTATCTAGGGAAGAACATCAAGGCCTCCTCTTGGAGATGAACGGTTCCTTTGTATCCTTACCCTAGTTGACTATGTATCTTGTGGATCTCATGTGTGTATGTTGATCTAGCACTTGTGTGATCGATTCCTTGTTGGTTGAGTGATTTCCTCTCGTTTTCCCCGTGTTTCCTCTCGTTCTTCCGCGCGTTCTTCGTGTTCCCTCCGTAGGATCCCCTCCAAACGTGAAAGATCGACGAATTAGGGTTCCACCCTACATCACTAGATGATATGCTTGATGAATTGAGTGGCTCTACAATATTCTCCAAAGTTGATTTGCGTAGTGGATACCATCAAATTCGTATGAAATTGGGAGATGAATGGAAAACAGCATTTAAACCTAAGTTTGGATTATATGAGTGGTTAGTCATGCCTTTTGGGTTAACTAATGCACCTAGTACTTTCATGAGATTAATGAACGAAGTTTTACGTGCTTTCATTGGACGATTTGTGGTAGTCTATTTTGATGATATACTGATTTATAGCAAATCTTTGGAAGAACATTTGGAACATTTACGTGCTGTTCTTATTGCTCTACGAGATGCACGTTTGTTTGGTAACCTTGGGAAGTGCACCTTTTGCACCGACCAAGTGTCTTTTCTTGGTTATGTTGTTACTCCACAGGGAATTGAAGTTGATAAAGCCAAGATTGAAGCTATTGAGAGTTGACCGCAGCCCAAAACGGTCACACAAGTGAGGAGTTTTCTTGGCCTCGCTGGATTCTATAGGCGTTTTGTGAGAGATTTCAGCACCATTGCTGCACCTCTCAATGAGCTTACAAAGAAGGATGTGCCTTTTGTTTGGGGTACCGTACAGGAAGAAGCCTTCACGGTATTGAAAGATAAGTTGACACATGCTCCTTTACTCCAACTTCTGATTTTAATAAGACTTTTGAGCTTGAATGTGATGCTAGTGGAATTGGATTAGGAGGTGTGTTATTACAAGATGGCAAACCTGTTGCATACTTTTACGAAAAATTGAGTGGGCCTAGTCTGAATTATTCTACTTATGATAAAGAATTATATGCTCTTGTTCGGACTTTAGAAACATGGCAACATTATTTATGGCCCAAAGAATTTGTTATACATTCTGATCATGAATCTTTGAAACATATTAAAAGTCAAGCTAAACTGAATCGTAGACATGCTAAATGGGTTGAATTCATTGAGACTTTCCCTTATGTCATTAAACACAAGAAGGGTAAAGAAAATGTTATTGCTGATGCATTGTCTCGTCGCTATACTATGCTTTCACAACTTGACTTCAAAATATTTGGTTTGGAGACCATCAAAGATCAATATGTGCATGACGCTGATTTTAAAGATGTATTGCAGAATTGTAGAGAAGGTATGAAAGTGCGTTATATCGACTAGAGGGGGGGTGAATAGGCGATTTTTATGAAATTCTTCACTGAGGAATTTGCCGGTGAGGAAATTCCTTAGCGAAGAACTATTTGCAGCGGAATAAGTACTCAGAGGTAAACATAACAGATTACACATAGTCGGCATGATGAAATGAAGACTAGAGCAGTCTGAGGAAGCATAAACACAGGATAACAAGATGAAGACAAAAGCAGTGAAGAAATTGGCGAGGAATTTGTGAAAGTCTTGATCGAAAGTCTTCAAGCACGAAATTAACAACATGCAACACAAAATGAGGAAATGAATGAGTTGAGGAAATAGAACCGGTCAGTTGGTGAAGACAATGATTTGGTAAACCAGTTCAAGCTGCTGTCTCGGTTATACGTCTGGTTGGGCGGTGAGTATTTAAACTTCGAGGACACACAGTCCGGACACCCGATCTCGAGCCGCAACTTCAGGACACCAGTCCTCACCGTATTCTCCTTGAACTAAGACCACGCGAGGCCTCGTCCAATTACTCGTGGTAAGTCTTGGTGACTTCAAACCTTCACAGACTTGGTCACTCGGCAATCCACAATTCCTCTTGGATGCTCTAGACCTTGGCGCCTAACCAAATGCGGAAGAAGCACAGATCTTCAAATGTAACAAGCGTCGGATCCACGCAGGATCAATTTCTTGATGATGCTCAATCACTTGGGGTTTTAATGGGGGTTTGGTTTTTGGGTTTCCTCACTTGATGATTTTCGCTCAAAGTCCTCGGAGGATGGGTTGCTCTCAAATGACAAGTGTCAAGTTCTCTCGGGCAGCCAACCAACTAGTGGTTGTAGGCGGCTATTTATAGCCTAGGGAGCAGCCCGACATGATAAGACATAAATGCCCTTCAATGATATGACCGTTAGGTGGATAAGATATTTTGGTCGCCGAAGCAATGACCTGACAACGGTCGGAAATTTGACTTTCAAAGTCCTCGGGGCTATCATGTTCCTCCTTTGTGTAGGAAATTAGATGGCGAATTCCTAACTCCTCGATCGAACAAAGTCATCGATGACGGAAGAAGCTGCGTCTCATCTTTGAAGAATTTGGTGAAGCTGTATGAGATTTCAATGGCTTCACTCGAAGGGATTGGTAGGTGTAGGATTTTGAGTTGAGCATCACATGGAAATTTTTCCTTAGTATTTCCTCGACCCCTTTAACGATGCGGTGTTTCCTATGACTCAAGAAAGAGAAAATGAAACTACGAAAACAAAAGTCTTCACGCTTCATATTCCTCGAATGATTATCAAGTCTTCATGGTCACACCAATTTCTTCACTTTCAAAGTCTTGATGAAGTCTTGAATATCAAAGTCTTGATCGAAGAACTTCATTTTAGGGTCGACTTTCTCTGTAAATATCAAACTCCTCATAGACTTATAGACACTGTGTACACTCACAAGCGCATCGGTTACTTAACCTATAAGTCTTCAATACACCAAAATCACTAAGGGCACTAGATGCACTTACAATCTCCCCTTTTGGTGATTGATGACAACATAGGTTAAGTTTTCAACGAGGATAAACATATGAAGTGTAAATCTGATATTGAGGAATTTGATTGCAAGATATAGAAGAACTCCCCCGAATATGTGCATAATGAGGAATTTGCTTTTGAGGCAATGCACATTTGAAGATTTGAATCATGGAGATCTCCCCTATATCTTGTAATTCATACACGCATTTGATACATATACTATGAAGAATTTGAAATGCATGATGAAATATGGTGCACGATGAGATTGAGCATGCATGCAATAGTATTAACTAGGAATGAGCATGCGGAATATCACACCAAAAGTTTGAGCTCAACTATCACATTGAGCTTAGTGCTTCAAAAGCATCGAGCATAACACGTATCAAAATCGAGCATCGAAGCACGATCAAGAGTATCGAGCACGATGCAAAGTCGGCACAATGCATGATCAAAAGTATCGAGGCACCATCGGTTTAAGATTACAACTCGATCAATAAAAGTTTGGAAGAAGCGAGTTGTAACTTAATAAAACGCCCATAGTATAAACCGGCTTGAAGACTAACTCAGATTTCTCCCCTTTGTCATCAAATGACCAAAAGGATCGGCGAGGACTAACGCCTGAAGATATTCAAGTTGATGGAGGCGCCGACATTGTCGGGGTTGGTTGTTGAAGTAGGGCTGCCGCAGATGTCGTCCAAATCTTCATATTCATCGGTTTAGCGATGAAGAATAAGAGCTAGCCACCAAATCGGGAACTTTGACTCTCTTGAATTTCTTGGAGGTGGTGCGAGACCGATCATAAGCTTCACGAAGACCCATAGGCTTCAATTCTTCATGGAATAGACATGATTGAGAACAGCCAGTGCGGTTGAGGGTTTCATGAAGGTAATCTTGGTTTTCTTCCTTGCATTATCGTTGAGGTCATATTGTGAAGAATTGTAGCAAATTGGCGCTTGACCCATTTACGATTGCGATCAACCTTCCGATGAAGGCGAGGAGTAACTCATGATCGATCATCACCACAGGTCTTTGTGGCTTGAGGCTGTTGCTTGGTTGAGGTATTTGCGGCGGTATCATGCGTAGAGAATCGTCATTGGTGGAGTAAGATGCAGCCTTGCGGCCGACCATCAATGGGCGAGTGCCTTCATCAATTCAGTTGCTGCCTTGCCCTTGTGATCGAGATGATGAAATTGGTCGCTTGAGGACTTCAATGGGCGGCGAGGAAGCTGCCATGGTTGAGTGTCGACCTTGTAGTTGATGAAGATCTTGCCCTTATGAATCTCATGATCCAAAGGCGCATATGGCTTGGCTCAAAAGGTGACATTGCAATATTGGCGAGTCCTCATGAAGAAATCATGGAAGTTGGTTGGAGCGCCATGAATGATATTGAAAAGCATGTTCTTCATGATGCCAGCAGCGTCTTCATCATTTGAGTCGTGGCCTTTGATTGGACTCATTGTCTTCGTCAAGATTCTATACGGTCCGAGGCACATCTGACAAATCCTTGACGAGGAATTTGGTTCGAGGGGCTTGGCACGGCTTCAATGGCTTCATAAGCACTTGCATAAAGTGATCGAGCGAGTTCACGTTCATTGTAGAGGCAACGAGCGATTCATGGGGAGGATCAAGAGGAAGGACACGAAGCAATTCGATTCTTTGGTGCCTTGTAGTGAGTATTTTCGATCATCAATCCAGAACCCATGAGTTGATGTCTTGACATCTCCGGTGATGTGCAGGTGGCATAGAAGGCGAAGAATGAGTTCTTCGTTCGATCACATATATCGGTCTGAGAAATTCAGACCTGCATCGTGAAGAACACGAATCTTGGCTCAAGCACGGCGGTGATTCCATATCCACATGAGGAATATGCTCATGGTGAAGATTTTGTCCTTGTCAAATAGCGAGGAATAGAAATTTGCTTGTGTTGGAGTCGAGCGTCTTTTCCTCATTCGGCGAGTCATAAGTTATGCGATGAAGAACACGTGCTCGAGAAAAGAAATCTTCAGCCTTGAACTTTTGCTTGCTCAAAGCGGATTCTTTGGCTTGGGGGGAGGAATATCGTGATTTGCGGCACAACCTCGAGAATCGCAATTTCAGAGTTCTTGGTGAGGATTTCTGGTTCCTCTCCTTGTGCGGTTTGAGGATCGGCGATTGGTTCTTGGCGCTAGTGGCTGGAATCTCTTCGTTGACAGATGATGTGGGATGAGTTTCTTGAGCCCATTTGAGCAGTAGTAGTCGGTGGTGAGGAACTTGTTGAAGCGGAGTGAAGAGAGGAGTATTGGGGTCTTGACTTTCCCAAAAGTCATCGTTCATCACAGGTGTAGTGCACCCAATATCCACGTCTTCATCTTCTTTTTCAATTTCCTCAACACCTGCCTCTTCAGTTGTGAACTGAGGCACGGGTGAGGAAGCAACAGGAGTTGAAGGAAGCTTCCACTTCAATTTCTTCATCAAGCTGTTACGAAGTAACAGATTGATTTTCTTCATCTGATCCGCTCGGGATCGTGTATTCTTCTCCAAAGGGAACAATTTCCTTGGATGACATGAAGGAAATGGGAATGGCATCGATAGGATTTTCAATCGAGCTGGTCATTGGCTTCATTTTCTTCGCAGCCGAAGAATTTGACGCAGCTGATGCCTTCCTTTTCTTCACTGCAGCTTGTTCTGCAGCCTTTGTCTTCTTTACTTCATAGGCAGAAGGAAGAATTGGAGTTGGTGTTGGCGCAGGAGGAGCTGAGGATTGTGGTACAGCAGTTTCTTGAGCACTGGTTGAGTGCGGTTGCTTACATTTACGATGAGGACATCAATACCATTGTTACACCCACAGCCCCTGCTGCTATACATCTTGGACCAATTACTAGAGCTCACGACGCCAACTAAATTACCGGTACTTTCGTTTCTTGGTAATGATTCTAATGTTCATGAGAATATGATCTGCCTAAATTGGATACATTTGTTTTGCTTACAAATGAAGGGCCTAGCTTGGAGAAGGATGAACATTGGAGCAAGAACAAGCATGGAGATGATGGCATGCGCAAGGGGACAAGAATGGAGTTACAAGTGATGATTTTAGGACTTTGAAGCCACCATAATGAGTGCATGAAGCCTTGGACGAAATATACAAGATGCCACTTCATAAATTTTGTCCAGAGGCTATTCTAGGTGCTTTCGTCACCTTATTATTGGGCCAGGCCCATGTAATTTCGAAATACATTAGTATAGGCTATTTTTAGAGTCCGTATGTGTGGGGAAACAAGAGATAGGGTTAGTTTGGACCCTCCACCAAGGGCCACGAAATTCTCCCCTCTTCCTCCATATATACAGCCCTTAGGGCACCGTTTAGACTTTGGGTTTTGTTTAGATCAAAAGTTAGCCATAGCTGCAACCCGCGTGCCGTTTGTGTTCAGCGACCGGACAAAGGCGTCACAGAACCCCACCTTGATCAATAAAGCTTTCATCTTATATTCGCAATATCCAGTTGCAATCTCGGTTTCTTGCTTGTTCTTCGTTTGCTCGCAGGAAATAGACCCTCGTGGTCGAGTTGATCGTGCTCGGCGTGGTCAATAACCTCTCGGAGTTGGTTTAGCGATTGCTAAAGTAGCGGCGTCCTCGCGCTTCGTAGTCGGATCGTCAAAGTCGACTTCCACCAAAGCGAAATCCACCATCTCATCGAAAGGCGGGACACCTCTGCCTCTATCAAGTGGTATCGATTTCGGGTTGCTCGGTGAGATTTTACTGTTTTTCGTAGTTTAGATCGAGTCATTCTTCATACCTATAGTCCACGAAAAAGCCAAAAAAATTAGGGTTAGTTCATCCCGTCCGAACCAATCGAGCCTTTGCATAATCTTTTACGTATTTGCTTTGTTGAATTGGCGGTTGCATCGTCGTGTCAAGTTCTGGTCTTAGCGTCTAGTCTTTTAGAGTTTGAGTTACATTCACGAGGTTGTCACGTCGTTGCCATATACCACCGCCACATATTCACCGCCAATCCGAATCCATATCGCCACCACATATCCGCCGCCATCCGCCCATCCGAGTCCACCGCAACATATATCCGCCACCGGTCCGAGTTCCACAGATTCATCTCCGCCACGAGTCAAGTTCCACAGATTCATCTCCGCCACGGTCCTAGTCCGAGTCGATGGTGTTGCATTGTTCTCGATTTCCGGATCACGCGATACTCCAAGTCGTGTGACCTGACAGGACTCCCCAACTTCCAAGCCATCCATGAGAAGAAAAATAGTTCCAGTTTCAAAAAAAAATTACGGCTAGGCAGTTTTAGACCATTTGTAGACTTTTCCGAAAAAAATTTGTTCATGAGCAAAAAAAAAAAAAAGAGGACAAAAAGTGCAAAAAAAAAAAAAAAAAAGAAAAAAAAATTCAGAGTGTGCTCCTCCCTTGTTTACGTGCTTGCGCCGTGATTTTGTTAGTGTTCTAGGCTCGCGTCTCTATGCGGTCTAGCCTAGGACCAACCGATGCCGTCGTTGAGCGTCTATTCAACTTTGCATCTCTGAATTGATTATTCTTGACCTTTTTGCTACCATATTATAAGCCTTCCCAGCTCCACATACATCTCGTCGTGCGTTTGATTCTCCACAGTAATCGCTATATCCAAGCTTTGAGAGTTTTGACTACAAGCGGTTGCCGATCACCACTGCTCTTTGGGTAGGCTGGTAAGAATTTGAGATTTGCTTGACGGGTTTGTGATACACCACCACCACTTTTTAGTAGTTTGTAGGATCATATTCTGGTGTGTTTCTATTTTACGCTAACCATGGTAGGATCACAAGCCGATGAGGCTGATTGGGAGAACTGACGAACAAACAGCTACATGATAAGTTTCACAAATGATGATTGGACGGTGCAAGGCGTGGTAAACAGATTTGGCGAGGCCATGGAGAAGATAGATGGCATTGAGAAGGCGTTTGAAACAAAGCTTGATAGCAAGTTTGATGAATTGCTCGCGCGTTTTCCACAACCACCGCCGGCTGCACCTATCGCACCTCTGCAGCGACAACAACTCGCCCCTTCGAATCGGTATGGGCGAGCTCGGCGTGTTCCTCTTGAGCGAGGACAAAATTCTGGTGTGCTGCTACATTGTTGGTGCTTCTTTGGCTCCTGCTCTGCTGCTTTGGTGGTACCGAGGAGGATGATGAGTATGTGGGCGATTATGAGGATGAGGTTGATCAACATCGAGAACTACGTGCAACCACCAGCACCACAACCACCGGTCGTCCACATGCAAATAATGGCAATATTAGGGCTCCCCTCAGTGCGAGATCATGACCATCTCCCTAAACTGAAATTGAATATTCCACCATTTGAGGGTAGATATGTTCTGATATATATCTTACTTGGGAGTTAGAAACTGAACAACGATTTACATGTTTACAATATCACGAGGAGAGGCGTGTTCTGCTGCTGTTTGTGCTTTCACTAGCTTTGCATGTGTTTGGTGGTGCGAACATTGTAGATTATATCCTGTTCCAGCTACTTGGGCTGCTTTGAAAACTGCTATGCGTGCTCGTTGGGTTCCACCATATTATCAACGTGAATTACTTCAAAAATTGCAGCGCTTAAGACAAGGAAAAAATTCTGTAGAAGAATATTATCGGGAATTACAAACTGGCTTGATTAGATGTGGTATTGTTGAGGAGAATGAAGCTATGCTTGCGTTTTACGGGTGGATTAAATAGAGATTCAGACCATTCTAGACTATAAGGATTATAATAATATCACTCGTTTATTCCATCTTGCTTGTAAAGCTGAGCGTGAAGTGCAGGATCGGCAGGCATTTGGCGCACTAACTTTTACTGCAGGTCGACCTTCATCGTGGACACCCGTGCATCATCTACTTCCTTTGCACCATCACCTCCTTGGTGCCACCTCCAACCGTGATACAAGAAAGGCACAACCACCACTATCGCCAAGAGCACACTGCGGGGCCTGCAGAGCTCTTCTTCTTCCATGGCGTCAGCAGGCACACAAGTGATATTATTTGTCGTCGTTGTAAGGGAAGAGGACATTTTCTTGAGAGAATGCAAATCACGGTGTGTGATGATTGCTCACGAGGATGGTGGGTATGAGTCCGCTAGTGACTATGATGAGAGACTTTGGCTCTTATTACACATGAGGAACACGGTGGAGATGATTACGATCATGAGACACAATACATGGCTCTGAAGATCTTGTGGTATGAATGTTTAGTTGCTCAACGTGTTTTGAGTGTGCAGGTTACACAAGTGAGCAAAATCAGAGGCATAATTTGTTCCATACAAAGGGAGTTGTGAAGGAGCGTTCTATTAGCGTCATCATAGATGGAGGAGCTGCAACAACTTGGCTAGCATGGAGATGGTGGAGAAGCTATCTCTCACCACAAGACCACATCCACATCCTTACTACATCCAATGGTTCAACAACAGCAGCAAGGTTAAGGTAACACGTCTTGTTAGTGTGCATTTTAGTATCTCTACATATCTGATTATGTTGATTGTGATGTGGTACCTATGCAAGCATGTTCCTTATTACTTGGTGGACCATGGCAATTTGATAAAAATTCTGTACACCATGGTAGAAACAATCGAGTATACTCTTGTTCATAAGGATAAAAATATTACTTTGCTTCCTATGACTCTGAGTCCATTTTGAAAGATGATATTAATAGAGCTAATAAAGCAAAACAGGAGAAAATAAGAGTGAAAATCAGATTGTGGCAAAAGAATTTGAGCAACATATGAAGCCTAATAGTAAACCATCTAGTGTTGTTTTGAAATTAAATTGAAAAGTGCATGTTTATTTGCCACTAAATCTGATATTGATGAGCTAGATTTTAGCAAATCTGTTTGCTATGCTTTTGTGTGCAAAGAGGCATTATTTTCATTCGAGGGCGTGCCTTCCTCTTTGCCCCTACTGTCACTAACATTTTGGGAGTTCGTGGCGTCTTTCCACAAGGCGTGCCACCAGGATTACCACCTATTCGAGGATTGAGCATCAAATTGACTTAATTCCGGTGCATCATTACCAACCGTGCACCATACCGTACCAATCCGGAGGAGACAAAGGAGATTATCGTCAAGTCACAGGAGCTGCTCGACAAAGGTTATATCTGCGAATCCCTTAGTCCTTGTGCTGTTCCTATTATTCTAGTGCGAAAAAGGATGGTGCGTCACGTATGTGTGTTGATTGTAGAGGCATCAATAATATTACTATTAGTTATCGTCACCCTATTCCTAGGCTAGATGATATGCTTGATGAATTGAGTGGCTCTACAATATTCTCCAAAGTTGATTTGCGTAGTGGATACCATCAAATTCGTATGAAATTGGGAGATGAATGGAAAACAGCATTTAAAACTAAGTTTGGATTATATGAGTGGTTAGTCATGCCTTTTGGGTTAACTAATGCACCTAGTACTTTCATGAGATTAATGAGCGAAGTTTTACGTGCTTTCATTGGACGATTTGTGGTAGTCTATTTTGATGATATCTTGATTTATAGCAAATCTTTGGAAGAACATTTGGAACATTTACGTGCTGTTTTTAATGCTCTCGTGATGCACGTTTGTTTGGTAACCTTGGGAAGTGCACCTTTTGCACCGACCGAGTATCTTTTCTTGGCTATGTTGTTACTCCACGAGGGAATTGAAGTTGATAAAGCCAAGATTGAAGCTATTGAGAGTTGGCGCAGCCCAAAGCGGTCACACAAGTGAGGAGTTTCCTTGGCCTCGCTGGTTTCTATAGGCGTTTTGTGAGAGATTTCAGCACCATTGCTGCACCTCTCAACGAGCTTACAAAGAAGGATGTGTCTTTTGTTTGGGGTACCGCACGGAAGAAGCCTTCACGGTATTGAAAGCTAAGTTGACACATGCTCCTTTACTCCAACTTCTGATTTTAATAAGACTTTTGAGCTTGAATGTGATGCTAGTGGAATTGGATTAGGAGGTGTGTTATTACAAGATGGCAAACCTGTTGCATATTTTTACGAAAAATTGAGTGGGCCTAGTCTGAATTACTCTACTTATGATAAAGAATTATATGCTCTTGTTGGGACTTTAGAAACATGGCAACATTATTTATGGCCCAAAGAATTTGTTATACATTCGATCATGAATCTTTGAAACATATTAAAAGTCAAGCTAAACTGAATCGTAGACATGCTAAATGGGTTGAATTCATTGAGACTTTCCTTATGTCATTAAACACAAGAAGGGTAAAGAAAATGTTATTCTTGATGCATTGTCTCGTCGCTATACTATGCTTTCACAACTTGACTTCAAAATATTTGGTTTGGAGACCATCAAAGATCAATATGTGCATGATGCTGATTTTAAAGATGTATTGCAGAATTGTAAAGAAGGAAGAACATGGAACAAGTTTGTCGTTAATGATGGATTTGTGTTCCGTGCTAACAAGCTATGCATTCCAGCTAGCTCCGTTCGTCTTTTGTTGTTGCAGGAGGCGCATGGAGGAGGACTAATGGGACACTTTGGCGTGAAGAAGACGGAGGACGTACTTGTTACACATTTCTTTTGGCCAAAGATGAGACGGGATGTTGAGCGTTTCTTGTGGACAGATTCTCGAAAATGGCACACTTTATACCATGTCATAAAAGCGATGATGCTGTCAATGTTGCTGATTTGTTCTTTCGTGAAATTATTCGCTTGCATGGTGTGCCAAATACTATTGTTTCAGATCGTGATACTAAATTTCTTAGCCACTTTTGGAGATGTTTATGGGCTAAGTTGGGGACTAAACTGCTTTTTAGTACTACTTGTCACCCCCAAATTGATGGACAAACTGAAGTAGTCAATAGAACATTGTCTACTATGCTTAGGGCTGTTCTAAAGAAAAATAAGAAAATGTGGGAGGAATGCTTGCCTCATATTGAATTTGCTTATAATCGTTCATTGCATTCTACTACTAAGATGTGCCCTTTTGAAGTTGTGTATGGTTTCCTACCTCGTGCACCTATTGATTTGTTGCCTCTTCCATCTTGGAGAAGGTTAATTTTGATGCTAAAGAGCGTGCTGAATTGATTTTAAAAATGCATGAGTTAACTAAGGAAAACATTGAGCGTATGAATGCTAAATATAAACTTTCTGGAGATAAGGGTAGAAAACATGTTGTGTTTGCACTGGAGATCTTGTTTGGTTACATTTGCGTGAGGATAGATTTCTGATTTGCATAAATCAAAGCTAATGCCACGTCTGCTGGTCCCTTTAAGGTGTTGGAGAAAGTAAATGATAATGCATATAAACTTGAGCTACTGCAGATTTTGGGGTTAGTCCACTTTTAACATTGCAGATTTGAAGCCATATTTGGGTGAGGAAGATGAACTTCCGTCGAGGGCGACTTCATTTCAAGAAGGGGAGGATGATGAGGACATCAATACCATTGTTACACCCACAGCCCCTGCTGCTATACATCTTGGACCAATTACTAGAGCTCATGCGCCAACTAAATTACCGGTACTTTCGTTTCTTGGTAATGATTCTAATGTTCATGAGAATATGATCTGCCTAAATTGGATACATTTGTTTTGCTTACAAATGAAGGGCCTAGCTTGGAGAAGGATGAACATTGGAGCAAGAACAAGCATGGAGATGATGGCATGCATAGAGGGACAAGAATGGAGTTACAAGTGATGATTTTAGGACTTTGAAGCCACCATAATGAGTGCATGAAGCCTTGGACGAAATATACAAGATGCCACTTCATAAATTTCGTCCAGAGGCTATTCTAGGTGCTTCGTCACCTTATTATTGGGCCAGCCCATGTAATTTCGAAATACATTAGTATAGGCTATTTTTAGAGTCCGTATGTGGGG
Organism: Aegilops speltoides; assembly: GCA_021437245.1. Classification (NCBI taxonomy): domain Eukaryota; kingdom Viridiplantae; phylum Streptophyta; class Magnoliopsida; order Poales; family Poaceae; genus Aegilops; species Aegilops speltoides. The sequence continues at coordinate 244,869,914 of CM038143.1, read as the reverse complement.
AAACAAGAGATAGGGTTAGTTTGGACCCCTCCACCAAGGGCCACGAAATTCTCCCCTCTTCCTCCATATATACAGCCCTTAGGGCACCGTTTAGACTTTGGGTTTTGTTTAGATCAAAAGTTCGCCATAGCTGCAACCGCGTGCCGTTTGTGTTCAGCGACCGGACAAAGGCGTCCACAGAACCCCACCTTGATCAATAAAGCTTTCATCTTATATTCGCAATATCCAGATTGCAATCTCAGTTTCTTGCTTGTTCTTCGTTTGCTCACGGAAATAGACCCTCGTGGTCAGGTTGATCGATGCTCGGCGTGGTCAATAACCTCTCGGAGTTGGTTTAGCGATTGCTAAAGCGCGGCGTCCTCGCTGCCTTCGTAGTCGGATCGTCAAATTCGACTTCCACCAAAGCGAAATCCACCATCTCATCGAAGGCGGGACACCTCTGCCTCTATCGGTTTCCTTGATTCTTGAGCGCACCACTAGTGGATGCCACAGGAATTTCTTCGGCCATTTGGAATGGAGTCATCAGCCACGGAACTTGTGTTTTCATCGGCATCTTTGAAAGTCATCAATGATCTTGGCATGTTCTTCAAGGGTGAGCAGATTCTTCGGTAGGAGGATTTTCTTGTTGCGATGGGCTGCAGCAGTTGACATTTTCTTCGTCGGTGCGAATCTCACCTTGGATCCTTGCCGATCGGCATTGTAAGCATCAAAATCCTTTTTGAGTGCTTGGATTTCTGATTGAGCTTTAAGAAGTTCTTGAGAGTCAAGTTGATGATGTTTTTCCTCGAAGCTTCTCCTTTTCGGCTTTTGCTCTCTTCAATTCACGAGCCTTTTCAAATTTCCATTTCTCTTGGAGATGAAATGGTTGACATATGACTTTGACCAGGAGTTAGTGGCGGATCCGGAAGAGGAGTGTGTGGATCGATGCCACAGGTCAATGAAGTCAAGGATCTTCTTGGATCCAAAAGCAGAGAGCACACTTGTTCTTTTGGCTCTAGCGGCCTTGGTCGATCTGTCTCGATGATTTCTTCAAGTTCTTCATCGAGGCTTCATCATCGAGAGGAGCGTTGAATGCAACCTGTTTCTTCTTTGGACTTGGCCTAGGACGCGTCCAGCGGTTGCTTTTGTCTTGAGAGTGGGACTGTTGAGGACATTGGTGCGGTGAGGAACTTTTTGAAACACGAAGCAATGGAGAATCCTTGAGTCCTTTGTTGAAGGAAATATGCCCTAGAGGCAATAATAAAGTTATTATTTATTTCCTTATTTCATGATAAATGTTTATCATTCATGCTAGAATTGTATTAACTTAGGAAACATGATACATGTGTGAATGCATAGACAAAACAACATGTCACTAGTATGCCTCTACTAGACTAGCTTGTTAATCAAAGATGGTTATGTTTCTGACCATAAACAAGGAGTTGTTATTTGATTAATGAGGTCACATCATTAGTAGAATGATCGATTGACATGACCCATTCCCTTAGCTTAGCACCACGATCGTTTAGTATGTTGCTACTGCTTTTATCCATGACATATACATGTTCCTGTAACTATGAGATTATGCAACTCCGTTTACGGAGGAACACTTTGGGTGCTACCAAGCGTCACAGCATGGCTGGGTGATTATAAAGGAGTACTACAGGTGTCTCCAAAGGCAGATGTTGGGTTGGCGTATTTCGAGATTAGGTTTTGTCACTCCGATTGTCGGAGAGGTATCTCTTGATGAGGACATGACTACCTTGGATATGACCAAACCTATTGCATACATGCATATTTGTCAGGTGATTTCTAGTGCAAACTATTCAATAATCTATTTATGTTATCCAGAACAAAAATACTTCACACACTTTTGTGTTTTGTCTAATTGCAGGTGTATGGGACATTTGTACAATCCACATATGAAGATAAGGAAGAAAGGGATGTTTATTTGCTGTTCAAAAAGTTCTCTCACGTCACTTTTGGCGCAAGAGAAGATAGAGTCCAAGTCTCTCACGTTCTGGACTCAGATTCGGACTACTGCAGACATACCTGACTCAAAACGTCAACAACTTTTTCATACGGACTCCGAATTGGGTGATTCTTTTTTTGTTGGAAAGTAGATTTCATGCTCTTTTCAGCACAATTGGAATCACCTTAAAATCCGTCAGGAGCGTTGAGTTATGGACGAAACAATCTGACGCTGCACCAGAATCCGAGTCAAACTACAAGTCCAAAGGTGTTACGTCACCTCCACTTGGGCCCATTGGCCTTGTACGACCTAGGGTTAGTTTTAGGCTGCCTTGGGACGTTCTCCCACCTCCTTGGCCGCCACCCCTTGCTCCTATATAAGTAGATCCATCTAGTAGCTTTTTCCTTGGGATTTGTTTAGTTAAAAGTTAGCCATTGCAACTTCGTGTATTGCCGTTTGTGTCCAACGACCAGACCAAGACCGCTTACGGATCCCCACCTTTATCAATGCTTCATACATACTGCAATATTCAGATTGCTTTTATCATATTCTTGCTTGTTCTTGATTGCTTGCAGGAATAGACCTTCGTGGTCGAGGTTGATTGTGCTCGGCGTGGTCAATAACCTCTCGGAGTTGGTTTAGCGATTGCTAAGGCGCAGCGTCGTGCTGCGTTTGTAGTCGGATCGTCAAAGTCGTCTCCACCAAATCGATAGTTATCATCTCATCGAAAGATCGGGACACCCCGCCTCTATCAAGTGGTATCAATGAATAGATTTTTTGGTGGTTTGAACGATGATATTCAGGCAAGATTTCAGTATATTCCTCGTTGCATTCTTGGTATGTATGTTCGTGCTTGTACCTTTGAGAGCGATTCTGAGGAGGATGCATTGGGTGACTACAACAACTACTATTCAGTTCATGCTCACCACAGCGGTTGGTTCCTCCACCGTTGCACCCTCTTTGGAGCAGCCCCACCTCGGATTATGGCGCGACATCATCTCAAGTATGGTGCATTGTCTACGTCTGTACCTACATCAGCTATGTCTCTGCGACAAGGTAACAGTATAGGTATTCATGATATAACTTCACATGAAAATGATGCATCCCTATTTAACTTGAATGCATCATGTGTTGAGTTACACAGTGATTTGAGCATAACACCTATTTTAGAGAATCTTGATACTATCATGAATCGTCATGTGATCAAACAACTGAAATACCAACAATTTGAGTGCACCCATTGAATTAGCTGTTGATGCAAAAGAATCTATGTTTAATCCTTTTGATATGACCTTCACTTATATGTGCAAACTGAGTTGCAATATTTTCATGCCTTCTACTTCTTGTGCTAATTTGTTGGCTTTACATTTTATGAACTATGCAAGTTACTCATCTATTCATGTGTCATATATGCAAAAATCAAGGGAAGTAAAATGGATGGCGTATACATATACAACATGTACACCTTGTCTCTTTCGTTAGCCACATTTCAGATTAAGCAGCGCCGAGGGCGGCTTTATTTTCAAGAAGGGAGGATGATGAGGACATGACTACCTTGGATATGACCAAACATATTGCATACATGCATATTTGTCGGTGATTTCTAGTGCAAACTATTCAATAATCTATTTATGTTATCGAACAAAATACTTCACACACTTTTGTGTTTTGTCTAATTGCAGGTGTATGGGACATTTGTACAATCCACATATGAAGATAAGGAAGAAAGGGATGTTTATTTGCTGTTCAAAAGTTCTCTCACGTCACTTTTGGCGCAGAGAAGATAGAGTCCAAGTCTCTCACGTTACGGACTCAGATTCGGACTACTGCAGACATACCTGACTCAAAACGTCAACAACTTTTTCATACGGACTCCGAATTGGGTGATTCTTTTTTTGTTGGAAAGTAGATTTCATGCTCTTTTCAGAACAATTGGAATCACCTTAAAATCCGTCAGGAGAGTTGAGTTATGGACGAAACAATCTGACGCTGCACCAGAATCCGAGTCAAACTACAAGTCCAAAGGTGTTACGTCACCTCCACTTGGGCCCATTGGCCTTGTACGACCTAGGGTTAGTTTTAGGCTGCCTTGGGACGTTCTCCCACCTCCTTGGCCGCCACCCCTTGCTCCTATATAAGTAGATCCATCTAGTAGCTTTTTCCTTGGGATTTGTTTAGTTAAAAGTTAGCCATTGCAACTCGTGTGCCGTTTGTGTCCAACGACCAGACCAAGACCGCTTACGGATCCCCACCTTTATCAATGCTTCATACATACTCGCAATATTCAGATTGCTTTTATCATATTCTTGCTTGTTCTTGATTGCTTGCGAGGAATAGACCTTCGTGAGTCGAGTTGATTGTGCTCGGCGTGGTCAATAACCTCTCGGAGTTGGTTTAGCGATTGCTAAGGCGCATAGCGTCGTGCTGCGTTTGTAGTCGGACCGTCAAAGTCGTCTCCACCAAATCGATAGTTATCATCTCATCGAAAGATCGGGACACCCCGCCTCTATCACTCTGGGCCCTCTCGGTAATGCACATCACTGAAGCCTTGCAAGCACTACAACTAATGAGTTAGTTGTGAGATGATGTATTACGGAACGAGTAAAGAGACTTGCGATGCGAGATTGAACTAGGTATTGGATACCGACGATCGAATCTCGGGCAAATAACTATCTGATGACAAAGGGAACAACGTATGTTGTTATGCGGTCGACCGACAAAGATCTTCGTAGAATATGTAGGAACCAATATGGGCATCCAGGTCCGCTGTTGGTTATTGACCGTGAATAGTTCTAGGTCATGTCTACATTGTTCTCGAACCGTAGGGTCCATGCGCAAGGTTTCGATGGCGGTTATTATGAGTTTATGTATTTTGATGTACCGAAGAAGTTGAGTCCGGATGTGATCACGGACATGGCGAGGAGTCTCGAAATGGTCGAGACATAAAGATTGATATATTGGAAGCCTATGTTTGGAGTTGGAATGGTTAGGCAGCAGAAATTCTGGGATCAGGGAGGTTCTGGAACCCCGGAGGTAAATGGGCCTCGGTGGGCCTCGAGGGAGAAGAGGAGGGCCGGCCGGGGAGGTGGCGCGCCTCTCCCCAGTCCGAATAGGACAAGGAGGAGGAGGCGCCTCTCCTCTTCCCTCCCCAATCCTATTCCAACTAGGAAGGGAGTCCTACTCCGGTGGGAGTAGGACTCCTCGGCCGCCCTAACTAGGCGGCCGGCCTCCCCTCCCTCCTTTATATCACTGAGGCGGGGGGCACCCTTGGAGGACACAAGTTTGATCTTTAGATCGTTCCTTAGCCGTGTCGGTGCCCCCTCCACCATATTACACCTCGGTTATCCGTCGCGAAGCTTAGGCAAAAGCCCTGCCGGTGAAACATCAAGATCGTCCTGCGCCGTCGTCTTGTGAAACTCTCCCTCGACACTCGGCTGGATCGAGTCTGAGGGGCGTCATCGAGCTATCGTGTGTCAAGAACTCGGGCGTCGAATGCTTGCGCCGGGATCGGTCGGATCGCGAGGAGAACATCGACTACTTCCTCTCGTTGTGATCGCTTCCGCCGGGTCTACAAGGGTATGTGGACAACACTCTCCCCTCTCGTTGCTATACATCACCATGATCTTGCGTGTGCGTGGGAAAATTTTGAAATTACTCGTTCCCCAGCAGTGGCATCGAGCCTAGGTTTTTCTATGGTTTGATGTTTTGCGAGTAGAACACAAGTGAGTTGTGGGCGATACAAGTCATACTACCTACCAGCATGTCATACTTTGGTTCAGCGGTATTGTGAGATGAAGCGGCCCGGACCGACATTACGCGTGCGCTTCTGCGAGACTGGTTTCACCGCTCTGAGCACTTTCGTTGCTTAAAGGTGATTGGTGGGTGCTGTCTCTCTCACTTTAGTTGAGCCGAGTGTGGCTCGCCCGGTCCTTGAGAAGGTTAAAGCGAGTCTATTTGTGAAATGTCGTTGTGGTTTTGATCGTGGGTGAGGCTGGTTCTTGCTTAAGCCCGTAGCAGCCACGTAAAATTTGCAACAACAAAGTAGAGGGCGTCTAACTTGTTTTTGCGGGGCATGTTGTGATGTGATATGGTCAAGGCGTGATGCTATATTTTATTGTATGAGATGATCATGTTTTGTAACGAAGTTATCGGCAATGGCGAGAGCCATATGGTTGTCGCTTTATTGTATGCAATGCAATCGCCTGTAATGCTTTACTTTATCACTAAGCGGTAGCGATAATCGTAATAGCATAAGTTTGGCGAGGCGACAACGATGCTGCGATGGAGATCAAGGTGTCGCGCCGGTGGCGATGGTGATCATGGTGGTCTTTGCAAGATGGAATCATGAAGCACAAGATGATGATGACCATATCATATCACTTATATTGATTTGCATGTGATGTTTATCCTTTTATGCATCTTATCTTGCTTTGATTGGCGGTAGCATTATAAGATGATCTCTCACTAAATTATCAAAACTGTTCTCCCGGTATGCACCGTTGCCAAAGTTAAATCGTGCCCGGACACCACGTGATGATCGGGTGTGATAAGCTCTCGTCCATCTACAGCGGGTGCAAGCCAGTTTTGCACCGCAGAATACTCGGGTTATACTTGCGAGCCTAGCATATGCAGATATGGCCTCGGAACACGGAGACCGAAAGGTCGGCGTGAATCATATAGTAGATATGATCAACATAAGATGTTCACCATTGAAACTACTCCATTTCACGTGATGATCGGTTATGGTTTAGTTGATTTGGATCACGTGATCACTTAGATGACTAGAGATGTTTTTCTAAGTGGGAGTTCTTAAGTAATATGATTAATTGAACTTAAATTTATCATGAACTTAGTACTGATAGTATCTTGCTTGTTTATGTTTGATTGTAGATAGATGGCTCGTCTTTGTTGTTCGTTGAATTTTAATCGTTCCTTGAAAGCAAAGTTGAAAGATGATGGTAGCAATTACGGATTGGGTCCGTAACGAGATTATCCTCATTCTTTGCCGGAAGAGTTTCGTCTGGATGCACCGCTAGGTGCAGGCCTACTCTAATGCAAGCTGCGGATGTTATGAGCGTCTGGCGAGCAAAGTGATGACTACTCTATAGTTCGGTGTGCCATGCTACGGCTTAGAACCGGGACTTCAGCGGCGTTTTGAGCGTCATGGAGCATATGAGATGTTCGAGAGTTGAAGTTGATATTCAACAGAATGCGGATTGAGAGATATGAAGTCTCCAATAAGTTCTATAGCTGCAAGATGGAGAGAATAGTTACATTAGTGAGCATATACTCGGAATGTGCGGGTACTACAATCACTTGACACAATTGGGAGTTAATCTTCCGGATGATTGTGTCATTGATGAAATTCTTCAATCACGCCACCAAGCTACAAAGGCTTCGTGATGAACTATAATATGCAAGGGTTAGTAAAGACTATACGAGCTCTTACGCAATGCTAAAGGCTGCGGAGGTAGAAATCAGAAGGAGCATCAAGTGTTGATGGTCGATAAGACCACTAGTTTCAAGAAGAAAGGCAAAGGGAAGAAGAAGGGAACTTCAAGAAGAACGACAAACAAGTTCTTTGCTCGGAGAAAAAACCCAAATCGGACCTAAGCACTGGCGAGTGCTTCTCTTGCAAGCGGACTGGTCACTAGAAGCGGAACTGCCCCAAGTATTTGGCGGATAAGAAGGATGGCAAGGTGAACAAAGGTATATGTGATATACATGTTATTGATGTGTACCTTACTAGAGCTCGTAGTAGCACAGGGTATTTGATCTTGGTTACATTGCTAATATTTGCAACTCGAAGCAGGGACTACTGGTTAGCGAACTACGGCAAAGGGCGAGGTGACGATCTGGCGTGGGAAATGGTTCCAAAGTCGATGTGATCATGATCGACACGCTACCTCTACATCTACCTTGGGATTAGTTTTAGACCTAAATAATTGTTATTTGGTGCTGCGTTGAGCATGAACATTATATCTGGATCTTGTTTGATGCGAGGCGGTTATTCATTTAAATCGAGAATAATGGTTGTTCTATTTATATGAGTAACATCTTTTATGGTCATGCACCCTTGAGGAATGGTCTATTTTGATGAATCTCGATAGTAGTGATACACATATTCATAATGTTGAAACCAAAAGATGCGAGTTGATAATGATAGTGCAACTTATTTGTGGCCTTGCCGTTTAGGTCATATCGGTGTAAAGCGCATGAAGAAACTCCATCTTGATGGACTTTTGGAGTCACTTGATTATGAATCAATTGGCACTTGCGAACCGTGCCTCATGGGCAAGATGACTAGAACACCGTTCTCGGTACTATGGAGAAGCAACAGATTTGTTGGAAATCATACATACTGAGATGTATGTGGTCAATGAATGTTGAGGCTCGTGGCGGATATCGTTATTTTCTCACCTTCACGGATGACTTAAGCGGATATGGGTATATCTACTTAATGAAACATAAGTCTGAAAGCGTTTGAAAAGTTCAAAGAATTTCGGTGTGAAGTTGAAAATCATCGTAACAAGAAAATTAAGTTTCTACGATCGATCGTGGAGGTGAATATTTGAGTTCTGAGTTTGGTCTACATTTGAAACAATGCGGAATAGTTTAGCAACTCATGCCACCGGAACACCACAGCGTAATGGTGTGTCGAGCGTCATGTCGTACTTTACTAGATATAGTACGATCTATGATGTCTCTTCTGATTTACCGCTATCGTTTTGGGGTTATGCTCTAGAGGCGGCCGCATTCACCTTTGAATAGAACACCGTCGAAATCCGTTGAGGCGACACCTTATGAACTATGGTTTGGCAAGAAACCAAAGTTGTCGTTTCTTAAAGTTTGGGGATGCGATGCTTATGTGAAAAAGCTTCAACTGATAAGCTCGAACCCAAATCGAATGTGTCTTCATAGGATACCCAAAGGAGCAGTTGGGTACACCTTCTATCACAGATCCGAAGGCAAGACATTCGTTGCTAAGAATGGATCCTTTCTAGAAGGAGTTTCTCTCGAAAGAAGTGAGTGGGAGGAAAGTGGAACTTGATGAGGTAATAGTACCTTCTCCCTTACTTGAAAGTAGTTAAATGCATGAAAGCGGTTTACGAGACACCTACACCAAGTAGTGAGGAAGTTGATGATGTTGATCATGAAACTTGAGATCAAATTCTTCTGAGAACCTCGTAGATCGACGAGTAAGATCCGCACGAGTGAATGCGGTAATCACATTACGGAAATCATGCTACTAGATCATGATGAACCTCGAACTATGAAGAAGCGATGGTGAGCCCAGATTCCATAAAATGGCTTGAGGCCATGAAATGCGAGATGGGATCCATGTATGAAAACAAAGTATGGACTTTGGTTGACTTGCAGAGGAATGACAAGCAATAGAAAACAAATGGATCTTCAAGAAGAAGGCGGTGGCGGTAATATTCTTGTCTATAAAGCTCGACTTATGCATAAAGGGTTTCGGCAAGTTCAAGGGATTGACTACGATGAGACCTTCTCACCGTGGCGATGCTTAAGTCCGTCCGAATCATGTTAGCAATTGCGCATTTATGATTATGAAATTTGGCAAATGGATGTAAAAGCGCATTCTGAATGGATTTACGGAAGAAGAGTTGTATATGATGCAACGAGAAGGTTTTATCGATCAAAGGGAGCTAACAAAGTGTGCAAGCTCCAGCGATCCATCTATGGACTGGTGCAAGCATCTGGAGTTGGAATAAGCGCTTTGATAGTGTGATCAAAGCATTTGGGTTTATCTGAGACTTTTGGAGAAGCTTTGTATTTACAAGAAAGTGAGTGGGAGCTCTGTAGCATTTACGATATTATATGTGGATGACATATTGCTAATCGGAAATGATATAGAATTCTGGATAGCATAAAGGGATACTTGAATAAGAGTTTTTCAATGAAAGACCTCGGTGAAGCTGCTTACATATTGGGCATTAAGATCTATAGAGATAGATCAAGGCGCCTAATTGGACTTTCACAAAGCACATACCTTGACAAAATTTTGAAGAAGTTCAAAATGGATCAAGCAAAGAAAGGGTTCTTGCACGTGTTACAAGGTGTGAAGTTGAGTCGGACTCAATGCCCGACCACTGCGGAAGATAGAGAAAATGAAAGATGTTCCTATGCTTGACCATAGGCTCTATCATGTATGCAATCTTGTGTACCGGACTGATGTGTGCCTTGCTATAAGCCTAGCGAGGAGGTACCAAAGTAATCGAGTGGATCCTTTGGACAGCGGTCAAGAACATCCTAAAATACGAAAAGGACTAAGGATATGTTTCTCGTATATGGAGGTGACAAAGAGCTCATAAATGGCAGTTACGTTGATGCAAGCTTTGACAACGATCCGGACGATTCTAAATCATGAGACCGGATCGTATTTACACTAAGCGGAGGGCTGTCGGTTGGTGCGAGTTCTAAACAAAGCGTCGTGGCGGGATCTACATGTGAAGCGGAATACATAGCGACTTGAAGCAGCTAATGAAGATGCGGATGAAGGAGTTCATATCGGATCTAGGTGTCATACCTAGTGCATCGGGTCAATGAAAATCTTACGTGACAATCTTGGAGCAATTGCCTTAGCGAAGGAATCCAGATTTCACAAGAGGACCAAGCACATCAAGTGGCGCTTCAATTCCATCGGGACTTAGTCCGGTGGGAGACATAAGATTTGCAAGATACACACGGATCTGAATGTTGCGAGACCGTTGACTAAGCCTCTTCCACGAGCAAAACATGATCAGCACCAAGACTCCATGGGTGTTAGAATCATTACTATGTAATCTAGATTATTGACTCTAGTGCAAGTGGGAGGCTGAAGGAAATATGCCCTAGAGGCAATAATAAAGTTATTATTTATTTCCTTATTTCATGATAAATGTTTATCATTCATGCTAGAATTGTATTAACAGGAAACATGATACATGTGTGAATGCATAGACAAAACAACATGTCACTAGTATGCCTCTACTAGACTAGCTTGTTAATCAAAGATGGTTATGTTTCGACCATAAACAAGGAGTTGTTATTTGATTAATGAGGTCATCATTAGTAGAATGATCGATTGACATGACCCATTCCTTAGCTTAGCACACGATCGTTTAGTATGTTGCTCTGCTTTTATCCATGACATATACATGTTCACTGTAACTATGAGATTATGCAACTCCGTTTACGGAGGAACACTTTGGGTGCTACCAAGCGTCTGGCGTAAATGGGTGATTATAAAGGAGTACTACAGGTGTCTCCAAAGGCGAGATGTTGGGTTGGCGTATTTGAGATTAGGTTTTGTCACTCCGATTGTCGGAGAGGTATCTCTGGGCCCTCTCGGTAATGCACATCTTTGAAGCCTTGCAAGCACTACAATTAATGAGTTAGTTGTGAGATGATGTATTACGGAGCGAGTAAAGAGACTTGCGTGCGAGATTGAACTAGGTATTGGATACAAGCGATCGAATCTCGGGCAAGTAACATACCGATGACAAAGGAACAACGTATGTTGTTATCGGTCTGACCGACAAAGATCTTCGTAGAATATGTAGGAACCAATATGGGCATCGAGGTCCGCTGTTGGTTATTGACCGTGAATAGTTCTAGGTCATGTCTACATTGTTCTCGAACCGTAGAGTCCATGCGCAAGGTTTCGATGGCGGTTATTATGAGTTTATGTATTTTGATGTACCGAAGAAGTTGAGTCCGGATGTGATCACGGACATGGCGAGGAGTCTCGAAATGGTCGAGACATAAAGATTGATATATTGGAAGCCTATGTTTGGAGTTGAATGGTTAGAGGCGGCAGAATTCTGGAATGCAGGGAGGTTCTGGAACCCCAGGGGTAAATGGGCCTCGGTGGGCCTCGAGGGAGAAGAGGAGGGGCCGGCCAGGAGGTGGCCGCGCGCCCTCTCCCCCCCCAGTCCGAATAGGACAAGGAGGAGGCGGCCCCCTCTCCTCTTCCCTCCCCAATCCTATTCCAACTAGGAAGGGGGAGTCCTACTCGGTGGGAGTAGGACTCCTCGGCCCAGCCTAACTAGGCGGCCGGCCTCCCCCTCCCTCCTTTATATCACGGGGCAGGGGGCACCCTTGGAGGACACAAGTTTGATCTTTAGATCGTTCCTTAGCCGTGTCTGGTGCCCCCTCCACCATATTACACCTCGGTTATCTGTCATGAAGCTTAGGCAAAGCCTGCGGCGGTGAAACATCAAGATCGTCCTGCGCCGTCGTCTTGTGAAACTCTCCCTCGACACTCGGCTGGATCGGTCTGAGGGGCGTCATCAGAGCTGTCGTGTGTCAAGAACTTCGAGGCGTCGAGATGTGGCGTCGGGATCGGTCGGATCGCGAGGAGAACATCGACTACTTCCTCTCGTTGTGATCGCTTCGCCGGGTCTACAAGGGTATGTGGACAACACTCTCCCTCTCGTTGCTATACATCACCATGATCTTGCGTGTGCGTGGGAAAATTTTGAAATTACTCGTTCCCCAACATTGACAAGTAGCAAGATGCACAGTGTTGAGGACTTGAGGCCAGGGCTTTGAGGATTTTGAATGAGCAGTGCGGTCGAGATTTACCGTGGTATGGCGAGAGGAAGCTGGGCCGTGAGGCGTGACGGTGAAGCACTTGGCTTGCGTGCGAGCTTCTTTGGCATTGATTTCCTCGGTTTGACCGAGGGCTCGGCAACTGCGGCGGCAGTATCCTCATTGAATTTCCTCACTGCCTCCTTGGCTGTCTTGCCAATTTGGCTTGGCGCTGGACCATTCTTGAGAAAGTCTTCACTGCGCTTGATCTTTGGTGGGATCGTGACTTGGCCGGTGCGGAGGGCTCTTGGGCATGGGGATTGGGCGAATTTCCTCATGTACTTAGGAGTGACATAGCGGTATTCTCGCCATTCGTGCCCATCTCCTTTCTATTCTCTGTATCGCACTTATTTGGTTCTTAGTCTCCTTGCCAAACTTGGATTCATCGGTGTGCGATAGTCTTTGTATATTTCCTCGGGAATTTCAAAAGCGATCATGACTTCGGTTTCTTTCCTCCCTTCTGCGGTCTCTTGCCTTACGCCATTTTCTTGGTGAGAATTTGAACAATAGAGCACTCTGAAGAAGTATGCAGTTTTTCTTGAGAGCAGCTGCAAATGAGTTAAGTTGATGAGAACCTAGTGATTGACGGACATGAGTACACAATGAGCAGTGTAGGTGCGAGGAATTTGGAGAGGTCATATGCGTTCTCAGAAGATTTTTCAAAAGTAGCAAGTTTTGAGAAATTTGACCAGTTTGAGCCTTGAGGAATTTCACTAAGCGTTTCGTCTTAGGTTCCAGAGTTGTACAGATTGAAAATCCGCACAATTGAGGAATCTTGAAGAAATGAATGCTTAGGGAGATAGATCAAGAACATATAGTGTGTGTGGTGTTCATATGTGAAGATTTTGAAGAGTAAAAACACCTTTGAAGATTTTTAGAAAGATTTGAGAATCAACGCGAGTAATAAAAGTGACTTTTAATTACCCAAAGCTGAAGAACACGACGACAGAGATGAGCTGTAGAAGTTCGTCACGTTAGATCCTCACGCCCTAACTTGGCGAGAGGAAGATGACTACTGGCGGCGGAGTGAAGATTTCCTTGACCGTGGCGAATCTGACAACGATGAGGTCGGCGGTGAAGCTTTCCTCACCGCGGCGATGGAGTGCAATGGCGCTAGGGTTTGAGGAGAGCTCGGCGAAGACAGCGATCGGCGGAGTAAATGAAGTGAGGAGGGTAAAGGGGTATTTATAGCCACGGTGAAAAACTGTTAGCGAAGATTTTGGGCGAACATGCCCTGCCCTTTCTCCTTCACGCGGCGTGTGTCACCCACGTCTTGTGCAAATGAGATCGTGTGAGATCGTGGGTGATTAAACTAATACATCGTGGGATGCGGAGCGGTTTGGCGGTAAAACCGAAAACTTGGATATGATTTGTTTAAAAGTTTAGATTCGCAATTTCTTGGTGTCAAGGACGGTGAAGACTTTGAGCGAGTTTCAATCGAAGCGCACATGAAGAATTTTGTGAATAGATTGGATTGAGTATAGCATAGAGGAAGGGTCGATCACATTCACTTAGCGAAATCGCAACTTGAAGAATTAGCAATAAGTGAATCTTGTAGAGGACATAAACTCATATATATATATAGCCAATGAAGAAAAGGCAGCGGAAATCTTTGAAGATTTTGCAAAGTTGAAGAATTTGAAAAAGCGAGGAATTTCAAAATGAGAGAAAAACTCAAATTGAAGATTTTCAACTTTTGTGGTGGCGTAGCCCAGTATAAGAATGATGATTTCAGACACCGCGTACAATTGTCGTAGGGTTCTGAGAATCAAATTCTTCATTGATTTCTTCACACTTAGAGTGTTATTCTTCATTGATTGAGGAACAACGTTTCTTCATGTGTTGCACATCTAAGTCATCATTTATGCATAAGGGTTAGGATGTGTGATGCGGAGCATCCTTCCATCATCCCCATGGACTCTACATCAACACCTACAACACCACAAGGACCGATGACTCGAGCACGTGCAAGAGCTCTTGAGACCGAGGTGACATCACTCCTCTCACAACTATCCTTCGATTCACATGAGACATGGTTACTACCTCAAGCGGAAACTCTATGCATACTCGGGCACCAAGGAGTCGACCATGAAGAAGGCTGGGAAGCAAGGAGAATCGAAGAGAAGACATGCGTGAAAGGCGGAGAGAGAAAGCCACAAGTACCGGGGAGGCGGACGATCCGGACGGAGGCAGACGATCGGGACGAGGCGGATGATCCGGACCCGGTCCGGACGATCAGCTAACTCCACGAAAGCAGCAGAACCTCGAGTGAAGCCGGATCATCGGACCAGGCCGGATCATCCGGACCCGGCCGGACGTCCGGACCCCAGCGGACATCCGGCCCGTCGCCGCCACCAGCCGACCCTCCGGCTCATCGGGGCGCCACCGGATCATCCGGACCGGTCCGGATCATCCGGACCCTCGTCCGGATCATCCGGCCAGCCTTTGTCTTGGCGTGTTGGTGAGCCCATGTACCCCTTCGCCCTAGACTCTATACATAGGACTCCCTCTCCTCACTTTGGGACTTAACATTGGATTAGCTCATATTTGTGTGTGAGAGCCTTTGCTCATCCACCGGTACTTCTCCACGGAGATCGGGACCTCCGTCTGGGAAGATCCATCCAGTTCAAGACCCCTATCTGGGAAGATCCTCGTGGATTCAAGACCTCCTCCGGGAGAAGAAGGGCTACCCTTTGTATCTTTCCTTTGTTGATTTTGGACCATGTATCACTCGTGCTTCGATGATCTAGACCTTGTGTGATTGATCCTTGTTGGTTGAGTGTTCCTCCCTCGTTTTCCCCTTGTTTCCTCTCGTTCTTCCGCGCGTTCTTCGTGTTCCCTCCGTAGGATCCCCTCCAAACGTGAAAGATCGACGAATTAGGGTTCCAGCCTACATCAATGTGTGTCCTTTTCAAAGAACATTCGAAGATTCTAAGATATCTAGCTCACACGGCAACTTGCTAAATCTCTTCTCATCCAAGGGCTTGGTGAAGATATCAGCCAGCTGTTCTTCAGTCTTCACATGCTCGATGGAGATGTCACCCTTCAACACATGATCACGAAGAAAATGATGACGAATCTGGATGTGCTTAGTCTTGAGTCTTTTGGCGGGTTATGAGCAATCTTGATGGCACTCTCGTTGTCGCGAGAGGAGGCACATTCTTCACGTTAGCGCCATAGTCCTTGAGGTTTGCTTCATCCAAAGCAGTTGAGCACAGCATGACCCGATGGCAGATGTATTCAGCTTGGTGATGAAGCGGTGATACACAATTACATTTCTTCGAGGACCAACGGACCAAAGATCGTCAGAAATGACAAGTGCGGATGTTGACTTGCGGTCCACGATCACTGCATAGTCAGTCGAGAATATCAATGAGATCAAAAGCGAGCCCTTGGGGTACCATAATCCTAGTGTTGGTGTGTGAGCTAGATATCGAAGAATATGCTTCCTGACCTTATGGTGTGATTCCTTGGTGCGACTTGAAATCGGGCACACATGCAAACACTAAAATTATATCTGGCCTAGATGCACATAGGTACAATAAAGAACCAATCATGGGCGGTATACCTTGTGATCGAAGTCAATACCATTTTCATCGATTGCATAGATGACCATTTGTGGGCATAGGAATTTTAGCGCCTTTGCAATCTTGCATGCGAATTTTCTCGATTACATCTTTGAGGTATTTCTCTGAGATATGAATATGCCATTCTTGGCTTTGGCAATTTGAAGACCTAAGAAGAATTTCAACTCTCCATCATAGACATTTGATATTCTTCACTCATCATATAGGCAAATTCATCACTATATCGTTGGTTAGTCTGACCAAAGATAATATCATCAACATATATTTTGGCACACAAACAGTTCACCATCATATGATTTAGTAAATAGAGTGGGATCGAGTGGCTGGGTGTGAAGCCATTCTTCCTGAAGAATTCCTTGATGTGTCATACCACGCTTGGGGGCTTGCTTGAGGCCATAGAGAGCCTTATTTAGTCACGAAGACTTTGTCGAGGATTCTTGGGATCTTCAAAACACAGGGGTTGAGCAACATATACTTCTTCCTCAAGCTTACCATTGAGGAATGAACTTTTCACATCCATTTGATATAAGATGATATCATGATGGTTAGCATAGGCAAGTAAAATCGAATAGCTTCAAGTCTAGCAACAGGTGCAAAAGTTTCATCGAAATCAATTCCTTGACTTTGTGTGTAGCCTTGAGCTACTAGTCGTGCCTTATTCCTCTAGCAGAGGCCATTTCCATCTTGCTTGTTGCGGTGGATCCACTTTGTGCCAATGATATTATGCTTGCGAGGATGCAGGCGATTGACCAATTCGAGATATTGTTCATTTCGAGCGATGTAATTCTTCTTGCATAGCTTTGAATCCCTCGGCTCGAAATGCTTCATCTACCTTAGTGGGCTCGAGATAGAGACAAAAGCATAGTGCCCACAAAAGTTAGATAAGTGTGATGCTTTTGGCGGTGTGAGAGGACTGGTCTTGTTGATGTCATCGATAATCTTCTCCACTTGCACTTCTTTTTGCAGCGCGTGGATGAGTTGGTTGTCATTGAGGAATTTGATCGGCATTTTCTTGACACCAATTTCCTCATCATGTTCTTGAGTGCATCGGCTCGGCGTTCTTCACGACCGGGAATGAATTCTTCACAGATTCTTGATGGGAATGACATCCTCGGTTGCCTTGTGCTTGATAGCATCCTCGGTCTTGGTTCATCTAACACGAAGGTAGGTGCTCTCTTTGCGAGCTATTAGTTTCATCGAACCACACATCTCTGATGTCGACAATCTTGTGAAGAACAATGTTGAAGACTACTGTAGGTGTCTTGAGAATCCTTCGTAACCAACCATAAAACCTTCATGTGCTTTTGGTGCAAATTTAGAGTTGTGGTGAGGATCTCTAATCCAACATTTAGCACCGAAGACTTTGAAATAACTCACATTGGGTTTCTTGTCAGTGAGGAGTTCATATGCAGTCTTCTTGAAGAATTTGTGAAGATATACTCTATTGATGATGTGGCAGGCAGTATGATAGAGGCAAAGGTGTCCGTCTTTCGATGAGATGGTGGATTTCGCTTTGGTGGAAGTCGACTTTGCGATCCGACTACTGAGCGTGCGAGGGCGTCGCGCCTTACAATCGCTACACCAACTCCAGGAGGTTATTGACCCGCGAACACGATCAACGACCACGAAGGTCATTTCCTGCGAGCAAGCGAAGAACAAGCAAGCTGAGATTGCAATCTGGATATTGCGAATATAAGATGAAAGCTTTATTGATCAAGGTGGGGTTACGTGGCGCCTTTATGCAGTCGTTGAACACAAGCGAAATCTGCGAAGTTGCAGCTATGGCGAACTTTTGATCTAAACAAAACCCAAGTCTAAGCGGTGCCCTATGGGCTGTATATATGGAGGAAGAGGTGTGAATTTCGTGGCCCTTGGTGGAGGGTCGAAACTAACCCTATCTCTTGTTTCCCCACATACGGACTCTAAAATAGCCTATACTAATGTATTTCGAAATTACATGGGCTGGCCCAATAATAAGGTGATGCAGCACCTAGAATAGCCTCTGGACGAAATTTATGAAGTGGCATCTTGTATATTTCGTCCAAGGCTTCATGCACTCATTATGGTGGCTTCAAAGTCCTGAAATCATCACTTGTAACTCTATTCTTGTCCCCTTGCATGCCATCATCTCCATGCTTGTTCTTGCTCAATGTTCATCCTTCTCCATGCTAGGCCCTTCATTTGTAAGCAAAACAAATGTATCCAATTTAAGCGACATCATATTCTCATGAACATTAGAATCATTACCAAGCGAAAGTACACAGTAATTTAGTTGGCGTCTTGTGAGCTCTAGTAATTGGTCGAGTATGTATAGCGGCGGGGATGTGGGTGTAACAATGGTATTGATGTCCTCATCATCCTCCCGTCTTGAATTGAAGTCGTCCTCGGACAGCTCATCTTCCTCACCCAAATATGGCTTCAAATCTGCAATGTTAAAAGTGGGACTAACCCCAAAATCTGCGGGCAGCTCAAGTTTATATGCATTATCATTTACTTTCTCCAACACCTTAAAGGGACCAGCAGCACGTGGCATTAGCTTTGATTTGCAAATCGGAAATCTATCCTTACATAAATGTAACCAAACAAGATCTCGGTGCAAACACAACATGTTTTCTACCCTTATCTCCAGCAAGTTTATATTTAGCATTCATCGCTCAATGTTTTCCTTAGTTAACTCATGCATTTTAAAATCAATTCAGCACGTTCTTTAGCATCAAAATTAACCTTCTCCGAAGATGGAAGAAGCGACAAATCAATAGGTGCACGGTAGGAAACCATACACAACTTCAAAGGGCACATCTTAGTAGTAGAATGCAATGAGCGATTATAAGCAAATTCAATATGAGGCAAGCATTCCTCCACATTTTCTTATTATTCTTTAGAACAGCCCTAAGCATAGTAGACAATGTTCTATTGACTACTTCAGTTTGTCCATCGGTTTGGGGGTGACAAGTAGTACTAAAAAGCAATTTAGTCCCCAACTTAGCCCATAAACATGTCCAAAAGTGGCTAAGAAATTTAGTATCACGATCGACACAATAGTATTTGGCACACCATGCAAGCGAATAATTTCACGAAAGAACAAATCAGCAACATTAACGACATCATCGCTTTTATGACATGGTATAAAGTGTGCCATTTTGAGAATCTATCCACGACAACTAATATGCTATCCCTCCCTTCTTTGTTCTAGGTAAACCTAAGACAAAGTCCATAGATATATCCTCCCAAGGAACACTAGAGTACGAGCAAAGGCATATATAAACCATGAGGATTGAGTCGTGACTTAGCTTTTTGACATGTAGTGCAGCGAGCAATAAAGCGCTCAACATCCGTCTCATCTTTGGCCAAAAGAAATGTGTAGCAAATCGTCCTCCGTCTTCTTCACCAAAGTGTCCCATTAGTCCTCCTCCATCGCCTCCTGCAACAACAAAACACGAGCAGACTTAGCTGGAATGCATAGCTTGTTGTACGGAACACAAATCCATCATTAACGACAAACTTGTTCCATGTTCTTCCTTCTTTACAATTCGCAATACATCTTTAAAATCAGCATCATGCACATATTGATCTTTGATGGTCTCCAAACCAAAAATTTTGAAGTCAAGTTGTGAAAGCATAGTATAGCGAAGAGACAATGCATCGGCAATAACATTTTCTTTACCCTTCTTGTGTTTAATGACATAAGGAAAGTCTCAATGAATTCAACCCATTTAGCATGTCTCGATTCAGTTTAGCTTGACTTTTAATATGTTTCAAAGATTCATGATCAGAATGTATAACAAATTCTTTGGGCCATAAATAATGTTGCCGTGTTTCTAAAGTCGAACAAGAGCATATAATTCTTTATCATAAGTAGAATAATTCAGACTAGGCCCACTCAATTTTTAGAAAAGTATGCAACAGGTTTACCATCTTGTAATAACACACCTCTAATCCAATTCCACTAGCATCACATTCAAGCTCAAAAGTCTTATTAAAATCAGGAAGTTGGAGTAAAGGGCATGTGTCAACTTATCTTTCAACACCGTGAAGGCTTCTTCTGTGCGGTACCCCAAACAAAAGGCACATCCTTCTTTGTAAGCTCATTGAGAGGTGCAGCAATGGTGCTGAAATCTCTCACAAAGCGCCTATAGAATCCAGCGAGGCCAAGAAAACTCCTCACTTGTGTGACCGTTTTGGGCTGCGGCCAACTCTCAATAGCTTCAATCTTGGCTTTATCAACTTCAATTCCTTGTGGAGTAACAACATAGCCAAGAAAAGACACTCGATCGATTGCAAAAGGTGCACTTCCCAAGGTTACCAAACAAGCGTGCATCACGTAGAGCATTAAAAATAACACGTAAATGTTCCAAATGTTCTTCCAAAGATTTGCTATAAATCAGTATATCATCAAAATAGACTACCACAAATCGTCCAATAAAAGCACGTAAAACTTAGTTCATTAATCTCATGAAAGTACTAGGTGCATTAGTTAACCCAAAAGGCATGACTAACCACTCATATAATCCAAACTTAGTTTTAAATGCTGTTTTCCATTCATCTCCCAATTTCATACGAATTTGATGGTATCCACTCATAAATCAACTTTGGAGAATCTTGTAGAGCCACTCAATTCATCAAGCATATCATCTAGCCTAGGAATAGGGTGGCGATAACGAATAGTAATATTATTAATGCCTCTACAATCAACACACATCGTAATGTACCATCCTTTTTGGCACTAGAATAATAGGAACAGCACAAGGACTAAGGGATTGGCGTATATAACCTTTGTCGAGCAGCTCACTGTACTTGACGCATAATCTCCTTCGTCTCCTCTGGATTAGTGCGGTATGGCGCGCGGTTGGGTAATGATGCACAGGAATTAAGTCAATTTGATGCTCAATCCCTCGAATAGGTGGTAATCCGGTGCACGTCTTGTGGAAAGGCGTTCGCGAACTCTGCAAAATGTTAGTGACAGCGAGGAGGCAAAGAGGAAAACACGTCCTCGAATGAAAATAATGCCTCTTTGCACACAAATGCATAGCAAACAGATTTGCTAAAATCTAGCTCATCAATATCAGATTTGGTGGCAAGTAAACATGCACTTTTCAATTTAATTTGAAGCAACACTAGATGGTTTATTATTAGGCTTCATTTGTTGCTCAAATTCTTTTGCCACAATCTGATTTTCACTCTTATTTTTCTCTGTTTTGCTTTATTGGCTCTATTAATATCATCTTTCAAAATGGACCCAGGAGTCATAGGAAGCAAAGTAATATTTTATCCTTATGAACAAGAGTATCTTGATTGTTTCTACCATGGTGTATAAATTTTATCAAATTGCCATGGTCGACCAAGTAATAAGGAACATGCTTGCATAGGAACCACATCACAATCAACATAATCAGCATATGTAGAGATACTAAAATGCACACGAGCAGTCGTGTTACCTTAACCTTGCCGCTGTTCTTGAACCATTGGATGTAGTAAGGATGTGGATGTGGTCTTGTGGTGAGATAGCTTCTCCACCATCTCCATGCTAGCCAAGTTGTTGCAGCTCCCTCCATCTATGATGGCCTTGAATAGAGCGTTCCTTCACAACTCCTTTGTATGGAACAAATTATGCCTCTGATTTTGCTCGGGTTGTGTAACCTGCACACTCAAAACACGTTGAGCAACTAAACATTCATACTGTCGGCATCTTGACAACCATGTATTGTGTCTCACGATCAGAATCATCTCCACCGTGTTCCTCATGTGTAATAAGAGCCAAAGTCTCCTCATCATAGTCACTAGCGGACTCATACCCACCATCCTCGGTAGCAATCATCTGCGCTGAGATTTGCATTCTCTCATAAAATGTCCTCTTCCCTTACAATGACGACAAATAATATCACTTGTGTGCCTGTTGGCGCCATGGAAGAAGAAGAACTCTGTGCAGGCCGGCGGTGTGCTCTTGGCGAGATAGTGGTGGTTGTGCACCTTTCTTGTATCACGGTTGTAGTTGGCTTTGAAGGAGGTGATGGTGCGGTGGAAGCGAGATGATGCGTGGTGTCCATGATGAAGGTCGACTGCGAGAAAAGTTAGTGGCGCCAATGCACATCGATCCTGCACTTCACGTTCACTTTACAAGCAAGATGGAATAAGCAGTGATATTATTATAATCCTTATAGTCTAGAATGGTGCGAATCACTCTATTTAATCCACCCGAAAGCGTGCAAGCATAGCTTCATTCTCCTCAACAATACCACATCTAATCAAGCGGTTTGTAATTCGATAATATTCTTCTACATAATTTTTCCTTGTCTTAAGCGCTGCAATTTTTGAAGTAATTCACGTTGATAGTATGGTGGAACCCAGCGATGCGCATAGCAGTTTTCAAAGCAGCCCAAGTAGCTGGAACAAGATATAATCTACAATGTTCAGACCACCAAACACATGCAAAGCTAGTGAAAGCACAAGCAATGGCGGAACACGTCTCTCCTCGGGATATTGTAAACATGTAAATCGTTGTTCAGTTTCTAACTCCCATGTAAGATATATATCAGGAACATATCTACCCTCAAATGGTGGAATATTCAATTTCAGTTTAGGGAGATGGTCATGATCTCGTACTGAGGGAGCCCTAACATTGCCATTATTTGCATGTGGGCGACACGGTGGTTGTGGTCTTGGTGGTTGCGTAGTCTTGATGTTGATCAACCTCATCCTCGTAATCTCCACATAATCATCCTCGTCGGTACCAGCGGCAGCGATGGCGAGGAGCCAAAAAGCACCAACAGCGATGGCAATGGCACCAGAATTTTGTCTGGCTCAATAGGAACCGCTGAGCTCGTCCATCTTGATTCGGAAGGGCGTAGTTGTTGTCGTTCTTGAGGTGCGATAGGTGCAGCCGGCGGTGGTTGTGGAAAGCAGCGAGCAATTCATCAAACTTGCTATCAAGCTTTGTTTCAAATGTCTTCTCAATGCCATCTATCTTCTCCATGGCCTCGTCAAATCTGTTTAGCACATCTTGCACTGTCCAATCATCATTTCTTTGAAACTTATCATGTAGCTGTTTGTTAAGTCGGGTTCTCCCAATCAGTCTCATCGGCTTGTGATCTGCCATGGTTAGCGACAATAGAAACACACAAGAATATGATCCTCTGAGACTACTAGGAAGTGGTGGTGGTGGTGTAGTGGGCGGTCACAAATCCGTCAAGCAAATCTCAAATTCTTACAGTTCTTACCCAGCGGTGGTGATCGGCAACCGTTGTAGTCAAAACTCTCAAAGCTTGGATATAGCGATTACCAAGGAGAATCAAGCATACGGCGTAGATGTATGTGGAGCTGGGAAGGCTTATAATATGGTAGCAAAAAAAAGGTCGACAATAATCAATTGAGAGATGCAAAGTTGAATAAGCGCTCAGCAGCGATCTTGTCTTTGGTCCTAGGCTGAACCGTGCTAGAGGCGAGCCTAGAACACTAACAAAATCACGGCTGCTGCGTAAACAAGGGAAAAGCACACTCTGGATTTTTTTGCTCCTCTTTTTTTGCGCTACTTTTTTTTGCTGTTCTTTTTTTGCGAAAAATCACTATAATGGCGAGTGTCTCAAAACTCTTCCCGGTCAAGCCAGCGGGATGGGCACGAAATTTTTGACCAATTTTTTTTTTTTTATTTGCGGACCCAAAAAGCTGAAGCAGGTCAAAAAATTTCTATAACTTGGTTGGCTCAATCGCTTAGAAACACCTAAAAATAGGATAGCGAGAAAATTTTTTTGTCCGTGCGTTTTGGAAAATTTTGGGCCTAAGCGGAGGTGGTTTCGGACTCTTTTTTTGAAACCAACCTCTTCTGAGACGACAAAAGATTGCTGGAATCGAAACCTACTCGGACAAGAAACACGAATCGGAAAACTAGATGGATCCGAAAACAAATCTAATATGCAAGGAACTTCGGATTGGTGGTGGATATATGGTGGTGGTATATAGCGATGGTGGTATATGGCAGCGGTGGTGGTATATAATCTGATTGAGCGGTGGCGGATAAGCGGTGGTGGTAGATGGCGAGGCGATGATGAAGGTGCGGCGGTGGCGTGACAACTTATGACCCGAACTCGAAACTCTAAAGACTAGACTCTAAGACCAGCAACTAGACACGGCGATGCAACATAAATTCAACAACGCAAATCTGAGAAAAGATTATGCAAAGGCTCAGATTGGTTGGATATGATGAACTAACCTAATTTTTTGTGGCTTTTAGTGGATTTATAGGTATGAAGAACAGACTCGATCTAAACTACGAAAAAGCGTAAAATCTCACGAGCAACACGGAAATCTGATACCACTTGATAGAGGCAAAGGTGTCCGTCTTTCGATGAGATGGTGGATTTCGCTTTGGTGGAAGTCGACTTTGATGATCCGAATCTGAGCGTGCGAGGGCGTCGGCGCCTATAGCAATCGCTACACCAACTCAGGAGGTTATTGACCCGCGCGAACACGATCAACGACCACGAAGGTGCATTTCCTGCGAGACAAGCGAAGAACAAGCAAGCTGAGATTGCAATCTGGATATTGCGAATATAAGATGAAAGCTTTATTGATCAAGGTGGGGTTACGTGGCGCCTTTATGCAGTCGTTGAACACAAGCGAAATCTGTGAAGTTGCAGCTATGGCGAACTTTTGATCTAAACAAAACCCAAGTCTAAGCGGTGCCCTAAGGGCTGTATATATGGAGGAAGAGGGTGAATTTCGTGGCCCTTGGTGGAGGGTCAAAACTAACCGTATCTCTTGTTTCCCCACACATCTGAGACTCTAAAATAGCCTATACTAATGTATTTCGAAATTACATGGGCTGGCCCAATAATAAGGTGTGCTGACACCTAGAATAGCCTCTGGACGAAATTTATGAAGTGGCATCTTGTATATTTCGTCCAAGGCTTCATGCACTCATTATGGTGGCTTCAAAGTCTGAAATCATCACTTGTAACTCCATTCTTGTCCCCCTTAGCATGCCATCATCTCCATGCTTGTTCTTGCTCCAATGTTCATCCTTCTCCAAGCTAGGCCCTTCATTTGTAAGCAAAACAAATGTATCCAATTTAAGCGACATCATATTCTCATGAACATTAGAATCATTACCAAAAAGCGAAAGTACACAGTAATTTAGTTGGCGTCTTGTGAGCTCTAGTAATTGGTCCGGTATGTATAGCGGCGGGGATGTGGGTGTAACAATGGTATTGATGTCCTCATCACGGTATCAATTGCATCAATCCAAAAGCAATGAGGCATTTGTATTCATCAAGCATAGTGCAAGCCATCTCAACAAGAGTTACATTCTTGCGCTCCACGGCGCCATTTCTTTGAGGAGTATAAGGAAGCAGATAATTCTGAGTAATACCAAGTTCATCAAGATAGGCATCAAGACCAGAATTCTTGAACTCGGTTCCATTGTCACCGATATGCTTGATCTTCACACCAAAGTTGGTTGAAGCCCTCGAGGAAAATCGTTTGAAGACTTCTGCACTTCATGTTTGTAAGTAACAATGTGTACCCATGTATATCGAGAATAATCATCAACAATGACAAAACCATATAGAGATGCATCATTAGTATTTGCTGAATAATGATTAGGTCGAAGAGGTCCATGTGAAGCAATTGAATGGGCGGGTAGTGGTCATGATAGTCTTATTTGGATGCTTGGCCTTGGTCATTTTCGGCTTCACATGCTCCGCATAAGTGATCCTTGAGAATTTGACATTCTCAATGCCAATGACATGCTTCTTCTTCCATAGCGTGTTCAAATTCCTCATGCTGCATGACCAAGTCGTCGATGCCATAGCCATATACGAAGCTTTTGCAAGTAGACACATGGCTGGTTGTGGTCTGTAGAGAAATCAACAATATCTGATCTCCTCTCCTAAAGCCTTGAAGACTTTGGAATTGTTAGCTTCCATAATCACAACACAGCGATATTTGCCAAAGACAACAACCATATCAAGATCACAAAGCATTGAGGCCGACATGAGATTGTATCCTAAGGATTCAACAAGCATGACTTTGTCCATGTGCTTATCCTTAGAATAACAACCTTACAAGACCCAATACGACTTTTGCCTTTGTCGGCCAAATATGATATGCTTGAGAGGTGGCGGTGATAAAGAGCATCCATCAATAGATTCTTGTCACCGGTCATGTGATTTGTACACCCACTATGGAGGACCCATTCGGTGGTTTTGGGTTGATCATCCTGCGGATGAATTAGTGTAACTTACAATCTCATATGCTTCATCGATGAAGAATATGATATCAAGTTCATCGAGATGAATTTCATCAAGCGATAGCAGATATAGCGATATGAGGGCGTGTGAAATGAAGGTTCATTTCATCATGATTACGCTGCGTCCTTTCGAGCATTTTGTCGGGCCCCGCAAATTCTTGAGACGTTCGAGCACGTGCGGAGACTGACCTGCGAGAAGAGATTAGTTCTTTTCTTCACCACCCACATCGGAGGGTGGCAAAGAGTTCATCATTCTGCGAGCACCATGTGAGAAAGGTGGCAAATATGCCAAACCATTTAAGCTTAGCATAGGAGGGTTAGGGTAAGCATATGAATAAGCGAGTAATTCTTGAGGACTTATGAACATAATGGTTTGAAGAATAATGCACATATTCATAGCCCTTAGCTTTACCTGCGAGGCAGATTTGTTAGCATGATAACAATCATATGAGGACTTTGATCCAGTTGAGAATTTGATCCTCATGAAGAATTTGGTCCATATGAAGAATTTGATCTGGGGTTCTGTTCTTCCTTGGTGGTGTCATGAGGACATTCACTGAAGACTTTCAACACAGCTTTTGGGAACCAGATTTTCTTCATAGGGAACCGTTCTGCGATTAGTGCCAACATATCTAGCAAATACTTCACCATTACGATTTTTGAGCAGTTTATAGTTAGAGTCAAATGACTCATCGGAAGAATGAGGAGATTCACATGTAAAGCCGGATAAGTTAGATGGATCAGCTGGAGGTCCCTTTGCGACAACCCATGAGGTTTTGGGATCTTTGCTCGGGCTTCAATATGTTCCATCGGCATTGAGTTTCCTCTCAAAGGCAATACCCTCTTTCCTAGGGTTTGTTGAGAATCGCTTTTGAGCACATCACAAAGTGTCGATGCCCTTTGAGGCTTTTGTACATACTGTCATGTACAATTCCTTCAACCCTGCATTGTCGTTGATACTAGCAAAGTCCTCGGATGAGAATTAGTGATAGCGATGAGATGAAGAATTTGTAACATTTGAAGCATTTGAACATTCGGTGAAGAATTAGCGATTCACGTTCAATGCACTTTAAGCATGGAGGAACAAATTCTTCTGAGAAAGCTGATTTGTTGAGATAGTAATGAATCGCTCCGAAGATCTTCATAACATACTCTTAGCTTTTCAAGATCGCCTTTCTTTGAATAGCTTCAAGAGAAAGCTTCTCATTGTCTTGCTTTTCTTGAAGAAATTCATAAGAAAGTTTCGCATGATCGAGACAAGAGGAGTTATGATGACCTTGAAGGTTATCATACTTAGGCTGAAGTCTCTGAAGATTTTCGGTCGAGGGCTTTCTGCGATCCATTTCTTCACCCAACATATCATCACTTTTATCTAGCATGTTTGAACCTTTTCAAGAGCCGTTGTTGTTTCACAGCAATTTTAGCAAGTTTAGAGTAGCTAGGCTTAAGATCCTCATCGATTCATTTTCACTAGAATCGGAGGTTGTATTTGAGTACCTTAGCTGCTTTTGCCATGAAGCAATAGGTGGGGCGTAGCCATCATCATCTTCATCGGGCTTGTTGGTGGAATTAGTTTCTTGATGTTGAAGATGGACTTCTTGCAAGCGGTGTAGCGATGATGCGGAGCATCCTTCCATCATCCCCATGGACTCTACATCAACACCTACAACACCACAAGGACCGATGACTCGAGCACGTGCAAGAGCTCTTGAAACCGGTGACATCACTCCTCTCTGGCTGTCCTTGATTCACATGAGACATGGTTACTACCTCAAGCGGAAACTCTATGCATACTCGGGCACCAAAAGTCGACCATGAAGAGGCTAGGAAGCAAGGAGAATCGAGCGGAAGACATCTGTGAAGCAGTGGAGAAAGCAACCCGAGGACGGAGAGGCGGACGATCCGGACGAGCCGGATGATCCGGACCCGGTCGGACGATCCGCTTCATCGGCCAAAAGCAGCAGAACCTCCACGGTGAAGCCGGATCATCCGGACCCGGCGGATCATCAGATCCACCGAACATCCGGACCCCAGCCGGACGTCGGCCCTTCGCCGTCACTGCGAGCATCCGGACCATCTGGGTCCCTTGGATCATCCGGACCAGCCGGATCATCCGGACCCTCGCCGGATCGTCCGGCCCGGCGCTTCTTGGCAGCGTGTTAGGCTGAGCCCATGTACCCCTTCGCCCGAGACTCTATTTATAGGACCCCTCTCCTCACTTTGAGACTTAGCATTGGATTAGCTCATATTTGTGTGTGAGCCTTTGCTCATCCACGGTACTTCTCCTCGGAGATCGGGACCTCCGTCTAGGAGAAGATCCATCAGTTCAAGACCCTATCTGGGAAGATCCCTCGTGGATTCAAGACCTCCTCCGGGAGAAAACGACTACCTTTGTATCTTTCCTTTGTTGATTTTGGACCATGTATCACTCGTGCTTGATGATCTAGACCTTGTGTGATTGATCTCTTGTCGATTGAGTGTCTCTCGTTCTTCCCGTGATTTCCTCTCGTTCTTCGCTCGTTCTTCGTGTTCCTCCGTAGGATCCCCTCAATCGTGAAAGATCGGCGAATTAGGGTTCCACCCTACAACATATGGTATCATGAGCCACGTTGATCACGTTTTGGAGCCCCTACCTCGTGATTTCTAGCTTGATTTTGTTGTTTTCGTCCTAAAACCGAAAATCCCCAAAAATACCCCAAATTTTTTTGTGATTTGTTAGTTTTGATGATGTTTTGTTGTTTTTGATCCGTGGATTGATTGTGTAACTTCGTGGATCTTGTGTTTCCCCACCTTCTCCCCCTCGAAATCCACCCAAAATCCCCGAAATCGTCAAATTCCACCCCATTTTCGTGTTCTTCCCGAGCAAATCCCGTGCGTGGTTGACCTGCCCGGATTATCCGGACCAAGTCCCGGATCATCCGGACTCGACCGGATCATCCGGCTTCCTCTGCCAAAACTGCAGATTCTGCAGCCCCATCCTCCACCACCACCACCCACTCATACATACATCCTCCCCACCACATCAACCACCAGTTCCACTTGCCAAACCCCAAGACAAAACCTCCGTACAACCATTCGAATTTGAGTTCGACAATTTGAGTGAGATTTCCATGTCCTTTTGTGTTTCGGCTATTTAGGCACGGTGTGACATCAACAACAAACGCTCACTTTGGTCGGCTATTCATCTTCGCTACGGAGGGTAACATCGACGACATCTTTGTCATACCTTGCAATTGCATTGATAGCCATCATATACCATCTTTTGCGTTGCTTACCCAAGAGACTAGCCATTGAGTATTGCGGCAGCGTGACTTGTGCACATTAGTTGCATACACCATATCATACATACAATTGAGGTGCATATCTGGAATCAACTTGTGTGTCACAAAGTTGTCATCGCATACACAATTGCTATCTTAGTTAAGTCAAGTTTGCATAAGAAAAGAGCTCAAAGAAAAGAGCCACTCAAGCTTTTAAGCAAAGAGGAAAGATAAGCAAAGAGCTTATAAGCAACAAGCATAGCATCATACAACATTAAGATTGTCATATAAGATCATCTTGGATCATTGCACCGATATACCATACATATAGCATACTTGGGATAGAGATCGAGCTCCGTATCCGCCTATTGTGCAATCGTGCTAGCGTCTCTCTAGTATTGTGCAACAAGAGCATTTTCGTGGATTCCATATTTTGGCTCATTTTTGGTTTGCATAATCCCATTTATCTATTTGCATGTGTGTTTCCGTGTACCACCACTTACTTGGTCTACTTGTTGCGTGTCTGAATTTGCGAATCTTCTTGACAATTTTGAGTCAAGCTAACGATTGCAATCAATTTTGTGCCACCATCTAACCAAACTCCACCAAAAGCTTTTACTTGTGTAGGTGTGAGAATCGACAAGGATCGGTACCAATAGTGCTATTTCATTGTCACATTTGAGTGAACTTGATTCATCTTCAACTTGTCGAAAGGTACATTGGTATTCATTCTTCTCCTTCTACCACTCACAATTTGCTTGAAATGATGGATGAGGCCAAGTTCTTCTACAAATCCACTCTTCATCGAGCAAGGCGGCGACATGTCATCATCGTGACCAAAAGCCACCTCTTTGGCGCAAAGAGCTCTCCATCAAAAGCGACAAGCATTGGCGACGCGCCGACAACCTCTCCACCGACTTGCGACTCTCAGAAAGCGTGCGAGATTACTTGACAACAAACTCGGCGTGCACAAGAAAGACAACGATGCAAGAATGGGCGAGATCCACGCCTTGTTGGTGAACGGCGTACTTCTACCTCTTCACACTCAAGGCGGAGCCACTCAAGTCGCCACTCAAGCGACTCCTTCTCCGACACAAGTACACCGTCATCGAACATTCTTGACGAGCAGCGTCAAGATCGTCATGCATCTCGCAACCGCTTCACGACAAGAATCTCCAAGAGCAAGTTGATAAAAGCTCCTCGTCCTCAATCGAGCCAAATGGCGTTTGCTCAAGCTCAAAACGACAACGTCTTCGTCACCAACAAGAACAAACGGCGCGCCTACACCAAAGCAACAAGATGCGAAGCTCAGCGTCTTCAACAACAACAAGCGAAGCACAAGCTCTTGAGGCGGAATCGCCCTTCAAGCATCAAGTCGAGCTCTAGCCAACCGCAATCGCGAAAGGTGCAATCAAGAGGAAGCACTTGAGAAGAAATACAAGAGAGGAACTACCATCAGCGTGCGCAGCGTCAAGCCCAACAAGCTCCTCCACAAGCTCGTCAAGCTCAACCTCAACCTCAAAGGTCGACAAAACACGTTGATCATGGACTTCCTCCTCGCCAAGAGCAACATGAGGATGATTACCCTCCACGACAAAACGTCATCATCAACATCGACCTCGGCACAATGAAGAACAACGCTATGGCAAGCTCAAGTTCACAATGCCCAAGTTCAATGGAACCAATGATCCCGAAGAGTACCTCTCATGGGCATTGAAGGTCGACAAAATCTTTCGTTTGCACAACTATGATGAAGAGAAGAAGATCGCTATGGCATCACTTGAGTTCCAAGACTATGTGCTCATATGGTGGGAACAAGTCCTTGAGCGCCGACAAGCAAGAGGTGAACCTCCAATCACCACTTGGGCTCAAATGAAGGATCTCATGCGAGCACGCTTTGTGCCCACCTACTACAACCGTGATCTCTTCAAGCTACAACTCCTCAAGCAAGGAACAAGAGTGTTGAAGAATACTACAAGGAAATGGAGATTGCCATGATTAGAGCCAATGTCAAGGAAGATGATGAGCAAACAATGGCACGATTCTTGAATGGACTCAACCATCCCATCAAGAAGATCGCCGACTTCAACCTTACTCCAACCTCATTGAGCTCGTGCATCAAGCTACAAAGGCGGAGCGACAAGTGCAAGATGACTTCAAGTATGCCAAGTACTCATCCAAGACATCGGCCTCTCCAACAACCAAGCTTCAACAACTACTCCAACCGACATCAACCAAGCCTTTTCCAAGCAGCGACGACAAGTCAAGTTACAAGAAAACTTCTACAAGTTCAAGTCGTCCTCCTCCTACTACAAGCAACTCCAAGCCGCGTGCTTCATCATCTACTCAACCGATGAGACCGTCAAGACAAGCTCCTTCAAGTGTTTTACTTGCGGCCGAGGCCACAAGTCATATGAATGCACCAACAAGCGTGCCATGATACTCAGCGACGATGGCACCTCGACTCAATGAGTGAAGATGAAATGGGCGCTATTGAGCAAGTGGCCATGCAGGCGCATCAACAAGGATGAAGATGATCAAGTCTTTTGTGATGAAGATACAAGCCCGCTCTTGTTGTCTCCAAAGTCTTGACACTTCAACATCACCAAGAAGAAGACCAGCGATGCCACATCTTCCACACAAAGGCGGCATCAATGGGAGATCCGTCAAGGTCATCATCGATGGAGGTAGTTGCCACAACACTTGGCAAGCGAAGAACTATGCTCCAAGCTCAATTGGTCAAAAAGAAGCATCGCAACCATACAAGGTTCAATGGCTAAGTGACTCGGCACTATCTGAGTTGAGCATCGGTCCAAGTATCCTTCAAAATCGGTGCATATGAGGACACTTTGGAGTGTGATGTGGTCCCAATGACCGTTTGCCACCTCCTCCTTGGTGGCCATGGCAATTCGACCGTGGTGTCTACCACAATGGGCGTACAAACCACTATAGCTTCAAGATTAAAGGCAAAGAATATGTCCTCGACCCATGTCTCCTAGTCAAGTGATAGCCGACAAACAAGCCACCAACCAAAGAGAGAAGAGTGAAAGTGAGCCACCAAAAAGTGAGTGAGAGCCACAAGCCAAATTTGGCGCCTCTTAGCCTAGAGAAAAACCTCATACTATTTGCCACCAAACATGAGATCACGAGAAGTGTGAGAACCCATCGAGTGTGATGCACTTTGTCCTAGTGTGCAGGATGGAGAACCACAAACTAACACCACTCATGAGCTACCTTTGGTGTTTCAATCTCTTTTGCGAGGAATTTCAAGATGTTTTCCCGATGAGCTACCTCGGGCCTACCTCCTCTTGAGGCATTGAGCATCGAATCAACCTCATCCCGGGCGCCACTTCCAAACAAAGCTCCCTACCGTGTCAATCCAGAAGAAACCAAGGAGATTCAGCGGCAAGTACAACAACTACTCGACAGCGGTCATATGCGTGAAAGCTTAAGCCCTTGTGCCGTGCCGTTATACTTGTGCCTAAGCCGATGGAAGTTTCGCTTGTGCTCGATTGTAGACCCATAAATGCTATCACCGTGCGCTATAGGCATCCCATTCCTCGCTTAGATGATATGCTTGATGAACTTAGTGGAGCCAACTTTTACTCAAAATTGATCTTAAAGTGGCTATTATCAAATCCGCATTCATGAGGGTGATGAATGGAAAGCTGCTTTCAAAACAAAATTTGGCTTATATGAATGGTTGGTTATGCCCATGGGTTTGTCGGAGCTCCGGAACTTTTATGCGCCTTATGCATCATGTACTTAGCCCATACATTGGAATATTTGTTGTGGTTTACTTGATGACATTCTTGTGTTTAGCAAAACAATGAAAGAGCATCTTGATCACGTTAAGCTTGTTTTGCAAACACTTGAAAAACTCTTTATGCCAACGAAAAAATGCACTTTTGGAGTTGACAAAGTGGTTTTCTTGGGTTTCGTTGTCTCCTCTAAGGGTGTCCATGTTGATGAAACTAAGATCAAAGCAATTAAAACTTGGCTAACCCACAAATTTACAACAAGTCTGAAGTTTCCTTGGTCTTGCAGGTTTTTATCGCCGCTTTGTGAAAAACTTTAGCACTATTGCAGCTCCTTTGCATGCTTTGAGTAAGAAGAATACTCCTTTTGTTTGGGGACCTTTGCAATCAAGCGCTTTTGATGAGCTCAAGTCTTTGCTTACTCATGCTCCAATTCTTGCTTTGCCCAATTTTGACAAAACTTTTGAGGTCCATTGTGATGCAAGTGGTAGCGGAATTGGCGGAGTTTTAATGCAAGAAAAACGAGCCATTGCTTATTTTAGTGAAAAACTCTCCGGTGCTCAACTTAACTAGCCCGTGTATTGATGAGGACATCAATACCATTGTTACCACAGCCCCTGCACATCTTGGACCAATTACTAGAGCTCGCGCATGACTAAATTACGGTACTTTCGTTTCTTGGTAATGATTCTAATGTTCATGAGAATATGATCTTGCCTAAATTGGATACATTTGTTTTGCTTACAAATGAAGGGCCTAGCATGGAGAAGGATGAACATTGGAGCAAGAACAAGCATGGAGATGATGGCATGCAAGAGGACAAGAATGGAGTTACAAGTGATGATTTGGGACTTTGAAGCCACCATAATGAGTGCATGAAGCCTTGGACGAAATATACAAGATGCCACTTCATAAATTTCGTCCAGAGGCTATTCTAGGTGCTTCGTCACCTTATTATTGGGCTAGGCCCCGTAATTTCGAAATACATTAGTATAGGCTATTTTTAGAGTCCGTATGTGTGGGGAAACAAGAGATAGGGTTAGTTTGGACCCCTCCACCAAGGGCCACGAAATTCACCCCTCTTCCGTCCATATATACAGCCCTTAGGGCACCATTTAGACTTAGGGTTTGTTTAGTTAAAGTTAGCCATTGCAACCATTGTGCCGTTTGTGTCCAACGACCGGACCAAGACGCTTACGGATCCCCACCTTTATCAATACTTCATACATGCTCATAATATTCAGATTGCTTTTATCATATTCTTGCTTGTTCTTGATTGCTTGCGAGGAATAGACCTTCGTGGTCGAGTTGATTGTGCTCGGCGTGGTCAATAACCTCTCGGAGTTGGTTTAGCGATTGCTAAGGCATAGCGTCGTGCTGCGTTTGTAGTCGGATCGTCAAAGTCATCTCCACCAAATCGATAGTTATCATCTCATCGAAGATCGGGACACCTCCGCCTTTATCAAGTGGTATCAGATTTCCGGGTTGCTCGGTGAGATTTTCTGAGTTTTTCGTAGTTTAGATCGAGTCTTTTCTTCATACCTATAGTCCACGAAAAAGCCACAAAACAAATTAGGGTTAGTTCACCCATCCGAACCAATCGAGCCTTTGCATAATCTTTTACGTATTTGCTTTGTTGAATTTGCGGTTGCATCGTCGTGTCAAGTTCTTTGGTCTTAGCGTCTAGTCTTTTAGAGTTTGAGTTACATTCACGAGGTTGTCCGTCGCTGCTGCCATATACCACCACCACATATTCACGCCAATCCGAATCCATATCGCCACCACATATCGCGCCATCCGCCCATCAAGAGTCCACGCAACATATATCCGCCACCGGTCAAGTTCCACAGATTCATCGCGCCACCGGTCCGAGTTCCACAGTTCATCTTCGCCACCGGTCAGGTTCACAGATTCATCTCCGCCACCGGTCCTAGTCCGAGTCGATGGTGTTGCATTGTTCTCGATTTCGGATCACGCGATACTCCGAGTCGTGACGATGAGGACTCCCCAACTTCGAGAGCCATCCGAGAAGAAAAATAGTTCGAGTTTCAAAAAAAAACTAAGTGGAAAATTCTGGCTAGGCGGTTTTAGACCATTTGTAGACTTTTGAAAAAAATTTGTTGCGAAAAAAAAAAAGAGGAAAAAAAAAGTGCAAAAAAAAAAAAAAAGAAAAAAAAATTCAGTGTGCTCCTCCCTTGTTTACGTGCTTGCGCCGTGATTTTGTTGGTGTTCTAGGCTCGCGTCTCTAGCAGTCTAGCCTAGGACTAACCTGATGCACCGTCGTTGGCGTTTATTCAACTTTGCATCTCTGAATTGATTATTCTTGACCCTTTTGCTACCATATTATAAGCCTTCCAGCTCCACATACATCTCGTCGTGTGTTGGACTCTCCACAGTGTCGCTCTATCCAAGCTTTGAGAGTTTTGACTTCTAGCGGTTGCCGATCACCGCTTTCTTCTTTGGTAGGCTGGTAAAATTTGAGATTTGCTTGCGGTTGTATTTGTCACCACCACCACCACCACTTCCTAGTAGTCTGTGGGATCATATTCTTGTGTGTTTCTCTTGCTGCTAACAATGGCGGGATCACAAGCCGATGAGGCTGATTGGGAGAACTGACGAACAAACAGCTACATGATAAGTTTCACAAATGATGATTGGACGGTGCAAGATGTGCTAACAGATTTGCGAGGCCATGGAGAAGATAGATGGCATTGAGAAGGCGTTTGAAACAAAGCTTGATAGCAAGTTTGATGAATTGCTCGTAGCGTTTTCCACAACCACCCTTGGCTGCACCTATCGCACCTCTGCAGCGACAACAACTCGCCCCTTCGAATCGGTATGGGCCGAGCTCGGCGTGTTCCTATTGAGCGAGGACAAAATTCTGGTGCGGCTGCTCTGCGGTTGGTGCTTCTTTGGCTCTGCTCTTTATTCTTTGCTTTGATGCAGGGAGGATGATGAGTATGAGGCGATTATGAGGTGAGGTTGATCAACATCGAACTCGTGCAACCACCAGCACCACAACCACAGGTCGTCCACATGCAAATAATGGCAATGTTAGGGCTCCCCTCAGTGCGAGATCATGACCATCTCCCTAAACTGAAATTGAATATTCCACCATTTGAGGGTAGATATGTTCACGATATATATCTTACTTGGGAGTTAGAAACTGAACAACGATTTACATGTTTACAATATCACGAGGAGAGGCGTGTTCCTGCTGCTTTGTTTGTGCTTTCACTAGCTTTGCATGTGTTTGGTGGTCGAACATTGTAGATTATATCTGTTCGGCTACTTGGGCTGCTTTGAAAGCTGATATGCGTACTCATTGGGTTCCACCATATTATCAACGTGAATTACTTCAAAAATTGCAGCGCTTAAGACAAGGAAAAAACTCTGTAGAAGAATATTATCGGGAATTACAAACTGGCTTGATTAGATGTGGTATTGTTGAGGAGAATGAAGCTATGCTTGCACGTTTTACGGGTGGATTAAATAGAGATTCAGACCATTCTAGACTATAAGGATTATAATAATATCACTCGTTTATTCCATCTTGCTTGTAAAAGCTGAGCGTGAAGTCTTGAGGATCGGCGGGCATTGGCGGCACTAACTTTCTGCAGGTCGACCTTCATCATGGACACCACGTGCATCATCTACTTCCTTTGCACCATCACCTCCTTGGTGCCACCTCAAGCGTGATACAAGAAAGCAGGCACAACCACCACTATCGCCAAGAGCACACTGCGGGCACTGCCGAGCTCTTCTTCTTCCATGGCGTCAGCAGGGCACACAAGTGATATTATTTGTCGTCGTTGTAAGGAAGAGGACATTTCTTGAGGAATGCAAATCTCAGCGTGTGATGATTGCTCTTGAGGATGGTGGGTATGAGTCCGCTAGTGACTATGATGAGGAGACTTTGGCTCTTATTACACATGAGGAACACGGTGGAGATGATTACGATCATGAGACACAATACATGGCTCTTGAAGATCTTGATAGGTATGAATGTTTAGTTGCTCAGCGTGTTTTGAGTGTGCAGGTTACACAAGTGAGCAAAATCGAGAGGCATAATTTGTTCCATACAAAGGGAGTTGTGAAGGAGCGTTCTATTAGCGTCATCATAGATGGAGGAGCTGCAACAACAAGGCTAGCATGGAGATGGTGGAAGCTATCTCTCACCACAAGACCACATCCACATCCTTACTACATCCAATGGTTCAACAACAGCGGCAAGGTTAAGGTAACACGTCTTTGTTAGTGTGCATTTTAGTATCTCTACATATCTGATTATGTTGATTGTGATGTGGTACCTATGCAAGCATGTTCCTTATTACTTGGTAGACCATGGCAATTTGATAAAATTCTGTACACCATGGTAGAAACAATCGGTATACTCTTGTTCATAAGGATAAAAATATTACTTTGCTTCCTATGACTCTGAGTCCATTTTGAAAGATGATATTAATAGAGCTAATAAAGCAAAACAGGAGAAAAATAAGAGTGAAAATCAGATTGTGGCAAAAGAATTTGAAGCGACACATGAAGCCTAATAATAAACCATCTCTTGTTATACGAAATTAAATTGAAAAGTGCATGTTTACTTGCCACCAAATCTGATATTGATGAGCTAGATTTTAGCAAATCTGTTTGCTATGCTTTTGTGTGCAAGAGGCATTATTTTCATTCGAGGGCGTGCCTTCCTCTTTGCCCCTCTTTGTCACTAACATTTTGCGGGGAGGAGTTGATGTCTTTCCACAAGGCGTGCCACGGGATTACCACCTATTAGAGGATTGAGCATCAAATTGACTTAATTCCGGTGCATCATTACCAACCGTGCACCATACCGTACCAATCCGGAGGAGCGAAGGAGATTATCGTCAAATCACGAGGAGCTGCTCGACAAAGGTTATATCTGCGAATCCCTTAGTCCTTGTCTGTTCCTATTATTCTAGTACCAAAAAGGATGGTACGTCACGTATGTGTGTTGATTGTAGAGGCATTAATAATATTACTATTAGTTATCGTCACCCTATTCCTAGGCTAGATGATATGCTTGATGAATTGAGTGGCTCTACAATATTCTCCAAAGTTGATTTGCGTAGTGGATACCATCAAATTCGTATGAAATTGGGAGATGAATGGAAAACAACATTTAAAACTAAGTTTGGATTATATGAGTGGTTAGTCATGCCTTTTGGGTTAACTAATGCACCTAGTACTTTCATGAGATTAATGAGCGAAGTTTCGTGCTTTCATTGGACGATTTGTGGTAGTCTATTTTGATGATATACTGATTTATAGCAAATCTTTGGAAGAACATTTGGAACATTTCGTGTGGTTTTAATGCTCTCGTGATGCGTTTGTTTGGTAACCTTGGGAAGTGCACCTTTTGCACCGACCGAGTATCTTTTCTTGGCTATGTTGTTACTCCACGAGGGAATTGAAGTTGATAAAGCCAAGATTGAAGCTATTGAGAGTTGGCGCAGCCCAAAGCGGTCACACAAGTGAGGAGTTTCCTTGGCCTCGCTGGTTTCTATAGGCGTTTTGTGAGAGATTTCAGCACCATTGCTACACCTCTCAACGAGCTTACAAAGAAGGATGTGCCTTTTGTTTGGGGTACCGCTGGGAAGAAGCCTTCACGGTATTGAAAGCTAAGTTGACACATGCTCCTTTACTCCAACTTCCTGATTTTAATAAGACTTTTGAGCTTGAATGTGATGCTAGTGGAATTGGATTAGGAGGTGTTTTATTACAAGATGGCAAACCTGTTGCATACTTTTGTGAAAAATTGAGTGGGCCTAGTCTGAATTACTCTACTTATGATAAAGAATTATATGCTCTTGTTCGGACTTTAGAAACATGGCAACATTATTTATGGCCCAAAGAATTTGTTATACATTCTGATCATGAATCTTTGAAACATATTAAAAGTCAAGCAAAACTGAATCGTAGACATGCTAAATGGGTTGAATTCATTGAGACTTTCCCTTATGTCATTAAACACAAGAAGGGTAAAAGAAAATGTTATTCTTGATGCATTGTCTAAATCGCTATACTATGCTTTCACAACTTGACTTCAAAATATTTGGTTTGGAGACCATCAAAGATCAATATGTGCATGATGCTGATTTTAAAGATGTATTGCAGAATTGTAAGAAGGAAGAACATGGAACAAGTTTGTCGTTAATGATGGATTTGTGTTTCGTGCTAACAAGCTATGCATTCAGCTAGCTCCGTTAGTCTTTTGTTGTTGCGGGGCGCATGGAGGAGGACTAATGGGACACTTTGGCGTGAAGAAGGCGGAGGGCGTACTTGCTACACATTTCTTTTGGCCAAAGATGAGGCGGGATGTTGAGCGTTTTATTGCTCATTGCACCACATGTCAAAAAGCTAAGTCACGACTCAATCCTCATGGTTTATATATGCCTTTGCACTGTACCTAGTGTTCCTTGGGAGGATATATCTATGGACTTTGTTTTAGGTTTACCTAGAACAAAGAAGGGAGGATAACATATTTGTTGTCGTGGATAGATTCTCGAAAATGGCACACTTTA
The DNA here is from genome assembly GCA_021437245.1 of Aegilops speltoides. Lineage (NCBI taxonomy): Eukaryota > Viridiplantae > Streptophyta > Magnoliopsida > Poales > Poaceae > Aegilops > Aegilops speltoides. The sequence continues at coordinate 244,829,968 of CM038143.1, read as the reverse complement.
TACCATGTCATAAAAGCGATGATCTTTGTCAATGTTGCTGATTTGTTCTTTCGTGAAATTATTAAGCTTGCATGGTGTGCCAAATACTATTGTTTCAGATCGTGATACTAAATTTCTTAGCCACTTTTGGAGATGTTTATGGGCTAAGTTGGGGACTAAACTGCTTTTAGTACTACTTGTCACCCCAAGCTGATGGACAAACTGAAGTAGTCAATAGAACATTGTCTACTATGCTTAGGGCTGTTCTAAAGAATAATAAGAAAATGTGGGAGGAATGCTTGCCTCATATTGAATTTGCTTATAATCGTTCATTGCATTCTACTACTAAGATGTGCCCTTTTGAAGTTGTGTATGGTTTCCTACCTCGTGCACCTATTGATTTGTTGCCTCTTCCATCTTGGAGAAGGTTAATTTTGATGCTAAAGAGCGTGCTGAATTGATTTTAAAAATGCATGAGTTAACTAAGGAAAACATTGAGCGTATGAATGCTAAATATAAACTTCTTTGGAGATAAGGGTAGAAAACATGTTGTGTTTGCACTGGAGATCTTGTTTGGTTACATTTGCGTGAGGATAGATTTCTGATTTGCATAAATCAAAGCTAATGCCACGTGATGCTGGTCCCTTTAAGGTGTTGGAGAAAGTAAATGATAATGCATATAAACTTGAGCTGCTGCAGATTTTGGGGTTTGTCCACTTTTAACATTGCAGATTTGAAGTCATATTTGGGTGAGGAAGATGAACTTCCGTCGAGGGCGACTTCATTTCAAGAAGGGAGGATGATGAGGACATCAATACCATTGTTACACCCAGCCCCTGCACATCTTGGACCAATTACTAGAGCTCGCGCACGCCAACTAAATTACCGGTACTTTCATTTCTTGGTAATGATTCTAATGTTCATGAGAATATGATCTTGCCTAAATTGGATACATTTGTTTTGCTTACAAATGATGGGCCTAGCATGGAGAAGGATGAACATTGGAGCAAGAACAAGCATGGAGATGATGGCATGCGCAAGAGGACAAGAATGGAGTTACAAGTGATGATTTGGGACTTTGAAGCCACCATAATGAGTGCATGAAGCCTTGGACAGAAATATACAAGATGCCACTTCATAAATTTCGTCCGGAGGCTATTCTAGGTGCTGCGTCACCTTATTATTGAGCCATGCCCATGTAATTTCGAAATACATTAGTATAGGCTATTTTTAGAGTCCGTATGTGTGGGGAAACAAGAGATAGGGTTAGTTTGGACCCCTCCACCAAGGGCCACGAAATTCACCCCTCTTCCTCCATATATACAGCCCTTAGGGCACCATTTAGACTTAAGGTTTGTTTAGTTAAAAGTTAGCCATTGCAACCGTGTGCCGTTTGTGTCCAGCGACCAGACCAAGACGCTTACGGATCCCCACCTTTATCAATACTTCATACATGCTCGCAATATTCAGATTGCTTTTATCATATTCTTGCTTGTTCTTGATTGCTTGCGAGGAATAGACCTTCGTGGTCGAGTTGATTGTGCTCGGCGTGGTCGATAACCTCTCGGAGTTGGTTTAGCGATTGCTAAGGCGCAACGTCGTGCACGTTTGTAGTCGGATCGTCAAAGTCGTCTCCACCAAATCGATAGTTATCATCTCATCGAAAGATTGGGACACCTCTGCCTTTATCATGTATGACAAAGAATTGTATGCTTTAGTGCGTGTGCTAAATGTTTGGGAACATTATCTTAGACCTCATGAGTTTGTCATCCATACCGATCATGAAAGCGGCTTAAGTACTTAAAAGTCAAACTAAATTGAACAAGCGTCATGCCAAATGGGTGAATTTATTGAATCTTTTCCATATGTGATCAAGTACATTAAGGGCAAGCGAGAAAATGTAATTCTTGATGCACTTTCACGCATATACGCTTGTCACCCAACTTGAGTTGAATGTTATTGGTTTTGAGCATATCAAAGATTTGTATGCTAGGGATCCATCTTTTGCACCTCATTATGCTAAATGTTTGGCGCATACATCTTGGGAACAATATTACCTCAAGGATGGTTATCTTATGAGAGCTAACAAACTTTGCATACCGAGTCTTCTCTTCGTTTGCTACTTTTGCACGAGGCTCATGGAGGTGGACTCATGGGACATTTTGAATAGCGACAAGACCCATACGCTCTCCAAGAACTACTTTTGGTCCAAGATGTTTGAGGCGTTTCACAATTCACCACCGATGCTCTACATGCATAAAGCTAAGTCAAAAGCTCAGGTCTCATGGTCTTTACATGCCTCTTCCAATTCCATATCAGCCTTGGGAAGACATTAGCATGGACTTTGTACTTGGTTTGCCTAGAACTCAAAATGGAAAGGATTCGTGTTTGTGGTTGTAGATCGATTTTCTAAGATGGCACACTTTATTCCTTGCAACAAGGTGAGCGATGCTTCACATATTGCAAATCTCTTTTGTAGGAAATCTTGCGCCTTCATGGAGTACCAAAGTCAATCGTCTCCGACCATGACGTCAAGTTCTTGAGTTACTTTTGGAAGACTCTTTAGCCAAGCTCGGCATCAAGCTCATGTTCTCATCCGCATACCATCCTCAAACCGGCGGCCAAGCGGAGGTGACGAACGAAACGCTCTCCACTCTACTTGGCGTGTTGATCAAGAAGAACATCAAGGAGTGGGAGACATGTTTACCCATCGCCGAATGCCTACTACAGCGCAAGACATTCAACGACAAGCAAGTCCCCCTTGAGGTAGTCTCACGACTTCAACCCATTGTCCCCATTGGACATCCTACCTCTACCTCTACAAGGCGCACCAACCTCGGCGCAAGTGCCGTGCAAGCTACATCAAGAAGATGCATGAAGATACAAGAAACACCATCGGCGCCAAGTACAATGACTAGCGACCAAGCTCAACATCAACAAGCAACCCATGATCTTCAACATAGGCGATCTAGTGTGGCTACACCGCCCATGAGAGCGATTCCCCAGCGAACACAAGTCAAACTTCTACCTCGAGCGATGGACCCTTCAAGGTGCTATGCGCTACAACAACAACACCTACAAGCTCGACCTACCAAGTGACAAGTACAGCGTGGCGACACCTTCAACGTCAAAGACCTCTCGCCTTTCCATGGTGATGAAGAACTAGATCGAGGTCGGATCCTTTGAAGGGAGGGATATGATGCGGAGCATCCTTCCATCATCCCCATGGACTCTACATCAACACCTACAACACCACAAGGACCGATGACTCGAGCACGTGCAAGAGCTCTTGAAACCGGTGACATCACTCCTCTCACAACTCTCCTTGATTCACATGAGACATGGTTACTACCTCAAGCGGAAACTCTATGCATACTCGGGCACCAAAAGTCGACCATGAAGAGGCTAGGAAGCAAGGAGAATCGAAGCGGAAGACATCTGTGAAGCGGAGAGGAAAGCAACCGAGACCCGGAAGAGGCGGACGATCTGGGACGGAGGCGGACGATCGGACGAGCCGGATGATCCGGACCCGGTCCGGACGATCGGCTTCATCGGACGAAAGCAGCAGAACCTCCACGCTGGCCGGATCATCCGGACCCGGCGGATCATCGGATCCCGCCGGACATCCGGACCCCAGCCGGACGTCCGGCCCCGCCAAATCACTGTAGAACATCCGGACCATCGGGTCCCGCCGGACCAGCCGGATCAGCCGGACCCTCGCCGGATCGTCCGGCCGGCGCCCTGCTGCAGCGTGTTGGTGAGCCCATGCCCCTCGCCCCGGACTCTATTTATAGGACCCCTCTCCTCACTTTGAGACTTAGCATTGGATTAGCTCATATTTGTGTGTGAGAGCCTTTGCTCATCCACGGTACTTCTCCTCGGAGATCGGGACCTCCGTCTAGGAGAAGATCCATCAGTTCAAGACCCCTATCTGGGAAGATCCCTCGTGGATTCAAGACCTCCTCCGGAGAAAAACGACTACCTTTGTATCTTTCCTTTGTTGATTTTGGACCATGTATCACTCGTGCGATGATCTAGACCTTGTGTGATTGATCTCTTGTCGATTGAGTGTGATGAGGACATCAATACCATTATTACACCCCAGCCCCTCTTGCTATACATCTTGGACCAATTACTAGAGCTCGCGCCGCCAACTAAATTACCGGTACTTTCGTTTCTTGGTAATGATTCTAATATTCATGAGAATATGATCTTTGCCTAAATTGGATACATTTGTTTTGCTTACAAATGAAGGGCCTAGCTTGGAGAAGGATGAACATTGGAGCAAGAACAAGCATGGAGATGATGGCATGCATAGAGAGGACAGAATAGAGTTACAAGTGATGATTTCGGGACTTTGAAGCCACCATAATGAGTGCATGAAGCCTTGGACGAAATATACAAGATGCCACTTCATAAATTTCGTCCGGAGGCTATTCTAGGTGATCGTCACCTTATTATTGAGCCAGGCCCATGTAATTTCGAAATACATTAGTATAGGCTATTTTTAGAGTCCGTATGTGTGGGGAACAAGAGATAGGGTTAGTTTGGACCCCTCCACCAAGGGCCACGAAATTCTCCCCTCTTCCTCCATATATACAGCCCTTAGGGCACCGTTTAGACTTTGGGTTTTGTTTAGATCAAAAGTTCGCCATAGCTGCAACTTGGCGTGCCGTTTGTGTTCAACGACCGGACAAAGCGTCACAAACCCCACCTTGATCAATAAAGCTTTCATCTTATATTCGCAATATCCAGTTGCAATCTCGGTTTCTTGCTTGTTCTTCGTTTGCTCGCGAAATAGACCCTCGTGGTCAGGTTGATCGTGCTCGGCGTGGTCGATAACCTCTCGGAGTTGGTTTAGCGATTGCTAAAGTAGCGGCGTCCTCGCTGCGCTTCGTGGTCGGATCGTCAAAGTCGACTTCCACCAAAGCGAAATCCACCATCTCATCGAAAGGCGGGACACCTTTGCCTCTATCAAGTGGTATCAGATTTCCGGGTTGCTCGGTGAGATTTTCTGATTTCGTAGTTTAGATCGAGTCATTCTTCATACCTCGAGTCCACGAAAAGGCCAAAAAAAAATTAGGGTTAGGTCATCATATCGAACCAATCGAGCATTTGCATAATCTTTTACGTATTTGCGTTGTTGAATTTGCGGTTGCATCGTCGTGTCTAGTTCTTTGGTCTTAGAGTCTAGTCTTTTAGAGTTTGAGTTACGGTCATAAGTTGTCATGCGCTTGCCTTTTATTATCATCATACGCCATCTACCACCACCGCTTATCCATACCGCTTGAATCCGTATCCATATACCACCACGCTGCCATATACCACCACCGTTGCCATATACCACCACCGTTGCCATATACCACCACCATATATCCACCACCAATCCGAGTTCCTTGCATATTAGATTTGTTTGGGATCCATCTAATTTCGATTCGTGTTTCCTTATGCGAGTAGGTTTGATTCGGCAATCTTTTGCCGTCCGTAGAAGAGGTTGGTTTCAAAAAAAAAAAAGTCGGAAACCACCCTCCGTTTAGGCCAAAATTTTCCAAAAGCGCGCGGGACAAAAATTTTTACGGCTATCCTATTTTTAGGTGTTTCTAAGCGTATTGAGGCGATCGCCGTTATAGAAAGTTTTTGACCCGTTTCGGTTTTGGGTCGAGCGATCGAAAAAAAAAAATTAGTCGAAAAATTTACGTGCCCATCCTATCAGTTTGACACAGGAAGAGTTTTGAGACACTTCGCCATTATAGTGATTTTTACAAAAAAAAAAAAGCGCCAAAAAAAAAGCGAAAAAAAAATTGAGTGTGCTCCTTCTTTGTTTCGTGCGGCGCCGTGATTTTGTTAGTGTTCTAGGCTCGCGTCTCTATGCGGTCTAGCCTAGGACCAACCTGATCTGACGTCGTTGGCGTTTATTCAACTTTGCATCTCTGAATTGATTATTCTTGACCTTTTGCTACCATATTATAAGCCTTCCCAGCTCCACATACATCTCGTCGTGCGTTTGATTCTCCACAGTGTCGCTATAGCCAAGCTTTGAGAGTTTTGACTTCTAGCGGTTGCCGATCACCGCTTTCTTCTTTGGGTAAGGCTGGTAAGAATTTGAGATTTGCTTGCGGGTTTGTGATACACCACCACCACTTCTTAGTAGTCTGTAGGATCATATTCTTTTGTGTTTCTATTTCTTTGCTAACCATGGTAGGATCACAAGCCGATGAGGCTGATTGGGAGAACAGCGAACAAACAGCTACATGATAAGTTTGACAAATGATGATTGGGCGGTGCAAGGCGTGGTAAGCAGATTTGGCGAGGCCATGGAGAAGATAGATGGCATTGAGAAGGCGTTTGAAACAAAGCTTGATAGCAAGTTTGATGAATTGCTCGCGTGTTTTCCACAACCACCGCATGGCTGCACCTATCGCACCTCTGCATGACAACAACTTCGCCCCTTCGAATCGGTATGGGCCAGGCTCGGCGTGTTCCTATTGAGCGAGGACAAAATTCTGGTGCGGCTGCTACTGCTGTTGGTGCTTCTTTGGCTCCTGCTCTGCTTTGCTGGTGGTACGGGGAGGATGATGAGTATGTGGGCGATTATGAGGATGAGGTTGATCAACATCGAACTACATGCAACCACCGGCACCACAACCACAGGTCGTCCACATGCAAATAATGGCAATATTAGGGCTCCCCTCAGTGCTGTGATCATGACCATCTCCCTAAACTGAAATTGAATATTCCACCATTTGAGGGTAGATATGTTCTGATATATATCTTACTTGGGAGTTAGAAAGCGAACAACGATTTACATGTTTACAATATCACGAGGAGAGGCGTGTTCCTGCTTTGCTGTTTGTGCTTTCACTAGCTTTGCATGTGTTTGGTGGTGCGAACATTGTAGATTATATCCTGTTTCAGCTACTTGGGCTGCTTTGAAAACTGCTATGCGTGCTCGTTGGGTTCCACCATATTATCAACGTGAATTACTTCAAAAATTGCAGCGCTTAAGACAAGGAAAAAACTACGTGAAGAATATTATCGGGAATTACAAAGCTGGCTTGATTAGATGTGGTATTGTTGAGGAGAATGAAGCTATGCTTGCACGTTTTACGGGTGGATTAAATAGAGATTGAGACCATTCTAGACTATAAGGATTATAATAATATCACTCGTTTATTCCATCTTGCTTGTAAAAGCTGAGCGTGAAGTCTTGAGGATCGGCGGGCATTGGCGCGCACTAACTTTTACGCAGGTCGACCTTCATCATGGACACCCGTGCATCATCTACTTCCTTTGCACCATCACCTCCTTGGTGCCACCTCAACCGTGATGCAAGCGAGCACAACCACCACTATCGCCAAGAGCACACCTGCTGGGCCTGCCAGAGCTCTTCTTCTTCCATGGCGTCAGCAGGGCACACAAGTGATATTATTTGTCGTCGTTGTAAGGAAGAGGACATTTTTTGCGAAGAATGCAAATCTCAGCGTGTGATGATTACTCTGAGGATGGTGGGTATGAGTCCGCTAGTGACTATGTTGAGGAGACTTTGGCTCTTAATTACACATGAGGAACACGGTGGAGATGATTACGATCATGAGACACAATACATGGCTCTTTGAAGATCTTGGCGGTATGAATGTTTAGTTGCTCAGCGTGTTTTGAGTGTGCAGTCACACAAGGTGAGCAAAATCGGAGGCATAATTTGTTCCATACAAAGGGAGTTGTGAAGGAAGGTTCTATTAGCGTCATCATAGATGGAGGGCTGCTGACAACTTGGCTAGCATGGAGATGGTGGAGAAGCTATCTCTCACCACAAGACCACATCCACATCCTTACTACATCCAATGGTTCAACAACAGCGGCAAGGTGAAGGTAACACGTCTTGTTAGTGTGCATTTTAGTATCTCTACATATGCTGATTATGTTGATTGTGATGTGGTACCTATGCAAGCATGTTCCTTGTTACTTGGTAGACCATGGCAATTTGATAAAAATTCTGTACACCATGGTAGAAACAATCGATATACTCTTGTTCATAAGGATAAAAATATTACTTTGCTTCCTATGACTCCACAGGTCCATTTTGAAAGATGATATTAATAGAGCTAATAAAGCAAAAGCAGGAGAAAAATAAGAGTGAAAATCAGATTGTGGCAAAAGAATTTGAGCGACACATGAAGCCTAATAATAAACCATCTCATTTGCTTACGAAATTAAATTGAAAAGTGCATGTTTACTTGCCACCAAATCTGATATTGATGAGCTAGATTTTAGCAAATCTATTTGCTATGCTTTTTGTGCAAAGAGGCATTATTTTCATTAGAGGCGTGCCTTCCTCTTTGCCCCTGCTTTGTCACTAACATTTTGCGGGGAGTTCATGGCGTCTTTCCACAAGGCGTGCCACGGGATTACCACATTAGAGGATTGAGCATCAAATTGACTTAATTCGGTGCATCATTACCAACCGTGCACCATACCGTACCAATCCGGAGAGGCGAAGGAGATTATCGTCAAATCTGAGGAGCTGCTCGACAAAGGTTATATCTGCGAATCCCTTAGTCCTTGTCTTTGTTCCTATTATTCTAGTGCGAAAAAGGATGGTACGTCACGTATGTGTGTTGATTGTAGAGGCATCAATAATATTACTATTAGTTATCGTCACCCTATTCCTAGGTAGATGATATGCTTGATGAATTGAGTGGCTCTACAATATTCTCCAAAGTTGATTTGCGTAGTGGATACCATCAAATTAAAATGAAATTGGGAGATGAATGGAAAACAGCATTTAAAACTAAGTTTGGATTATATGAGTGGTTAGTCATGCCTTTTGGGTTAACTAATGCACCTAGTACTTTCATGAGATTAATGAGCGAAGTTTCGTGCTTTCATTGGACGATTTGTGGTAGTCTATTTTGATGATATCTGATTTATAGCAAATCTTTGGAAGAACATTTGGAACATTCGTGCTGTTTTAATGCTCTCGTGATGCGTTTGTTTGGTAACCTTGGGAAGTGCACCTTTTGCACCGACCGAGTATCTTTCTTGGCTATGTTGTTACTCCACGGGGAATTGAAGTTGATAAAGCCAAGATTGAAGCTATTGAGAGTTGGCGCAGCCCAAAGCGGTCACACAAGTGAGGAGTTTCCTTGGCCTCGCTGGTTTCTATAGGCGTTTTGTGAGAGATTTCAGCACCATTCTGCACCTCTCAACGAGCTTACAAAGAAGGATGTGCCTTTTGTTTGGGGTACCATACGGAAGAAGCCTTCACGGTATTGAAAGCTAAGTTGACACATGCTCCTTTACTCCAACTTCACGATTTTAATAAGACTTTTGAGCTTGAATGTGATGCTAGTGGAATTGGCTTCAAAGTCTGAAATCACCACTTGTAACTCCATTCTTGTCCCCCTTAGCATGCCACCATCTCCATGCTTGTTCTTGCTCAATGTTCATCCTTCTCCATGCTAGGCCCTTCATTTGTAAGCAAAACAAATGTATCCAATTTAAGCGACATCATATTCTCATGAACATTAGAATCATTACCAAAAAGCGAAAGTACACAGTAATTTAGTTGGCGTCTTGTGAGCTCTAGTAATTTCAGATCGTGATACTATTGTTTCAGATCGTGATACTAAATTTCTTAGCCATTTTGGAGATGTTTATGGGCTAAGTTGGGGACTAAACTGCTTTTTAGTACTACTTGTCACCCCCAAACTGATGGACAAACTAAAGTAGTCAATAGAACATTGTCTACTATGCTTAGGGCTGTTCTAAAGAATAATAAGAAAATGTGGGAGGAATGCTTGCCTCATATTGAATTTGCTTATAATCGTTCATTGCATTCTACTACTAAGATGTGCCCTTTTGAAGTTGTGTATGGTTTCCTACCTCGTGCACCTATTGATTTGTTGCCTCTTCCATCTTGGAGAAGGTTAATTTTGATGCTAAAGAGCGTCTTGAGTTGATTTTAAAAATGCATGAGTTAACTAAGGAAAACATTGGCGTATGAATGCTAAATATAAACTTCTTTGGAGATAAGGGTAGAAAACATGTTGTGTTTGCACTGGAGATCTTGTTTGGTTACATTTGCGTAAGGATAGATTTCTGATTTGCATAAATCAAAGCTAATACCACGTCTGCTGGTCCCTTTAAGGTGTTGGAGAAAGTAAATGATAATGCATATAAACTTGAGCTGCTGCAGATTTTGGGGTTAGTCCACTTTTAACATTGCAGATTTGAAGCCATATTTGGGTGAGGAAGATGAACTTCCGTCGAGGGCGACTTCATTTCAAGAAGGGAGGATGATGAGGACATCAATACCATTGTTACACCCACAGCCCTGCTGCTATACATCTTGGACCAATTACTAGAGCTCGCGCCAACTAAATTACGGTACTTTCGTTTCTTGGTAATGATTCTAATATTCATGAGAATATGATCTTGCCTAAATTGGATACATTTGTTTTGCTTACAAATGAAGGGCCTAGCTTGGAGAAGGATGAACATTGGAGCAAGAACACACATGGAGTTGATGGCATGCATGAGGAGATCAAACGGAGTTACAAGTGATGATTTCAGGACTTTGAAGCCACCATAAGGAGTGCATGAAGCCTTGGACGAAATATACAAGATGCCACTTCATAATATTCGTCCATAGGCTATTCTAGGTCTTGCGTCACCTTATTATTGGGCCAGGCCCATGTAATTTCGAAATACATTAGTATAGGCTATTTTTAGAGTCGTATGTGTGGGGAAACAAGAGATAGGGTTAGTTTGGACCCCTCCACCAAGGGCCACGAAATTCACCCCTCTTCCTCCATATATACAGCCCTTAGGGCACCGTTTAGACTTAGGTTTTGTTTAGATCAAAAGTTCGCCATAGCTGCAACCGGCGTGCCGTTTGTGTTCAACGACGGACAAAGCGTCCAGAACCCACCTTGATCAATAAAGCTTTCATCTTATATTCGCAATATCCAGTTGCAATCTCGGTTTCTTGCTTGTTCTTCGTTTGCTCGCGGAAATAGACCCTCGTGGTCGGGTTGATCGTGCTCGGCGTGGTCGATAACCTCTCGGAGTTGGTTTAGCGATTGCTAAAGCGCGGCGTCCTCGCTACGTTAAGTAGTCGGATCGTCAAAAGTCGACTTCCACCAAAGCGAAATCCACCATCTCATCGAAAGGCAGGACACCTTTGCCTCTATCGGACGATGCTTCACATATTGCAAATCTCTTTTGTAGGAAATCTTGCGCCTTCATGGAGTACCAAAGTCAATCGTCTCCGACCGCGGCGTCAAGTTCTTGAGTTACTTTTGGAAGACTCTTTGCGCCAAGCTCGGCATCAAGCTCATGTTCTCATCCGCATACCATCCTCAAACCGGCGGCCAAGCGGAGGTGACAAGCGGGACGCTCTCCACTCTACTTGGCGTGTTGATCAAGAAGAACATCAAGGAGTGGGGCGTGTCTACTATCGCCGAAATGCGCCTACAACCGTGCAAGACATTCGACGGCCAGCAAGTCCCCTTCGAGGTCGTCTCGGCTTCAACCCATTGTCCCCATTGGACATCCTACCTCTACCTCTACAAGGCGCACCAACCTCGGCGCAAGTGCCCGTGCAAGCTACATCAAGAAGATGCATGAAGATACAAGAAACACCATCGGCGCCAAGTACAGCGACTAGCGACCAAGCTCAACATCAACAAGCAACCCATGATCTTCAACATAGGCGATCTAGTGTGGCTACACCTTCCATGAGAGCAGCTTCCCAGCGAGCATAAGTCCAAACTTCTACCTCGAGCGATGGACCCTTCAAGGTGTTATGCGCTACAACAACAGCGCCTACAAGCTCGACCTACCAAGCGACAAGTACAGCGTGGCGACACCTTCAACGTCAAAGACCTCTCGCCTTTCCATGGTGATGAAGATTTAGATCCGAGTCGGATCCTTTGAAGGAGGGATATGATGCGGAGCATCCTTCCATCATCCCCATGGACTCTACATCAACACCTACAACACCACAAGGACCGATGGCTTCGAGCATGTGCAAGAGCTCTTGAAACCGAGGTGACATCACTCCTCTCACAACTCTCCTTGATTCACATGAAACATGTTTACTACCTCAAGCGGAAACTCTATGCATACTCGGGCACCAAGGTGCGACCATGAAAATTTGGGAAGCAAGGAGAATCGGAAGCGGAAGACATGCGTGAAGGCGGAGAGAAAGCAACAAGTACCAGGAGGCGGGCGATCAGCGAGAGCCGGACGATCCGGACGAGCCGGATGATCCGGACCCGGTCCGGACGATCCGGCTAACTCCACCGAAAAGCAGCAGAACCTCCAGCTGGCCGGATCATCCGGATCAGGCCGGATCATCCGGACCCGCCGGACGTCCGGACCACTGGCCGGACATCCGGCCCGTCGCCGCCACCGATCGACCCTCCGGCTCATCAGGACTCCACGGAACATCCGGACTGGTCCGGATCATCCGAACCCTCGTTCGGATCATCCAAACTAAGCGCTTTGTCTTGGCGTGTTGGCTGAGCCCATATGCCCTCGCTCGGACTCTTTATAGGACCCCTCTCCTCACTTTGAGACTCGGCATTGGATTAGCTCATATTTGTGTGTGAGAGCCTTTGCTCATCCACGGTACTTCTCCACGGAGATCGGGACCTCCGTCTAGGAAGATCCATCAGTTCAAGACCCCTATCTGGGAAGATCCCGCCGTGGATTCAAGACCTCCTCCGGAGAAGAAGGGCTACCCTTTGTATCTTTCCTTTGTTGATTTTGGACCATGTATCACTTTCGTGCCGATGATCTAGACCTTGTGTGATTGATCTCTTGTCGGTTGAGTGTCTCTCGTTCTTCCCCGTGATTTTCTCTCGTTCTTCCGCGCGTTCTTCGTGTTCCCTCCGTAGAATCCCCTCCAAACGTGAAAGATCGACGAATTAGGGTTCCACCCTACATCATCCGGCCACCCTGGTCCTTGATGCTTTTTCCTCTCCGTCTTCTCGCATGTCTTCCGCTTCCGGTTCGCCTTGCTTCCTAGCCTCTTCATGGTCGGCTCCTTGGTACCTGAGTATGCATAGCATTTCCGTTTGAGGTAGTAACCATGTCTCGTGTGAATCGGAAGGGAGTTGTGAGAGGAGTGAGGTCACCTCGGTTTCAAGAGCTCTTTCACGTGCTCGAGTCATGGGTCCTTGCGGGGTTGGATGTGTTGATGTAGAGTCCATGGGGATGATGGAAGGATGCTCCGCATCAAATGCCCTTTTGTTCTTGGCTTTCACGCGCGTGAGTTACAACATGCCATCCAGCGAAAACAAGGAGAATAAGGCATATAGCCGCTGGATTCTCTTCAATTTACGGCCAAATGAGATTGCCCGGATCATAGAGCATCTGCAGAAAGGTACCTTTGTCCCTACCAGAGGGGATAATGTCTATAAGCAACACAATCTCTCAAATTTCCTTCAAAGGAAGTGCCAATGGGTTGAAACTTATGCGAAAAAATGACGAATGATGTTCTTTGACTTTCGGGGCCAAAAGTCCTTAAGGCCGTGTTGAGGTGCCGGGCCTCTGGCATAAGCGAGTATTTTCTGGATTCTTGGCGCTCACCACGAGCCGTTTGAGTACTTGTGGGTCCGACACGGGCTCCGAATGAAAAAATTATGACCATTTTAGTGAACATCTCTCCATTCTATGGCAGTCCATGAAAGTACTTCATTTTCTCGTGCGCTTTTTGCCTGATTGCCCCAAAATTTCTTGTCCTCTATAGAGGAGATATCGTTTCACATATATATTGACCGATGCGGGAATGCCCTTTTGTTCTTGGCTTTCCGCAGCGTGAGTTCTGACATGCCATCCGGCAAAAACAAGGAGAATAAGGCATATAGCTTGCTGGATTTTCTTCAATTCTGACCAAATGAGATTGCGGATCATAGAGTATCTGCCGAAAATACGTTTGTCCCTACCGGGGCTAATGTCTATAAGCAACATAATCTCTCGAATTTCCTTCAAAGGAAGTGCCAATGGGTTGAAACTTATGCGAAAGCAATGACGAATGATGTTCTTTTACTTTCGGGGCCAAAAGTCTGCTTAAGGCCATATTCGAGGTACTCGGGCCTCTGGCATAAGCGGTATTTTACGGATTGGCGCTCACCACGAGCCGTTTGAGTACTTGTGGGTCCGACATGGACTCGAATGACAAAATTATGACCGTTTTAGTGAACATCTCTCCATTCTATGGCAGTCCATGAAAGTACTTCATTTTCGTGCACTTTTTGCTGATTGCCCCAAAATTTCTTGTCCTCTATAGAGGAGATATCGTTTCACATATATATTGACCGATGCAGGAATGCCCTTTTGTTCTTGGCTTTCTTGCAGCGTGAGTTCTGACATGCCATCCGTGAAAACAAGGAGAATAAGGCCTATAGCATTTGGATTCTCTTCAATTCTGACCAAATGAGATTGCGGATCATAGAGCATCTGCGAGAAAGGTACCTTTGTCCCTACCGAGGGGCTAATGTCTATAAACAACACAATCTCTCAATTTCCTTCAAAAGGAAGTGCCAATGGGTTAAAACTTGTCGAAAAACAATGACGAATGATGTTCTTTGACTTTCAGGCCCAAAAAGTCATGCTTAAGGCTGTATTTGAGGGTACTCCGGGCCTCCTGGCGCAAGCGGGGAGTATTTTCTGGATTCGCGCGCTCACCACGAGCCGTTTGAGTACTTGTGGGTCCGACACGGACTCTGAATGACAAAATTATGACCATTTTAGTGAACATTTGTCCATTCTATGGCAGTCCTTGAAAGTACTTCATTTTCTCGTGCGCTTTTTGCCTGATTGACCCAAAATTTCTTGTCCTCTATAGAGGAGATATCGTTTATGTATTGACCGATGCCAGGAATGCCCTTTTGTTCTTGGCTTTCCGCAGCGTGAGATTCTGACATGCCATCCGCGAAAACAAGGAGAATAAGGCATATAGCCTGCTGGATTTTCTTCAATTCTGACCAAATGAGATTGCGGATCATAGAGCATCTGCCGAAAAGAGCGTTTGTCCCTACCGGTGATAGAGGCGGAGGTGTCCTGATCTTTCGATGAGATGATAACTATCGATTTAGTGGAGACGACTTTGACGATCCGACTACAAACGTGCATGACGTTGCGCCTTAGCAATCGCTAAACTAACTCCGAGAGGTTATTGACCACGCCGGAGCACAATCAACCTTACCACGAAGGTCTATTCCTGCAAGCAATCGAAGAAAAGCAAGAATATGATAAAAGCAATCTGAATATTGCGAGTATGTATGAAGTATTGATAAAGGTGGTGATGTAGGGTGGAACCCTAATTCGTCGATCTTTCACGTTTGGAGGGGATCCTCACGGAAGCGCGAAGAACAGCGAAGCACAAAGGGAAACACGGGAAAAGCGAGAGAATCACTCAACCAACAAGGGAATCGATCACTGGCGCTAGATCACCATACACATAAGAGATTCACGAGATCCAAAATCAACAAAGGACGATACAAAAGGTAGCAGGGTTCTTCTCCGTGAGGAGTCTTGATGGTCTTCCCTTGAAGGGGTCTTGAATCCGCTTGGGGATCTTCTCCGTAGAGGTCTGAGCTCAGGAGAAGTACCAAGTGGATGAGCAAAGCTCTCACACAAAATATGAGCTAATCCTTTGCTAACCCTAGAAAGAGGAAGGGATGGACTATATATAGTCTCTGAGGCGAGAGGGTACATGGGCTTGGCCCTTCAACATTCCTGTGGTGAAGCCGGATGTCAGGCGTCGGGCGGATGTCGGGGCTTCATGTGAGCCGGATGTCAGGCTGGCGGTGCGACCTTCTGTAGTTTACAGTGCGGGCGCGGATTTACAGCGAGGGGCGGTTCCAGGGAGCCGTGGGAGGCGGATGTCGGGCACTGTGGGCGGATGTCAAGACCTGTAGCCTTCTTGGCTGAGCTGCGGCTGCTGTGTTGGCGTCTCCAGGGGCCGGATGTGATGAGGACATCAATACCATTATTACACCCACAGCCCCTGCTGCTATACATACAGGACCAATTACTAGAGCTCGCGCACGCCAACTAAATTACCAGGTACTTTCGTTTCTTGGTAATGATTCTAATGTTCATGAGAATATGATCTTGCCTAAATTGGATACATTTGTTTTGCTTACAAATGATGGGCCTAGCTTGGAGAAGGATGAACATTGGAGCAAGAACAAGCATGGAGATGATGGCATGCATAGAGGACAAGAATGGAGTTACAAGTGATGATTTGGGACTTTGAAGCCACCATAATGAGTGCATGAAGCCTTGGACGAAATATACAAGATGCCACTTCATAAATTTCGTCCAGAGGCTATTCTAGGTCTTGCGTCACCTTATGATTGGGCCAGGCCCATGTAATTTCGAAATACATTAGTATAGGCTATTTTTAGAGTCCGTATGTGGGGAAACAAGAGATAGGGTTAGTTTGGACCCCTCCACCAAGGGCCACGAAATTCTCCCCTCTTCCTCCATATATACAGCCCTTAGGGCACCGTTTAGACTTTGGGTTTTGTTTAGATCAAAAGTTAGCCATAGCTGCAACTTCACGTGCCGTTTGTGTTCAACGACCGGACAAAGCGTCCACAGAACCCCACCTTGATCAATAAAGCTTTCATCTTATATTCGCAATATCCAGTTGCAATCTCGGTTTCTTGCTTGTTCTTCGTTTGCTCGCGGAAATAGACCCTCGTGGTCGGGTTGATCGTGCTCGGCGTGGTCAATAACCTCTCGGGGTTGGTTTAGCGATTGCTAAAGCGCGGCGTCCTCGCCGCTTCGTAGTCGGATCGTCAAAGTCGACTCCACCAGGCGAAATCCACCATCTCATCGAAGGCGGGACACCTTTGCCTCTATCAAGTGGTATCAGATTTCCGGGTTGCTCGGTGAGATTTTACGATTTTTCGTAGTTTAGATCGAGTCTGTTCTTCATACCTATAGTCCACGAAAAAGCCAAAAAAAATTAGGGTTAGGTCATCATATCGAACCAATCGAGCCTTTGCATAATCTTTTACGTATTTGCGTTGTTGAATTTGCGGTTGCATCGTCGTGTCTAGTTCTTTGGTCTTAGAGTCTAGTCTTTTAGAGTTCGAGTTACGGTCATAAGTTGTCACGCCGCCGCCCTTGCATTATCATCATACGCCATCTACCACCACCGCTTATCCGCCACCGCTTGAATCCGTATCCATATACCACCACTGCCATATACCACCACCGTTGCCATATACCACCACCATATATCCACCACCAATCCGAGTTCCTTGCATATTAGATTTGTTTTGGGATCCATCTAATTTCGATTCGTGTTTCCTTATGCGAGTAGGTTTGATTCAGCAATCTTTTTGCGTCAGGAAACCACCCTCCGTTTAGGCCCAAAATTTTCCAAAACACACGGGACAAAAATTTTACGGCTATCCTATTTTTAGGTGTTTCTAAGCGTATTGAGGCGATCGCCGTTATAGAAAGTTTTTTGACCCGTTTGTAGTTTTTGGGTCGAGCGATCGAAAAAAAAAAAATTGGTCGAAAAATTTCGTGCCCATCCTATCGTTTGACACAGGAAGAGTTTTGAGACACTCGCCATTATAGTGATTTTCGCAAAAAAAAAAACAGCGGCGCAAAAAAAAGCAGCAAAAAAAAAAGCGAAAAAAAAATTCAGAGTGTGCTCCTCCCTTGTTTACGTCTGTGCCGTGATTTTGTTAGTGTTCTAGGCTCGCGTCTCGGCACGGTCTAGCCTAGGACCAACCTGATCTGCGTCGTTGGCGTTTATTCAACTTTGCATCTCTGAATTGATTATTCTTGACCTTTTTGCTACCATATTATAAGCCTTCCCAGCTCCACATACATCTCGTCGTGCGTATGGTTCTCCCAATGTCGCTATAACCAAGCTTTGAGAGTTTTGACTTCTAGCGGTTGCCGATCACCGCTTCTTCTGGTGAGTAGGCGGTAAGAATTTGAGATTTGCTTGCCGGTTGTGTATCCACCACACCACCACCACCACTTCCTAGTAGTCTGTGGATCATATTCTTGTGTGTTTCTATTGCTAACCATGGCGGGATCACAAGCCAAGCGAGGCTGATTGGGAGAACTGACGAACAAACAGCTACATGATAAGTTTGACAAATGATGATTGGACAGGTGCAAGGCGTGCTAAACAGATTTGTGAGGCCATGGAGAAGATAGATGGCATTGAGAAGGCGTTTGAAACAAAGCTTGATAGCAAGTTTGATGAATTGCTCGTAGCGTTTTCCACAACCACCGCCGGCTGCACCTATCGCACCTCTGCAGCGACAACAACTCGCCCCTCCGAATCGGTATGGGCCGAGCTCGGCGTGTTCCTATTGAGCGAGGACAAAATTCTGGTGCGGCTGCCACTCTGCTGTTGGTGCTTCTTTGGCTCCTGCTCTGCTGGTGGTGGTGCAGGGAGGATGATGAGTATGTGGGCGATTATGAGGATGAGGTTGATTAACATCGAACTACGTGCAACCACCGGCACCACAACCACCGGTCGTCCACATGCAAATAATGGCAATATTAGGGCTCCCCCTCAGTGCGAGATCATGACCATCTCCCTAAACTGAAATTGAATATTCCACCATTTGAGGGTAGATATGTTCACGATATATATCTTGCTTGGGAGTTAAGCTGAACAACGATTTACATGTTTACAATATCACGAGGAGAGGCGTGTTCTGCTGCTTTGTTTGTGCTTTCACTAGCTTTGCATGTGTTTGGTGGTGCGAACATTGTAGATTATATCTGTTCCACTACTTGGGCTGCTTTGAAAACTGCTATGCGTACTCGTTGGGTTCCACCATATTATCAACGTGAATTACTTCAAAAATTGCAGCGCTTAAGACAAGGAAAAAACTACGTAGAAGAATATTATCGGGAATTACAAAGCGGCTTGATTAGATGTGGTATTGTTGAGGAGAATGAAGCTATGCTTGCACGTTTTACGGGTGGATTAAATAGAGATTCAGACCATTCTAGACTATAAGGATTATAATAATATCACTCGTTTATTCCATCTTGCTTAAAGCTGAGCGTGAAGTGCAGGATCGGCGAGCATTGGCGGCGCACTAACTTTTCTGCAGGTCGACCTTCATCATGGACACCACGTGCATCATCTACTTCCTTTGCACCATCACCTCGTTCGGTGCCACCTCCAACCGTGATACAAGAAAGAAGGCACAACCACCACTATCGCCAAGACACTGCTGCCGGCACTGCAGAGCTCTTCTTCTTCCATGGCGTCAGCAGGGCACACAAGTGATATTATTTGTCGTCGTTGTAAGGGAAGAGGACATTTTCTTGAGAGAATGCAAATCTCAGCGTGTGATGATTGCTCACGAGGATGGTGGGTATGAGTCCGCTAGTGACTATGATGAGGAGACTTTGGCTCTTATTACACATGAGGAACACGGTGTTGATGATTACGATCATGAGACACAATACATGGCTCTTGAAGATCTTGTGGTATGAATGTTTAGTTGCTCAGCGTGTTTTGAGTGTGCGAGTTACACAAGTGAGCAAAATCAGAGGCATAATTTGTTCCATACAAAGGGAGTTGTGAAGGAGCGTTCTATTAGCGTCATCATAGATGGAGGAGCTGCAACAACTTGGCTAGCATGGAGATGGTGGAGAAGCTATCTCTCACCACAAGACCACATCCACATCCTTACTACATCCAATGGTTCAACAACAGCGGCAAGGTGAAGGTAACACGTCTTGTTAGTGTGCATTTTAGTATCTCTACATATGCTGATTATGTTGATTGTGATGTGGTACCTATGCAAGCATGTTCCTTGTTACTTGGTAGACCATGGCAATTTGATAAAATTCTGTACACCATGGTAGAAACAATCGGTATACTCTTGTTCATAAGGATAAAAATATTACTTTGCTTCCTATGACTCTGAGTCCATTTTGAAAGATGATATTAATAGAGCTAATAAAGCAAAAGCAGGAGAAAAATAAGAGTGAAAATCAGATTGTGGCAAAAGAATTTGAGCAACACATGAAGCCTAATAATAAACCATCTCTTGTTATACGAAATTAAATTGAAAAGTGCATGTTTACTTGCCACCAAATCTGATATTGATGAGCTAGATTTTAGCAAATCTATTTGCTATGCTTTTGTGTGCAAAGAGGCATTATTTTCATTCGAGGGCGTGCCTTCCTCTTTGCCCCTGCTTGTCACTAACATTTTGCGGGGAGTTCGCCGGCGTCTTTCCACAAGGCGTGCCACAGGATTACCACCTATTCGAGGATTGAGCATCAAATTGATTTAATTCGGTGCATCATTACCAACCGTGCACCATACCGTACCAATCCAGAGGAGGCGAAGGAGATTATCGTCAAAATGAGGAGCTGCTCGACAAAGGTTATATCGTGAATCCCTTAGTCCTTGTCTTTGTTCCTATAATTCTAGTGCGAAAAAGGATGGTATGTCACGTATGTGTGTTGATTGTAGAGGCATCAATAATATTACTATTAGTTATCGTCACCCTATTCCTAGGCTAGATGATATGCTTGATGAATTGAGTGGCTCTACAATATTCTCCAAAGTTGATTTGCGTAGTGGATACCATCAAATTCGTATGAAATTGGGAGATGAATGGAAAACAGCATTTAAAACTAAGTTTGGATTATATGAGTGGTTAGTCATGCCTTTTGGGTTAACTAATGCACCTAGTACTTTCATGAGATTAATGAGCGAAGTTTTACGTGCTTTCATTGGACGATTTGTGGTAGTCTATTTTGATGATATCTTGATTTATAGCAAATCTTTGGAAGAACATTTGGAACATTTCGTGCTGTTTTTAATGCTCTCGTGATGCACGTTTGTTTGGTAACCTTGGGAAGTGCACCTTTTGCACCGACCGAGTATCTTTTCTTGGCTATGTTGTTACTCCACGAGGAATTGAAGTTGATAAAGCCAAGATTGAAGCTATTGAGAGTTGGCCGCAGCCCAAAGCGGTCACACAAGTGAGGAGTTTCCTTGGCCTCGCTGGTTTCTATTGGCGTTTGGTGAGAGATTTCAGCACCATTGCTGCACCTCTCAATGAGCTTACAAAGAAGGATGTGCCTTTTGTTTGGGGTACCGCACGGGAAGAAGCCTTCACGGTATTGAAAGCTAAGTTGACACATGCTCCTTTACTCCAACTTCCTGATTTTAATAAGACTTTTGAGCTTGAATGTGATGCTAGTGGAATTGGATTAGGAGGTGTGTTATTACAAGATGGCAAACCTGTTGCATACTTTTACGAAAAATTGAGTGGGCCTAGTCTGAATTACTCTACTTATGATAAAGAATTATATGCTCTTGTTAGGACTTTAGAAACATGGCAACATTATTTATGGCCCAAAGAATTTGTTATACATTCGATCATGAATCTTTGAAACATATTAAAAGTCAAGCTAAACTGAATCGTAGACATGCTAAATGGGTTGAATTCATTGAGACTTTCCTTATGTCATTAAACACAAGAAGGGTAAGGAAAATGTTATTCTTGATGCATTGTCTAAATCGCTATACTATGCTTTCACAACTTGACTTCAAAATATTTGGTTTGGAGACCATCAAAGATCAATATGTGCATGATGCTGATTTTAAAGATGTATTGCAGAATTGTAAAGAAGGAAGAACATGGAACAAGTTTGTCGTTAATGATGGATTTGTGTTCGTGCTAACAAGCTATGCATTCCAGCTAGCTCCATTCGTCTTTTGTTGTTGCGGAGGCGCATGGAGGAGGACTAATGGGACACTTTGGCGTGAAGAAGGCGGAGGGCGTACTTGCTACACATTTCTTTTGGCCAAAGATGAGAGGGATGTTGAGCGTTTTATTGCTCATTTGCACTACATGTCAAAAAGCTAAGTCACGACTCAATCCTCATGGTTTATATATGCCTTTGCCTGTACCTAGTGTTCCTTGGGAGGATATATCTATGGACTTTGTTTTAGGTTTACCTAGAACAAAGAAGGGGAAGGATAGCATATTTGTTGTCGTGGATAGATTCTCGAAAATGGCACACTTTATACCATGTCATAAAAGCGATGATGCTGTCAATGTTGCTGATTTGTTCTTTCGTGAAATTATTCGATTGCATGTGTGCCAAATACTATTGTTTCAGATCGTGATACTAAATTTCTTAGCCACTTTTGCAGATGTTTATGGGCTAAGTTGGGGACTAAACTGCTTTTTAGTACTACTTGTCACCCCCAAACTGATGGACAAACTGAAGTAGTCAATAGAACATTGTCTACTATGCTTAGGGCTGTTCTAAAGAAAAATAAGAAAATGTGGGAGGAATGCTTGCCTCATATTGAATTTGCTTATAATCGTTCATTGCATTCTACTACTAAGATGTGCCCTTTTGAAGTTGTGTATGGTTTCCTACCTCGTGCACCTATTGATTTGTTGCCTCTTCCATCTTGGAGAAGGTTAATTTTGATGCTAAAGAACGTGCTGAATTGATTTTAAAAATGCATGAGTTAACTAAGGAAAACATTGAGCGTATGAATGCTAAATATAAACTTCTGGAGATAAGGGTAGAAAACATGTTGTGTTTGCACGGAGATCTTGTTTGGTTACATTTGCGTGAGGATAGATTTCTGATTTGCACAAATCAAAGCTAATGCCACGTGCTGCTGGTCCCTTTAAGGTGTTGGAGAAAGTAAATGATAATGCATATAAACTTGAGCTGCTGCAGATTTTGGGGTTAGTCCACTTTTAACATTGCAGATTTGAAGCCATATTTGGGTGAGGAAGATGAACTTCCGTCGAGGGCGACTTCATTTCAAGAAGGGAGGATGATGAGGACATCAATACCATTGTTACACCCACAGCCCCTGCTGCTATACATCTGGGACCAATTACTAGAGCTCGCATGCGCCAACTAAATTACAGTACTTTTGTTTCTTGGTAATGATTCTAATGTTCATGAGAATATGATGCTGCCTAAATTGGATACATTTGTTTTGCTTACAAATGAAGGGCCTAGCTTGGAGAAGGATGAACATTGGAGCAAGAACAAGCATGGAGATGATGGCATGCGCAAGGGGACAAGAATGGAGTTACAAGTGATGATTTGGGACTTTGAAGCCACCATAATGAGTGCATGAAGCCTTGGACGAAATATACAAGATGCCACTTCATAAATTTCGTCCAGAGGCTATTCTAGGTCTTGCGTCACCTTATGATTGGGCCAGGCCCATGTAATTTCGAAATACATTAGTATAGGCTATTTTTAGAGTCCGTATGTGTGGGGAAACAAGAGATAGGGTTAGTTTGGACCCCTCCACCAAGGGCCACGAAATTCTCCCCTCTTCCTCCATATATACAGCCCTTAGGGCACCGTTTAGACTTTGGGTTTTGTTTAGATCAAAAGTTCGCCATAGCTGCAACTTCGGCGTGCCGTTTGTGTTCAACGACCGGACAAAGCGTCCACAGAACCCCACCTTGATCAATAAAGCTTTCATCTTATATTCGCAATATCCAGTTGCAATCTCGGTTTCTTGCTTGTTCTTCGTTTCTCGCGGAAATAGACCCTCGTGGTCAAGTTGATCGTGCTCGGCGTGGTCAATAACCTCTCGGGGTTGGTTTAGCGATTGCTAAAGCGCGGCGTCCTCGCGCTTCGTGAGTCGGATCGTCAAAGTCGACTCCCACCAGAGCGAAATCCACCATCTCATCGAAAGACGGGACACCTTTGCCTCTATCAGGATGTCCAAGGCCTGGGCCGGATGTCCGGGGCCTGGAAGGTGAACTTGTCCGTTTTAGCTGGTTCTCTTCATCCGTGGAGTGGGTTGCTTGTCCATCTTCACGTGCATCCTTGGGAGGTTCTTCTTGACACCTAATCATGCATAGTGTATCTGATTTAGGTAGTAGCCATGTCTCGAGAGGGTCATATGAAATATCATTTAGGAGAGAAGTCACCTCGGTTTCAAGAGGTCTTGCACGTGCTCGAGTCATAGGTCCTTGTGGGGTTGGATGTGTTGATGTAGAGTCCATGGGGATGATGGAAGGATGCTCTGCATCAGGTGGGGATCCGTAAGCGGTCTTGGTCTGGTCGTTGGACACAAACGAAGTACACGAAGTTGCAATGGCTAACTTTTAACTAAACAAATCCCAAGGGAAAAGCTACTAGATGGATCTACTTATATAGGAGCAAGGGGTGGCGGCCAAGGAGGTGGGAGGTCGTCCCAAGGCAGCCTAAAACTAACCCTAGGTCGTACAAGGCCAATGGGCTCAAGTGGAGGTGACGTAACACCTTTGGACTTGTAGTTTCACTCGGATTCTGGTGCAGCGTCAGATTGTTTCATCCATAACTCAACGCTCCGGATGGATTTTAAGGTAATTCGAATTGTGCTGGAAGGAGCATGAAATCTACTTTCCAACAAAAAAAGAATCACCCAATTCGGAGTCGGTATGAAAAAGTTGTTGGCGTTTTGAGTCAGGTATGTTTGTGCAGTCCGAATCTGAATCCAGAACGTGAGAGACTTGGACTCTATCTTCTCTTGGCCCAAAAGTGACGTGAGAAGACTTTTTGAACAGCACCTAAACTTCTCCTTTTCCCTTATCTTCATATGTGGATTGTACAAATGTCCCATACACCTGCAATTAGACAAAACACAAAAGTATGTGAAGTATTTTTGTTCTGGATAACATAAATATATTATTGAATAGTTTGCACTAGAAATCACCTGACAAATATGCATGTATGCAATATTTTTGGTCTTATCCAAGGTAGTCATGTCCTCATCACCGGGGGCTAATGTCTATAAGCAACATAATCTCTCGAATTTCCTTCAAAAGGAAGTGCCAATGGGTTCAGAAACTTGTCTGAAAAACAGAGACGAATGATGTTCTTTGACTTTCAGGGCCAAAAAGTCCTGCTTAAGGCCGTATTTGCGTGCTCACCATGAGCCGTTTGAGTACTTGTGGGTCCGACACGGGCTCCAAATGACAAAATTATGACCGTTTTAGTGAACATCTCTCCATTCTATGGCAGTCCTTGAAAGTACTTCATTTTCTCGTGCGCTTTTTGCCTGATTGCCCCAAAATTTCTTGTCCTCTATAGAGGAGATATCGTTTCACATATATATTGACCGATGCCAGGAATGCCCTTTTGTTCTTGGCTTTCACAGCGTGAGTTACTGACATGCCATCCGCGAAAACAAGGAGAATAAGGCATATAGCATTTGGATTTTCTTCAATTCTGACCAAATGAGATTGCGGATCATAGAGCATCTGCCGAAAAGGTTCGTTTGTCCCTACCAGGGGGGCTAATGTCTATAAGCAACATAATCTCTCGAATTTCCTTCAAAAGGAAGTGCCAATGGGTTCAGAAACTTGTCTGAAAAACAGGACGAATGATGTTCTTTGACTTTCAGGGCCAAAAAGTCCTGCTTAAGGCCGTATTTGAGGGTACTCCGGGCCTCCTGGCGCAAGGTGGGAGTATTTTCTGGATTCGCGCGCTCAATGAGCCGTTTGAGTACTCGTGGGTCTGACACGGACTCCGAATGACAAAATTATGACCGTTTTAGTGAACATCTCTCCATTCTATGGCAGTCCATGAAAGTACTTCATTTTCTCGTGCGCTTTTTGCCTGATTGCCCCAAAATTTCTTATCCTCTATAGAGGAGATATCGTTTCACATATATATTGACCGATGCCAGGAATGCCGTTTTGTTCTTGGCTTTCACGCGCATGAGTTACAGTATGCCATCCAGCAAAAACAAGGAGAATAACGCATATAGCCGCTGGATTCTTTTCAATTTACGGCCAAATGAGATTGCCCAGATCATAGAGCATCTGCAGAAAGGTACCTTTGTCCCTACGAGGGGGGCTAATGTCTATAAGCAACATAATCTCTCAAATTTCCTTCAAAAGGAAGAGCCAATGGGTTCAGAAACTTGTCTGAAAAACAGCGACGAATGATGTTCTTTGACTTTCAGGGCCAAAAAGTCCTGCTTAAGGCCGTATATGAGGGTACTCTAGGCCTCCTGGCGCAAGCGAGGTGTATTTTCTGGATTCGCGCGCTCGCCGCGAGCTGTTTGAGTACTTGTGGGTTTCACACGGACTCTGAATGACAAATATATGACCGTTTTAGTGAACATCTCTCCATTCTATGGCAGTCCTTGAAAGTACTTCATTTTCTCGTGCGCTTTTTGCCAGATTGCCCCAAAATTTCTTGTCCTCTATAGAGGAGATATCGTTTCCACATATATATTGACCGATGCCTGGAACGCCCTTTTGGTCTTGGCTTTCACGCGCATGGGTTACAGCATGCCATCCGGCGAAAACAAGGAGAATAAGGCATATAGCGCTAGATTTTCTTCAATTTATGGCCAAATGAGATTGCCGGATCATAGAGCATCTGCGAAAATACGTTTGTCCCTACCGGGGGCTAATGTCTATAAGCAACATAATCTCTCGAATTTCCTTCAAAACGAAGTGCCAATGGGTTCAGAAACTTGTCTGAAAAACAGCGACGAATGATGTTCTTTGACTTTCAAGGCCAAAAAGTCCTGCTTAAGGACGTATTTGAGGGTACACCGGGCCTCCTGGCGCAAGCGGGGAGTATTTTCTGGATTCGCGCACTCACCACGAGCAGTTTGAGTACTTGTGGGTCCCACACGGACTCCGAATGACAAAATTATAACCGTTTTACTGAACATCTCTCCATTCTATGGCAGTCCTTGAAAGTACTTCATTTTCTCGTGCGCTTTTTGCCTGATTGCCCCAAAATTTCTTGTCCTCTATAGAGGAGATATCGTTTCCATATTTATATTGACTGAAGCGAGGAATACCCTTTTGTTCTTGGCTTTCACGCGCATGAGTTACAGCATGCCATCCGGCGAAAACAAGGAGAATAAGGCATATAGCCACTGGATTTTCTTCAATTTACGGCCAAATGAGATTGCCCGGATCATAGAGCATCTGCAGAAAGGTACGTTTGTCCCTACCAGGGGGGATAATGTCTATAAGCAACACAATCTCTCAAATTTCCTTCAAAAGGAAGTGCCAATGGGTTCAGAAACTTGTCTGAAAAACAGCGACGAACAATGTTCTTTGACTTTTAGGGCCAAAAAGTCCTGCTTAAGGCTGTATTTGAGGGTACTCCGGGCCTCCTGGCGCAAGCGGGGAGTATTTTCCGGATTCGCGCTCTCACCACGAGCGGTTTGAGTACTTGTGGGTCCGACACGGACTCCGAATGACAAAATTATGACCGTTTTAGTGAACATCTCTCCATTCTATGGCAGTCCTTGAAAGTACTTCATTTTCTCGTGCGCTTTTTGGCTGATTGCCCCAAAATTTCTTGTCCTCTATAGAGGAGATATCGTTTCCACATATATATTGACCGACGCCAGAATGCCCTTTTGTTCTTGGCTTTCACTTGCGTGAGTTCTGACATGCCATCCGTAAAGCGAGAATAAGGCATATAGCCATGGATTTTCTTCTATTTACTGCCAAATGAGATTGCGGATCATATAGTATCTGCCAAAAGGTGCGCTTGTCCCTACCAGGGGCTAATGTCTATAAACAACATAATCTCTCGAATTTCCTTCAAAGGAAGTGCCAATGGGTTGAAACTTGTGCGAAAAACAATGACGAATGATGTTCTTTGACTTTCGGGGCCAAAAGTCGCTTAAGGCCGTGTTGAGGGTACTCGGGCCTCCTGGCGCAAGCTGGGAGTATTTTCTGGATTCGCGCGCTCAATGAGCCGTTTGAGTACTCGTGGGTCTGACACGGACTCCGAATGACAAAATTTTGACCGTTTTAGTGAACATATCTCCATTCTATGGCAGTCCATGAAAGTACTTCATTTTCTCGTGCGCTTTTTGCCTGATTGCCCCAAAATTTCTTATCCTCTATAGAGGAGATATCGTTTCACATATATATTGACCGATGCGGGAATGCCCTTTTGTTCTTGGCTTTCACGGCGTGAGTTCTGACATGCCATCCGTGAAAACAAGGAGAATAAGGCATATAGCGCTGGATTCTCTTCAATTTACGGCCAAATGAGATTGCCCGGATCATAGAGCATCTGCAGAAAGGTACCTTTGTCCCTACCAGGGGGGCTAATGTCTATAAGCAACATAATCTCTCAAATTTCCATCAAAAGGAAGTGCCAATGGGTTCAGAAACTTGTATGAAAAACAACGACGAATGATGTTCTTTGACTTTCAGGGCCAAAAAGTCCTGCTAAAGGCCGTATTTGAGGGTACTCTAGCCCTCCTGGCGCAAGCGGGGAGTATTTTCTGGATTCGCGCGCTCGCCGCGAGCTGTTTGAGTACTTGTGGGTTTCACACGGTGATGAGGACATGACTACCTTGGATAAGACCAAAAATATTGCATACATGCATATTTGTCAGGTGATTTCTAGTGCAAACTATTCAATAATATATTTATGTTATCCAGAACAAAAATACTTCACATACTTTTTCGTTTTGTCTAATTGCAGGTGTGTGGGACTTTTGTACAATCCACATATGAAGATAAGGGAAAAGGAGAAGTTTAGGTGCTGTTCAAAAAGTCTTCTCACGTCACTTTTGGTCCAAGAGAAGATAGAGTCCAAGTCTCTCACGTTGTGGATTCAGATTCGGGCTACACAGACATACCTGACTCAAAACGCCAACAACTTTTTCATACGGACTCTGAATTGGGTGATTCTTTTTTTGTTAGAAAGTAGATTTCGTGCTCTTTCCAGCATAGTTGGGATCACGTTAAAATCCGTCCGGAGCATTGAGTTATGGACGAAACAATCTGACACTGCACGAGAATCCGAGTCAAACTACAAGTCCAAAGGTGTTACGTCACCTCCACTTGGGCCCATTGGCCTTGTACGACCTAGGGTTAGTTTTAGGCTGCCTTGGGACGTCCTCCCACCTCCTTGGACGCCACCCCTTCCTCCTATATAAGTAGATCCATCTAGTAGCTTTTCCCTTGGGATTTGTTTAGTTAAAAGTTAGCCAACGCAACTTCGTGTACTTCGTTTGTGTCCAACGACCAGACCAAGACCGCTTTCGGATCCCCACCATTATCAATACTTCATCAATATTCGCAATATTCAGATTGCTTTATCGTATTCTTGCTTGTTCTTCGATTGCTTGCAGGAATAGTGATGAGGACATCAATACCATTGTTACACCCACAGCCCCTACTGTTACATATACGGGACCAATTACTAGAGCTCGCGCACGCCAATTAAATTACCAGGTACTTTCGTTTCTTGATAATGATTCTAATGTTCATGAGAATATGATGCTGCCTAAATTGGATACATTTGTTTTGCTTACAAATGAAGGGCCTAGCTTGGAGAAGGATGAACATTGGGGCAAGAACACGCATGGAGTTGATGGCATGCGCAAGGGGATCAAGAACGGAGTTACAAGTGATGAGTTCAGGACTTTGAAGCCACCATAAGGAGTGCATGAAGCCTTGGATGAAATATACAAGATGCCACTTCATAATATTCGTCCATAGGCTATTCTAGGTGCTGCGTCACCTTATTATTGGGCCAGGCCCATGTAATTTCGAAATACATTAGTATAGGCTATTTTTAGAGTCCGTATGTGTGGGGAAACAAGAGATAGGGTTAGTTTCGGACCCCTCTAAAAAGGGCCACGAAATTCACCCCCTCTTCCTCCATATATACAGCCCTTAGGGCACCGTTTAGACTTTGGGTTTTGTTTAGATCAAAAGTTCACCATAGCTGCAACCGCGTGCCGTTTGTGTTCAACGACGGATAAAAGCGCCACAGAACCCCACCTTGATCAATAAAGCTTTCATCTTATATTCGCAATATCCAGATTGCAATATTAGTTTCTTGCTTGTTCTTCGTTTGCTCGCAGGAAATAGACCCTCGTGGTCAGGTTGATCGTGCTCCGGCGTGGTCAATAACCTCTCGGAGTTGGTTTAGCGATTGCTAAGTAGCGGCCTCTGCACGCCTTCGTAGTCGGATCGTCAAAGTCGACTTCCACCAAAGCGAAATCCACCATCTCATTGAAAGACGGGACACCTCTGCCTCTATCAACAGCCCTAAGCATAGTAGACAATGTTCTATTGACTACTTCAGTTTGTCCATCAGTTTGGGGGTGACAAGTAGTACTAAAAAGTACTTTAGTCCCCAACTTAGCCCATAAACATCTCCAAAAGTGGCTAAGAAATTTAGTATCACGATCTGAAACAATAGTATTTGGCACACCATGCAAACGAATAATTTCACGAAAGAACAAATCAGCAACATTGACAAACATCATCGCTTTTATGACATGGTATAAAGTGTGCCATTTTCGAGAATCTATCCACGACAACAAATATGCTATCCTCCTTTCTTTGTTCTAGGTAAATCTAAAACAAAGTCCATAGATATATCCTCCCAAGGAACACTAGGTACGAGCAAAGGCATATATAAACCATGAGGATTGAGTCGTGACTTAGCTTTTTGACATGTAGTGCAGCGAGCAATAAAGCGCTCAACATCCGTCTCATCTTTGGCCAAAAGAAATGTGTAGCAAGTCGTCCTCCGTCTTCTTCACGCCAAAGTGTCCCATTAGTCCTCCTCCATCGCCTCCTGCAACAACAAAAAGGCGAGCGGAGCTAGCTGGAATGCATAGCTTGTTAGCACGGAACACAAATCCATCATTAACGACAAACTTGTTCCATGTTCTTCCTTCTTTACAATTCGCAATACATCTTTAAAATCAGCATCATGCACATATTGATCTTTGATGGTCTCCAAACCAAATATTTTGAAGTCAAGTTGTGAAAGCATAGTATAGCGACGAGACAATGCATCAAGCAATAACATTTTCTTTACCCTTCTTGTGTTTAATGACATAAGGGAAAGTCTCAATGAATTCAACCCATTTAGCATGTCTACGATTCAGTTTAGCTTGACTTTTAATATGTTTCAAAGATTCATGATCAGAATGTATAACAAATTCTTTGGGCCATAAATAATGTTGCCATGTTTCTAAAGTCGAACAAGAGCATATAATTCCTTATCATAAGTAGAGTAATTCAGACTAGGCCCACTCAATTTTTGAGAAAAGTATGCAACAGGTTTGCCATCTTGTAATAACACACCTCCTAATCCAATTCCACTAGCATCACATTCAAGCTCAAAAGTCTTATTAAAATCAGGAAGTTGGAGTAAAGGAGCATGTGTCAACTTAGCTTTCAATACCGTGAAGGCCTCTTCTGTGCGGTACCCCAAACAAAAGGCACATCCTTCTTTGTAAGCTCGTTGAGAGGTGCAGCAATGGTGCTGAAATCTCTCACAAAACGCCTATAGAAACCAGCGAGGCCAAGGAAACTCCTCACTTGTGTGATTTGTTTTGGGCTGCGGCCAACTCTCAATAGCTTCAATCTTGGCTTTATCAACTTCAATTCCCCGTGGAGTAACAACATAGCCAAGAAAAGATACTCGGATCGGTGCAAAAGGTGCACTTCCCAAGGTTACCAAACAAGCGTGCATCACGTAGAGCATTAAAAACAGCACGTAAATGTTCCAAATGTTCTTCCAAAGATTTGCTATAAATCAGTATATCATCAAAATAGACTACCACAAATCGTCCAATGAAAGCACGTAAAACTTCGTTCATTAATCTCATGAAAGTACTAGGTGCATTAGTTAACCCAAAAGGCATGACTAACCACTCATATAATCCAAACTTAGTTTTAAATGCTGTTTTCCATTCATCTCCCAATTTCATACGAATTTGATGGTATCCACTCATAAATCAACTTTGGAGAATATTGTAGAGCCACTCAATTCATCAAGCATATCATCTAGCCTAGGAATAGGGTGGCGATAACGAATAGTAATATTATTGATGCCTCTACAATCAACACACATACGTGACGTACCATCCTTTTTCGGCGGTAGAATAATAGGAACAGCACAAGGACTAAGGGATTCGCGTATATAACCTTTGTCGAGCAACTTACATGCTTGACGCATAATCTCCTTCGTCTCCTCTGGATTGGTGCGGTATGGTGCACGGTTGGGTAATGATGCACCGGGAATTAAGTCAATTTGATGCTCAATCCCTCGAATAGGTGGTAATCCGGTGGCACGTCTTGTGGAAAGCGTCAACAAACTCTGCAAAATGTTAGTGACAGCGAGGGGCAAAGAGGAAGGCACGTCCTCGAATGAAAATAATGCCTCTTTGCACACAAAAGCATAGCAAATAGATTTGCTAAAATCTAGCTCATCAATATCAGATTTGGTGGCAAGTAAACATGCACTTTTCAATTTAATTTCGAAGCAACGGTAGATGGTTTATTATTAGGCTTCATGTGTTGCTCAAATTCTTTTGCCACAATCTGATTTTCACTCTTATTTTTCTCCTGTTTTGCTTTATTAGCTCTATTAATATCATCTTTCAAAATGGACTCTGGAGTCATAGGAAGCAAAGTAATATTTTTATCCTTATGAACAAGAGTATCTTGATTGTTTCTACCATGGTGTATGAATTTTTATCAAATTGCCATGGTCTACCAAGTAACAAGGAACATGCTTGCATAGGTACCACATCACAATCAACATAATCAGCATATGTAGAGATACTAAAATGCACACTAACGAGACGTGTTACCTTAACCTTGCCGCTGTTGTTGAACCATTGGATGTAGTAAGGATGTGGATGTGGTCTTGTGGTGAGAGATAACTTCTCCACCATCTCCATGCTAGCCAAGTTGTTGCAGCTCCCTCCATCTATGATGACTTGAATAGAACGTTCCTTCACAACTCCTTTGTATGGAACAAATTATGCCTCTGATTTTGCTCAGCTTGTGTAACTGCACACTCAAAACACGTTGAGCAACTAAACATTCATACTGTCGGCATCTTCAAGAGCCATGTATTGTGTCTCATGATCGAATCATCTCCACCGTGTTCCTCATGTGTAATAAGAGCCAAAGTCTCCTCATCATAGTCACTAGCGGACTCATACCCACCATCCTCAAGAGCAATCATCACACGCTGAGATTTGCATTCTCTCGCAAAATGTCCTCTTCCCTTACAACGACGACAAATAATATCACTTGTGTGCCTGTTGACGCCATGGAAGAAGAAGAGCTCTGCAGCCCGGCGGGTGTGCTCTTGGCGAGATAGTGGTGGTTGTGCACCTTTCTTGTATCACGGTTGGAGATGGCTTTGAAGGAGGTGATGGTGCGGTGGAAGTAGATGATGCGTGGTGTCCATGATGAAGGTCGACCTGCGAGAAAAGTTAGTGCGGCGCCAATGCCTGTCGATCCTCGCACTTCACGTTCGACTTTACAAGCAAGATGGAATAAACGCAGTGATATTATTATAATCCTTATAGTCTAGAATGGTCGAATCTCTCTATTTAATCCACCCAGAAAACGTGCAAGCATAGCTTCATTCTCCTCAACAATACCACATCTAATCAAGCCGGTTTGTAATTCACGATAATATTCTTCTACAGAAATTTTTCCTTGTCTTAAGCGCTGCAATTTTTGAAGTAATTCACGTTGATAATATTGTGGAACCCAACGAGTACGCATAGCAGTTTTCAAAGCAGCCCAAGTAGCTGGAACAGGATATAATCTACAATGTTTAGACCACCAAACACATGCAAAGCTAGTGAAAGCACAAACAATGAAGCAGAACACGTCTCTCCTCGGGATATTGTAAACATGTAAATCGTTGTTCAGTTTCTAACTCCCAAGTAAGATATATATCAGAACATATCTACCCTCAAATGGTGGAATATTCAATTTCAGTTTAGGGAGATGGTCATGATCGCATACTGAGGGGAGCCCTAACATTGCCATTATTTGCATGTGGACGACACGGTGGTTGTGGTGCTGGTGGTTGCACGTAGTTACGATGTTGATCAACCTCATCTTCGTAATCTCCCACAAAATCATCCTCCTCTGTATCAAAGCAGCAGATAGCGAGGAGCCAAAGAAGCACCAACAGCAGTAGTAGCGGCACCGAATTTTGTCTGGCTCAATAGGAACACGCCGAGCTCGTCCATACTTGATTCGGAAGGGGCGTAGTTGTTGTCGTTGCAGAGGTGCGATAGGTGCAGCGGCGGTGGTTGTGGAAAACGCGAGCAATTCATCAAACTTGCTATCAAGCTTTGTTTCAAACGTCTTCTCAATGCCATCTATCTTCTCCATGGCCTCGTCAAATCTGTTTAGCACATCTTGCACTGTCCAATCATCATTTGTTGAAACTTATCATGTAGCTGTTTGTTCGTCAGTTCTCCCAATCAGTCTCATCGACTTGTGATCCTGCCATGGTTAGCAGCAAATAGAAACACACAAGAATATGATCCTACAGGCTACGAAGAAGTGGTGGTGATGTATCACAAACCCGTCAAGCAAATCTCAAATTCTTACCAGTTTTTACCTGATAGAGGCGGGGGTGTCCCGATCTTTCGATGAGATGATAACTATCGATTTGGTGAAGATGACTTTGACGATCCGACTACAAACGTGCAAGACGTTGCGCCTTAGCAATCGCTAAACCAACTCCGAGAGGTTATTGACCACGCCGGAGCACAATCAACCTGACCACGAAGGTCTATTCTCGCAAGCAATCGAAGAACAAGCAAGAATATGATAAAAGCAATCTGAATATTGCGAGTATGTATGAAGTATTGATAAAGGTGGAGATCCGTGAAGCGGTCTTGGTGCAGTCGTTGGACACAAACGAAGTACACGAAGTTGCAATGGCTAACTTTTAACTAAACAAATCCCAAGTCTAAACGGTGCCCTAAGGGCTGTATATATGGAGGAAGAGGGGGTGAATTTCGTGGCCCTTGGTGGAGGGGTCCGAAACTAACCCTATCTCTTGTTTCCCCACACATCTGGACTCTAAAATAGCCTATACTAATGTATTTCGAAATTACATGGGCCTGGCCCAATAATAAGGTGACGCAGCACCTAGAATAGCCTATGGACGAATATTATGAAGTGGCATCTTGTATATTTCGTCCAAGGCTTCATGCACTCCTTATGGTGGCTTCAAAGTCCTGAAATCATCACTTGTAACTCCGTTCTTGATCCCCTTGCATGCCATCAACTCCATGTGTGTTCTTGCTCCAATGTTCATCCTTCTCCAAGCTAGGCCCTTCATTTGTAAGCAAAACAAATGTATCCAATTTAAGCAGCATCATATTCTCATGAACATTAGAATCATTACCAAGAAACGAAAGTACCGGTAATTTAGTTGGCGTCTTGTGAGCTCTAGTAATTGGTCCAAGATGTATAGCAGCAGGGGCTGTGGGTGTAACAATGGTATTGATGTCCTCATCATCCTCCCTTCTTGAAATGAAGTCGTCCTCGACGGAGCTCATCTTCCTCACCCAAATATGGCTTCAAATCTGCAATGTTAAAAGTGGGACTAACCCCAAAATCTGCAGCAGCTCAAGTTTATATGCATTATCATTTACTTTCTCCAACACCTTAAAGGGACCAGCAGCACGTGGCATTAGCTTTGATTTTGCAAATCAGAAATCTATCCTTACGCAAATGTAACCAAACAAGATCTCCGGTGCAAACACAACATGTTTTCTACCCTTATCTCCAGCAAGTTTATATTTAGCATTCATACGCTCAATGTTTTCCTTAGTTAACTCATGCATTTTTAAAATCAATTCAGCACGTTCTTTAACATCAAAATTAACCTTCTCCAAGATGGAAGAGGCAACAAATCGGTTGGTGCACGAGGTAGGAAACCATACACAACTTCAAAAGGGCACATCTTAGTAGTAGAATGCAATGAACGATTATAAGCAAATTCAATATGAGGCAACCATTCCTCCCACATTTTCTTATTATTCTTTAGAACAGCCCTAAGCATAGTAGACAATGTTCTATTGACTACTTCTTTTGTCCATCGGTTTGGGGTGACAAGTAGTACTAAAAAGCAGTTTAGTCCCCAACTTAGCCCATAAACATCTCCAAAAGTGGCTAAGAAATTTAGTATCACGATCTGAAACAATAGTATTTGGCACACCATGCAAGCGAATAATTTCACGAAAGAACAAATCAGCAACATTGACATCATCGCTTTTATGACATGGTATAAAGTGTGCCATTTTCGAGAATCTATCCACGACAACAAATATGCTATCCTCCCTTCTTTGTTCTAGGTAAACCTAAAACAAAGTCCATAGATATATCCTCCCAAGGAACACTAGGTACAGCAAAGGCATATATAAACCATGAGGATTTAGTCGTGACTTAGCTTTTTGACATGTAGTGCAATGAGCAATAAGCGCTCAACATCCCGTCTCATCTTTGGCCAAAAGAAATGTGTAGCAAGTACGTCCTCCGTCTTCTTCACGCCAAAGTGTCCCATTAGTCCTCCTCCATCGCCTCCTGCAACAACAAAAGACGAACGGAGCTAGCTGGAATGCATAGCTTGTTAGCACGAACACAAATCCATCATTAACGACAAACTTGTTCCATGTTCTTCCTTCTTTACAATTCTGCAATACATCTTTAAAATCAGCATCATGCACATATTGATCTTTGATGGTCTCCAAACCAAATATTTTGAAGTCAAGTTGTGAAAGCATAGTATAGCGACGAGACAATGCATCAGCAATAACATTTTCTTTACCCTTCTTATGTTTAATGACATAAGGGAAAGTCTCAATGAATTCAACCCATTTAGCATGTCTACGATTCAGTTTAGCTTGACTTTTAATATGTTTCAAAGATTCATGATCAGAATGTATAACAAATTCTTTGGGCCATAAATAATGTTGCCATGTTTCTAAAGTCCGAACAAGAGCATATAATTCTTTATCATAAGTAGAGTAATTCAGACTAGGCCCATTCAATTTTTCAGAAAAGTATGCAACAGGTTTGCCATCTTGTAATAACACACCTCCTAATCCAATTCCACTAGCATCACATTCAAGCTCAAAAGTCTTATTAAAATCAGGAAGTTGGAGTAAAGGAGCATGTGTCAACTTAGCTTTCAATACCGTGAAGGCTTCTTCTGCGGTACCCCAAACAAAAGGCACATCCTTCTTTGTAAGCTCGTTGAGAGGTGCAGCAATGGTGCTGAAATCTCTCACAAAACGCCTATAGAAACCAGCGAGGCCAAGGAAACTCCTCACTTGTGTGACCGTTTTGGGCTGCGGCCAACTCTCAATAGCTTCAATCTTGGCTTTATCAACTTCAATTCCTCGTGGAGTAACAACATAGCCAAGAAAAGATACTCGATCGGTGCAAAAGGTGCACTTCCCAAGGTTACCAAACAAGCGTGCATCACGAGAGCATTAAAAACAACACGTAAATGTTCCAAATGTTCTTCCAAAGATTTGCTATAAATCAGTATATCATCAAAATAAACTACCACAAATCGTCCAATGAAAGCACGTAAAACTTCGTTCATTAATCTCATGAAAGTACTAGGTGCATTAGTTAACCCAAAAGGCATGACTAACCACTCATATAATCCAAACTTAGTTTTAAATGCTGTTTTCCATTCATCTCCCAATTTCATACGAATTTGATGGTATCCACTACGCAAATCAACTTTGGAGAATATTGTAGAGCCACTCAATTCATCAAGCATATCATCTAGCCTAGGAATAGGGTGGCGATAACGAATAGTAATATTATTAATGCCTCTACAATCAACACACATACGTGACGTACCATCCTTTTTCGGCACTAGAATAATAGGAACAGCACAAGGACTAAGGGATTCGCGTATATAACCTTTGTCGAGCAGCTCTGTACTTGACGATAATCTCCTTCGTCTCCTCTGGATTGGTGCGGTATGGTGCACGGTTGGGTAACGATGCACCGGAATTAAGTCAATTTGATGCTCAATCCCTCGAATAGGTGGTAATCCGGTGGCACGTCTTGTGGAAAGACGTCGCGAACTCTGCAAAATGTTAGTGACAGCGAGGGGCAAAGAGGAAGGCACGTCCTCGAATGAAAATAATGCCTCTTTGCACACAAAAGCATAGCAAACAGATTTGCTAAAATCTAACTCATCAATATCAGATTTGGTGGCAAGTAAACATGCACTTTTCAATTTAATTTCGAAGCAACAGTAGATGATTTATTAATAGGCTTCATGTGTTGCTCAAATTCTTTTGCCACAATCTGATTTTCACTCTTATTTTTCTCTGTTTTGCTTTATTAGCTCTATTAATATCATCTTTCAAAATGGACTGTGGAGTCATAGGAAGCAAAGTAATATTTTTATCCTTATGAACAAGAGTATCTTGATTGTTTCTACCATGGTGTCTGAATTCTTATCAAATTGCCATGGTCTACCAAGTAACAAGGAACATGCTTGCATAGGTACCACATCACAATCAACATAATCAGCATATGTAGAGATACTAAAATGCACACGAACAAGACGTGTTACCTTAACCTTGCCGCTGTTGTTGAACCATTGGATGTAGTAAGGATGTGGATGTGGTCTTGTGGTGAGAGATAGCTTCTCCACCATCTCCATGCTAGCCAAGTTGTTGCAGCTCCCTCCATCTATGATGACGCTTGAATAGAACGTTCCTTCACAACTCCTTTTGTATGGAACAAATTATGTCTCTGATTTTGCTCACTTGTGTAACTGCACACTCAAAACACGTTGAGCAACTAAACATTCATACTGTCGGCATCTTCAAGAGCCATGTATTGTGTCTCATGATCAGAATCATCTCCACCGTGTTCCTCATGTGTAATAAGAGCCAAAGTCTCCTCATCATAGTCACTAGCGGACTCATACCCACCATCCTCCGTAGCAATCATCACACGCTGAGATTTGCATTCTCTCGCAAAATGTCCTCTTCCCTTACAACGACGACAAATAATATCACTTGTGTGCCTGTTGACGCCATGGAAGAAAGAGCTGTGCATGAGCCCAGCGGTGTGCTCTTGGCGAGATAGTGGTGGTTGTGCACCTTTCTTATATCACGGTTGGAGGTGGCACTGAAGGAGGTGATGGTGCGGTGGAAGTAGATGATGCACGTGGTGTCCATGATGAAGGTCGACTGCGAGAAAAGTTAGTGCGGCGCCAATGCCCATCGATCCTGCACTTCACGTTCAGCTTTACAAGCAAGATGGAATAAACGAGTGATATTATTATAATCCTTATAGTCTAGAATGGTCTGAATCTCTCTATTTAATCCACCCGTAAAACGTGCAAGCATAGCTTCATTCTCCTCAACAATACCACATCTAATCAAGCCAGTTTGCAATTTCGATAATATTCTTCTACAGAATTTTTTCCTTGTCTTAAGCGCTGCAATTTTTGAAGTAATTCACGTTGATAATATGGTGGAACCCAACGAGCACGCATAGCAGTTTTCAAAGCAGCCCAAGTAGCTGGAACAGGATATAATCTACAATGTTCGACCACCAAACACATGCAAAGCTAGTGAAAGCACAAACAGCAGCGAGAACACGTCTCTCCTCGGGATATTGTAAACATGTAAATCGTTGTTCAGTTTCTAACTCCCAAGTAAGATATATATCAGAACATATCTACCCTCAAATGGTGGAATATTCAATTTCAGTTTAGGAGATGGTCATGATCTCGCACTGAGGGGAGCCCTAGCATTGCCATTATTTGCATGTGGACGACACGGTGGTTGTGGTGCTGGTGGTTGCACGTAGTTTCGATGTTGATCAACCTCCTCCTCGTAATCTCCCACATAATCATCCTCCTCGGTACCAAGAGCAGCAATGAGCGAGTGAGAGCCAAAGAAGCACTGTGAAGAGTAGCAGCGGCACCAGAATTTTGTCTGGCTCAAGAGGAACACGCCGAGCTCGTCCATACCTGATTCGGAAGGGGCGAAGTTGTTGTCGTTGCAGAGGTGCGATAGGTGCAGCCGGCGGTGGTTGTGGAAAACGCAGCGAGCAATTCATCAAACTTGCTATCAAGCTTTGTTTCAAACGTCTTCTCAATGCCATCTATCTTCTCCATGGCCTCATCAAATCTGTTTACCACATCTTGCACCTGTCCAATCATCATTTCTTTGAAACTTATCATGTAGCTGTTTGTTTGTCGGGTTCTCCCAATCAGTCTCATCGGCTGTGTTCCTGCCATGGTTAGCAGCAATAGAAACACACAAGAATATGATCCCTACAGACTACTAGGAAGTGGTGGTGGTGGTGTGGTGGGCGGTCACAAATCCGTGAAGCAAATCTCAAATTCTTACCAGTTCTTACCCAAAGAAACGGTGGTGATCGGCAACCGTTGTAGTCAAAACTCTCAAAGCTTGGCTATAGCGATTACAGGGAGAATCAAACGCACGACGTAGATGTATGTGGAGCTGGGAAGGCTTATAATATGGTAGCAAAAGGGTCAAGAATAATCAAATCGGAGATGCAAAGTTGAATAAACGCTCAACGACGCAGATCTTGTCTTTGGTCCTAGGCTAGACCGTGCTAGAGACGCGAGCCTAGAACACTAACAAAATCACGACATAGCACAACTAGCATCAATGAAGGATACTAAGTAGCTCTTGACAGCAAGATATAAGTGAAGATCACAACGGCAGTGAAGATAATGATGAAAAACAACTGCCAAGCAGGACATACAACAACTCTCTCTCCAACTTTCCTATTGAAAAGTTTGAGCCAATTTTATAATAAATTCTTTCAAAGAATGCTACTAACTCAAGCTTTCCAATGCAAAAAGAATCATTCAATTCCGAGTTGATATGAGGAGTCAAAGAATTCTAAAACCGGCCTGAAAAATTGGAACAAGCTGTGTTCACGAACTTCAGAGGGCAAAAACACCTATTTAGAAGCCGATTTTGAGGTGTCAAATATTGAACAAGCTTCTGCAACTATTTAGATGCGCCTCGTCTCTAGCTTCAATTTGAGTACTCACGGAGTCAAAACGGACTTCGTATGAGGAAGATACACCTGTTTTACTGAACAGTGCGCAAAACAGATTCCAATCCGAATTCAGGTACGAGATTGATTCTAGATAGATCCTTTTCTTCTCTTTTTTCCTCACACTTTTTTTCTTTTTTCTCTCTCTTTTCTTTTTTTCTTTCCTTTTTTTTCTCTCTTTTTCTCTCTTTTTTTCTCTCTTTTTTCTCCCTCTTTCCAAGACAAGCAAGATAAGATGCGATTGGATCGGCGAAGATGTGAATGACCTCACCTATGATTATGACAATGAACAGTAGCGTAGTACGTGGTGGAAATTAAAATATGGGATGGTGGACAGCGGAAGGATAATGATGCAGCGGCGGCGTGACTAATGTGAACAGAACTCGAAACTCTAAAGGAACTAGACACTAAGACCAGCAATCGACACGACGATGCAACCGATAATTCAACTATGCAAGCAACGAATAGAAAATTGCAAAGGCTCGATGGCTTGGATAACGGATGAACAGATCTAACTTTTTTGTGGCTTTTTCACGGACTATAGGTATGAATGATGATGCGATCTAAACTATGAAAAACGTAAAATCTCACCGAGCAACTCGGCGATACCACTTGATAGAGGCGGGGTGTCCCGATCTTTCAATGAGATGATAACTATCGATTTGGTGAAGATGACTTTGACGATCCGACTACAAGCGTGCAAGACGTTGCGCCTTAGCAATCGCTAAACCAACTCCGAGAGGTTATTGACCACGCGGAGCACAATCAACGACCACGAAGGTCTATTCACGCAAGCAATCGAAGAACAAGCAAGAATATGATAAAAGCAATCTGAATATTGCGAGTATGTATGAAGTATTGATAAAGGTGGAGATCCGTAAGCGGTCTTGGTCTGGTCGTTGGACACAAACGAAGTACACGAAGTTGCAATGGCTAACTTTTAACTAAACAAATCCCAAGTCTAAACGGTGCCCTAAGGGCTGTATATATGGAGGAAGAGGGGGTGAATTTCGTGGCCCTTGGTGGAGGGGTCCGAAACTAACCCTATCTCTTGTTTCCCCACACATACGGACTCTAAAAATAGCCTATACTAATGTATTTCGAAATTACATGGGCCTGGCCCAATAATAAGGTGACGCAGCACCTAGAATAGCCTATGGACGAATATTATGAAGTGGCATCTTGTATATTTCGTCCAAGGCTTCATGCACTCCTTATGGTGGCTTCAAAGTCCTGAAATCATCACTTGTAACTCCGTTCTTGATCCCCTTGCGCATGCCATCAACTCCATGTGTGTTCTTGCTCCAATGTTCATCCTTCTCCAAGCTAGGCCCTTCATTTGTAAGCAAAACAAATGTATCCAATTTAGGCAGCATCATATTCTCATGAACATTAGAATCATTACCAAGAAACGAAAGTACCTGGTAATTTAGTTGGCGTGCGCGAGCTCTAGTAATTGGTCCAGTATGTATAGCAGCAGGGGCTGTGGGTGTAACAATGGTATTGATGTCCACATCAAGGGCCAAAAAGTCCTGCTTAAGGCCATATTTGAGGGTACTCCGGGCCTCCTGGCGCAAGCAGGGAGTATTTTCTGGATTGCGCGCTCACCACGAGCCGTTTGAGTACTTGTGGGTCCGACACGGACTCCGAATGACAAATTTATGACCGTTTTAGTGAACATCTCTCCATTCTATGGCAGTCCATGAAAGTACTTCATTTTCTCATGCGCTTTTTGCCTGATTGCCCCAAAATTTCTTGTCCTCTATAGAGGAGATATCGTTTCACATATATATTGACCGATGCAAGAATGCCCTTTTGTTCTTGGCTTTCACGCTTGCGTGAGTTCTGACATGCCATCCGTGAACACAAGGAGAATAAGGCATATAGCCGCTGGATTCTCTTCAATTTACGGCCAAATGGGATTGCCCGGATCATAGAGCATCTGTAGAAAGGTACCTTTGTCCCTACCATGGGGGCTAATGTCTATAAGCAACATAATCTCTCAAATTTCCTTCAAAAGGAAGTGCCAATGGGTTCAGAAACTTGTCTGAAAAACAGCGACAAATGATGTTCTTTGACTTTCAGGGCCAAAAAGTCCTGCTTAAGGCCGTATATGAGGGTACTCTAGGCCTCCTTGCGCAAGCGAGGAGTATTTTCTGGATTCGCGCGCTCAATGAGCCGTTTGAGTACTCGTGGGTCTGACACGGACTCCGAATGACAAAATTATGACCGTTTTAGTGAACATCTCTCCATTCTATGGCAGTCCATGAAAGTACTTCATTTTCTCGTCGCTTTTGCACGATTGCCTAAAATTTCTTATCCTCTATAGAGGAGATATCGTTTCACATATATATTGACCGATGCCAGGAATGCCCTTTTGTTCTTGGCTTTCACGCTGCGTGAGTTACTGACATGCCATCCGTGAAAACAAGGAGAATAAGGCATATAGCCGCTGGATTCTCTTCAATTTACGGCCAAATGAGATTGCCCGGATCATAGAGCATCTACAGAAAGGTACGTTTGTACCTACCAGGGGGGCTAATATCTATAAGCAACATAATCTCTCGAATTTCCTTCAAAACGAAGTGCCAATGGGTTCAGAAACTTGTCTGAAAAACAGCGACGAATGATGTTCTTTGACTTTCAAGGCCAAAAAGTCCTGCTTAAGGACGTATTTGAGGGTACACCGGGCCTCCTGGCGCAAGCGGGGAGTATTTTCTGGATTCACGCACTCACCACGAGCAGTTTGAGTACTTGTGGGTCCCACACGGACTCCGAATGACAAAATTATAACCGTTTTACTGAACATCTCTCCATTCTATGGCAGTCCTTGAAAGTACTTCATTTTCTCGTGCGCTTTTGCCGATTGCCCTAAAATTTCTTGTCCTCTATAGAGGAGATATCGTTTCCACATTTATATTGGTGATGCCAGAATACCCTTTTGTTCTTGGCTTTCACGCGCATGAGTTACAAAGATGCCATCCGTGAAAACAAGGAGAATAAGGCATATAGCCACTGGATTTTCTTCAATTTACGGCCAAATGAGATTGCCCGGATCATAGAGCATCTGCAGAAAGGTACGTTTGTCCCTACCAGGGGGGATAATGTCTATAAGCAACACAATCTCTCGAATTTTCTTCAAAAGGAAGTGCCAATGGGTTCAGAAACTTGTCTGAAAAACAGTGACGAACGATGTTCTTTGACTTTTAGGGCCAAAAATTCCTGCTTAAGGCTGTATTTGAGGGTACTCCGGGCCTCCTGGCGCAAGCGGGGAGTATTTTCCCGATTCGCGCTCTCACCACGAGCTGTTTGAGTACTTGTGGGTCCGACACGGACTCCGAATGACAAAATTATGACCGTTTTAGTGAACATCTCTCCATTCTATGGCAGTCCTTGAAAGTACTTCATTTTCTCGTGCGCTTTTTGGCTGATTGCCCCAAAATTTCTTGTCCTCTATAGAGGAGATATCGTTTCCACATATATATTGACCGACGCCAGGAATGCCCTTTTGTTCTTGGCTTTCACGCACGTGAGTTACAGCATGCCATCCGGCGAAAACGAGAATAAGGCATATAGCCACTGGATTTTCTTCTATTTACGGCCAAATGAGATTGCCCGGATCATATAGTATCTGCCGAAAGGTACGTTTGTCCCTACCAGGGGGGCTAATGTCTATATACAACATAATCTCTCGAATTTCCTTCAAAAGGAAGTGCCAATGGGTTCAGAAACTTGTCTGAAAAACAGCGACGAATGATGTTCTTTGACTTTCAGGGCCAAAAAGTCCTGCTTAAGGCCGTATTTGAGGGTACTCCGGGCCTCCTGGCGCAAGCTGGGAGTATTTTCTGGATTCGCGCGCTCAATGAGCCGTTTGAGTACTCGTGGGTCTGACACGGACTCCGAATGACAAAATTATG
Source organism: Aegilops speltoides (assembly GCA_021437245.1). NCBI lineage: Eukaryota > Viridiplantae > Streptophyta > Magnoliopsida > Poales > Poaceae > Aegilops > Aegilops speltoides. The sequence continues at coordinate 244,785,183 of CM038143.1, read as the reverse complement.
ACCGTTTTAGTGAACATCTCTCCATTCTATGGCAGTCCATGAAAGTACTTCATTTTCTCGCGCGCTTTTTTGCTCGATTGCCCCAAAATTTCTTATCCTCTATAGAGGAGATATCGTTTCACATATATATTGACCGATGCCGGGAATGCCCTTTTGTTCTTGGCTTTCACGCGCCAGCGTCGATTCTGCCATGCCATCCGGCGAAAGCAAGTAGAATAAGGCATATAGTCGCTGGATTCTCTTCAATTTCTGGCCAAATGAGATTGCCGGATCATAGAGCATCTGCAGAAAGGTACCTTTGTCCCTACCAGGGGGGCTAATGTCTATAAGCAACATAATCTCTCAAATTTCCTTCAAAAGGAAGTGCCAATGGGTTCAGAAACTTGTATGAAAAACAACGACGAATGATGTTCTTTGACTTTCAGGGCCAAAAAGTCCTGCTTAAGGCCGTATTTGAGGGTACTCTAGCCCTCCTGGCGCAAGGGAGTATTTTTTGGATTCGGCGCGCATGAGCTGTTTGAGTACTCGTGGGTTTCACACGGTGATGAGGACATGACTACCTTGGATAAGACCAAAATATTGCATACATGCATATTTGTCGTGTGATTTCTAGTGCAAACTATTCAATAATATATTTATGTTATCCGAACAAAAATACTTCACATACTTTTTTGCGTTTTATCTAATTGCAGGTGTGTGGGACATTTGTACAATCCACATATGAAGATAAGGAAAAGGAGAAGTTTAGGTGTTGTTCAAAAGTCTTCTCACGTCACTTTTGGGCCAAGAGAAGATAGAGTCCAAGTCTCTCACGTTGTGGATTCAGATTCGGGCTGCACGCAGACATACACGACTCAAAACGCCAACAACTTTTTCATACGGACTCTGAATTGGGTGATTCTTTTTGTTGGAAAGTAGATTTCATGCTCTTTCCGGCATAATTGGGATCACCTTAAAATCCATCCGGAGCGTTGAGTTATGGCGAAACAATCGTATTTGCACAGAATCCGAGTCAAACTACAAGTCCAAAGGTGTTACGTCACCTCCACTTGGGCCCATTGGCCTTGTACGACCTAGGGTTAGTTTTAGGCTGCCTTGGGACGTCCTCCCACCTCCTTGGCCGCCACCCCTTGCTCCTATATAAGTAGATCCATCTAGTAGCTTTTCCCTTGGGATTTGTTTAGTTAAAAGTTAGCCAACGCAACTTTGTGTACTTCGTTTGTGTCCAACGACCAGACCAAGACCACTTTCGGATCCCCACCATTATCCATACTTCATCAATATTCGCAATATTCAGATTGCTTTATCGTATTCTTGCTTGTTCTTCGGTTGCTTGCAGGAATAGTGATGAGGACATCAATACCATTGTTACACCCACAGCCCCTCATTGTTACATACTGGGACCAATTACTAGAGCTCACAAGACGCCAATTAGATTACCGTGTACTTTCGTTTCTTGATAATGATTCTAATGTTCATGAGAATATGATGCTGCCTAAATTGGATACATTTGTTTTGCTTACAAATGAAGGGCCTAGCTTGGAGAAGGATGAACATTGGGGCAAGAACACGCATGGAGTTGACGGCATGCGCAAGGAGATCAAGAACGGAGTTACAAGTGATGATTTCAGGACTTTGAAGCCACCATAAGAAATGCATGAAGCCTTGGACGAAATATACAAGATGCCACTTCATAATATTCGTCCATAGGCTATTCTAGGTGCTGCGTCACCTTATTATTGGGCCAGGCCCATGTAATTTCGAAATACATTTGTATAGGCTATTTTTAGAGTCCGTATGTGTGGGGAAGCAAGAGATAGGGTTAGTTTCGGACCCCTCCACCAAGGGCCACGAAATTCACCCCCTCTTCCTCCATATATACAGCCCTTAGGGCACCGTTTAGACTTTGGGTTTTGTTTAGATCAAAAGTTCGCCATAGCTGCAAATTCGCGTACTTCGTTTGTGTTCAACGACCGGACAAAGCGCCTGAGAACCCCACCTTGATCAATAAAGCTTTCATCTTATATTCCCAATATCCAGATTGCAATCTCAGTTTCTTGCTTGTTCTTCGTTTGCTCGCAGGAAATAGACCCTCGTGGTCGAGTTGATCGTGCTCGGCGTGGTCAATAACCTCTCGGAGTTGGTTTAGCGATTGCTATAGCGCGACGTCCTCGACGCTCGTAGTCGGATCGTCAAAGTCGACTTCCACCAAAGCGAAATCCACCATCTCATCGAAAGACGGGACACCTCTGCCTCTATCAAGTGGTATCGATTTCCGGGTTGCTCGGTGAGATTTTACAGTTTTTCGTAGTTTAGATCGAGTCTGTTCTTCATACCTATAGTCCACGAAAAAGCCACAAAAAATTAGGGTTAGTTCATCCTATCCGAACCAATCGAGCCTTTGCATAATCTTTTTCAGATTTGCATTGTTGAATTTGCGGTTGCATCGTCGTGTCTAGTTGCTGGTCTTAGATTCTAGTCTTTAGAGTTTGAGTTCGGTCATAAGTTGTCACGCCGCCGCACCATTATCATCGCCTCGCCATCTACCACCACCGCTTATCCGCCACCGCTTGAATCCGTATCCATATACCACCACCGCTGCCATATACCACCACCGTTGCCATATACCACCAACATATATCCACCACCAATCCGAGTTCCTTGCATATTAGATTTGTTTTCGGGATCCATCTAATTTCTGATTCGTGTTTCCTTGTCTGAGTAGGTTTCGGATTCCAGCAATCTTTTGCCGTCCGTAGAAGAAGTTGGTTTCCAAAAAAAAAGAGCAGCGCAAAAAAAAGCAGTGCAAAAAAAAGAGCGAAACAAAAAATTCAGAGTGTGCTCCTCCCTTGTTTACGTGTAGCGCCGTGATTTTCTTAGTGTTCTAGGCTCGCGTCTCTAGCACGGTCTAGCCTAGGACCAGCACAGTACCGTCGTTGAGCGTTTATTCAACTTTGCATCTCTGAATTGATTATTGCTGACCCTTTTTGCTACCATATTATAAGCCTTCCCAGCTCCACATACATCTACGTCGTGCGTTGGACTCTCCCTGGTAATCGCTATATCCAAGCTTTGAGAGTTTTGACTACAACGGTTGCCGATCACCACCTGCTGCTGGGTAAGAACTGGTAAGAATTTGAGATTTTCTTGACGGGTTTGTGATACACCACCACCACTTCTTAGTAGCCTGTAGGATCAAATTCTTGTGTGTTTCTATTTGCTGCTAACCATGGCAGGATCACAAGCCGATGAGACTGATTGGGAGAACCTGACGAACAAACAGCTACATGATAAGTTTCAGCAAATGATGCTAAACAGATTTGACGAGGCCATGGAGAAGATAGATGGCATTGAGAAGACGTTTGAAACAAAGATTGATAGCAAGTTTAATGAATTGCTCGCGCGTCTTCCACAACCACCGCCGGCTGCACCTATCGCACCTCTGCAGAACGACAACAACTACGCCCCTTCCGAATCAAGTATGGACGAGCTCGGCGTGTTCCTATTGAGCGAGGACAAAATTCTGGTGCCGCTGCCATCGCTGTTGGTGCTTCTTTGGCTCTGCCATCTGCTGCTTTGGTGGTACCGAGGAGGATGATGAGTATGTGGGCGATTATGAGGATGAGGTTGATCAACATCGAACTACGTGCAACCACCAGCACCACAACCACCAGGTCGTCCACATGCAAATAATGGCAATATTAGGGCTCCCCACAGTGCGAGATCATGACCATCTCCCTAAACTGAAATTGAATATTCCACCATTTGAGGGTAGATATGTTCTCGATATATATCTTACTTGGGAGTTAGAAACTGAACAACGATTTACATGTTTACAATATCCCGAGGAGAGGCGTGTTCTGCTGCTGTTTGTGCTTTCACTAGCTTTGCATGTGTTTGGTGGTGCGAACATTGTAGATTATATCCTGTTCCACTACTTGGGCTGCTTTGAAAACTGCTATGCGTACTCGTTGGGTTCCACCATATTATCAACGTGAATTACTTCAAAAATTGCAGCGCTTAAGACAAGGAAAAATTATCTAGAAGAATATTATCGGGAATTACAAACCTGGCTTGATTAGATGTGGTATTGTTGAGGAGAATGAAGCTATGCTTGCACGTTTTCGGGTGGATTAAATAGAGATATTCAGACCATTCTAGACTATAAGGATTATAATAATATCACTCGTTTATTCCATCTTGCTTGTAAAGCTGAGCGTGAAGTGCAGGATCGACGGGCATTGGCGCCGCACTAACTTTTCTCGCAGTCGACCTTCATCATGGACACCACATGCATCATCTACTTCCACCGCACCATCACCTCCTTGGTGCCACCTCCAACCATGATACAAGAAAGTGCACAACCACCACTATCGCCAAGAGCACACCTGCCGGGCCTGCACAGAGCTCTTCTTCTTCCATGGCGTCAACAGGGCACACAAGTGATATTATTTGTCGTCGTTGTAAGGGAAGAGGACATTTTCTTGAGAGAATGCAAATCTCAGCGTGTGATGATTGCTAACGAGGATGGTGGGTATGAGTCCGCTAGTGACTATGATGAGGAGACTTTGGCTCTTATTACACATGAGGAACACGGTGGAGATGATTACGATCATGAGACACAATACATGGCTTTGAAGATGCCGACAGTATGAATGTTTAGTTGTTCAACGTGTTTTGAGTGTGCAGGTTACACAAGTGAGCAAAATCAGAGGCATAATTTGTTCCATACAAAGGAGTTGTGAAGGAGCGTTCTATTCAAGCGTCATCATAGATGGAGGGAGCTGCAACAACTTGGCTAGCATGGAGATGGTGGAGAAGCTATCTCTCACCACAAGACCACATCCACATCCTTACTACATCCAATGGTTCAACAACAGCGGCAAGGTTAAGGTAACACGTCTTTGTTCGTGTGCATTTTAGTATCTCTACATATGCTGATTATGTTGATTGTGATGTGGTACCTATGCAAGCATGTTCCTTGTTACTTGGTAGACCATGGCAATTTGATAAAATTTCACACACCATGGTAGAAACAATCAAGTATACTCTTGTTCATAAGGATAAAAATATTACTTTGCTTCCTATGACTCTGAGTCCATTTTGAAAGATGATATTAATAGAGCTAATAAAGCAAAACAGGAGAAAAATAAGAGTGAAAATCAGATTGTGGCAAAAGAATTTGAGCAACACATGAAGCCTAATAATAAACCATCTCTGTTGCTTCGAAATTAAATTGAAAAGTGCATGTTTACTTGCCACCAAATCTGATATTGATGAGCTAGATTTTAGCAAATCTATTTGCTATGCTTTTGTGTGCAAAGAGGCATTATTTTCATTCGAGGACGTGCCTTCCTCCTTGCCCCTTTGTCACTAACATTTTGCAGAGTTCACGGCGTCTTTCCACAAGGCGTGCCACCGGATTACCACCTATTCGAGGGATTGAGCATCAAATTGACTTAATTCCCGGTGCATCATTACCCAACCGTGCACCATACCGTACCAATCCAGAGGAGCGAAGGAGATTATCGTCCAAGTATGTGAGCTGCTCGACAAAGGTTATATACGCGAATCCCTTAGTCCTTGTGCTGTTCCTATTATTCTAGTGCCGAAAAAGGATGGTATGTCACGTATGTGTGTTGATTGTAGAGGCATTAATAATATTACTATTCGTTATCGTCACCCTATTCCTAGGCTAGATGATATGCTTGATGAATTGAGTGGCTCTACAATATTCTCCAAAGTTGATTTGCGTAGTGGATACCATCAAATTCGTATGAAATTTGGAGATGAATGGAAAACAGCATTTAAAACTAAGTTTGGATTATATGAGTGGTTAGTCATGCCTTTTGGGTTAACTAATGCACCTAGTACTTTCATGAGATTAATGAACGAAGTTTTACGTGCTTTCATTGGAGATTTGTGGTAGTCTATTTTGATGATATACTGATTTATAGCAAATCTTTGGAAGAACATTTGGAACATTTACGTGTTGTTTTTAATGCTCTCGTGATGCACGTTTGTTTGGTAACCTTGGGAAGTGCACCTTTTGCACCGACCGAGTATCTTTTCTTGGCTATGTTGTTACTCCACGAGGAATTGAAGTAGATAAAGCCAAGATTGAAGCTATTGAGAGTTGGCGCAGCCCAAAGCGGTCACACAAGTGAGGAGTTTCCTTGGCCTCGCTGGTTTCTATAGGCGTTTTGTGAGAGATTTCAGCACCATTGCTGCACCTCTCAACGAGCTTACAAAGAAGGATGTGCCTTTTGTTTGGGGTACCATACGGGAAGAAGCCTTCACGGTATTAAAGCTAAGTTGACACATGCTCCTTTACTCCAACTTCCCGATTTTAATAAGACTTTTGAGCTTGAATGTGATGCTAGTGGAATTGGATTAGGAGGTGTGTTATTACAAGATGGCAAACCTGTTGCATACTTTTACGAAAAATTGAGTAGGCCTAGTCTGAATTACTCTACTTATGATAAAGAATTATATGCTCTTGTTCGAACTTTAGAAACATGGCAACATTATTTATGGCCCAAAGAATTTGTTATACATTACGATCATGAATCTTTGAAACATATTAAAAGTCAAGCTAAACTGAATCGTAGACATGCTAAATGGGTTGAATTCATTGAGACTTTCCTTATGTCATTAAACACAAGAAGGGTAAAGAAAATGTTATTCTTGATGCATTGTCTCGTCGCTATACTATGCTTTCACAACTTGACTTCAAAATATTTGGTTTGGAGACCATCAAAAATCAATATGTGCATGATGCTGATTTTAAAGATGTATTGCAGAATTGTAAAGAAGGAAGAACATGGAACAAGTTTGTCGTTAATGATGGATTTGTGTTCGTGCTAACAAGCTATGCATTCCAGCTAGCTCCGTTTCGTCTTTTGTTGTTGCAGGAGGCATGAAGGAGGACTAATGGGACACTTTGGCGTGAAGAAGACGGAGGACGACTTGCTACACATTTCTTTTGGCCAAAGATGAGGCGGGATGTTGAGCGTTTTATTGCTCATTTGCACTACATGTCAAAAAGCTAAGTCACGACTCAATCCTCATGGTTTATATATGCCTTTGCTGTACCTAGTGTTCCTTGGGAGGATATATCTATGGACTTTGTTTTAGGTTTACCTAGAACAAAGAAGGGAGGATAACATATTTGTTGTCGTGGATAGATTCTCGAAAATGGCACACTTTATACCATGTCATAAAAGCAATGATCTTTGTCAATGTTGCTGATTTGTTCTTTCGTGAAATTATTCGCTTGCATGGTGTGCCAAATACTATTGTTTCAGATCGCGATACTAAATTTCTTAGCCACTTTTGGAGATGTTTATGGGCTAAGTTGGGGACTAAACTGCTTTTTAGTACTACTTGTCACCCCAAACTGATGGACAAACTGAAGTAGTCAATAGAACATTGTCTACTATGCTTAGGGCTGTTCTAAAGAAAAATAAGAAAATGTGGGAGGAATGCTTGCCTCATATTGAATTTGCTTATAATCGTTCATTGCATTCTACTACTAAGATGTGCCCTTTTGAAGTTGTGTATGGTTTCCTACCTCGTGCACCTATTGATTTGTTGCCTCTTCCATCTTGGAGAAGGTTAATTTTGATGCTAAAGAACGTGCTGAATTGATTTTAAAAATGCATGAGTTAACTAAGGAAAACATTGAGCGTATGAATGCTAAATATAAACTTGCTTTGGAGATAAGGGTAGAAAACATGTTGTGTTTGCACAGGAGATCTTGTTTGGTTACATTTGCGTAAAGATAGATTTCCTAATTTGCACAAATCAAAGCTAATGCCACGTCTTGATGGTCCTTTTAAGGTGTTAGAGAAAATAAATGATAATGCATATAAACTTGAGCTACTGCAGATTTTGGGGTTAGTCCCACTTTTAACATTGCAGATTTGAAGCCTTATTTGGGTGAGGAAGATGAGCTTCCGTCGAGGGCGACTTCATTTCAAGAAGGGAGGATCATGAGGACATCAATACCATTGTTACACCCACATCCCCTCTTTGTTACATATCTGGGACCAATTACTAGAGCTCACAGACGCCAATTAAATTACCGGTACTTTCGTTTCTTGGTAATGATTCTAATGTTCATGAGAATATGATCTGCCTAAATTGGATACATTTGTTTTGCTTACAAATGAACGGCCTAGCTTGGAGAAGGATGAACATTGGGGCAAGAACACGCATGGAGTTGATGGCATGCTAAGGGATCAAGAACGGAGTTACAAGTGATGATTTCAGGACTTTGAAGCCACCATAAGGAGTGCATGAAGCCTTGGACGAAATATACAAGATGCCACTTCATAATATTCGTCCATAGGCTATTCAAGGTCTTCGTCACCTTATTATTGGGCCAGCCCATGTAATTTCGAAATACATTAGTATAGGCTATTTTTAGAGTCCGTATGTGTGGGGAAACAAGAGATAGGGTTAGTTTGGACCCCTCCACCAAGGGCCACGAAATTCACCCCTCTTCCTCCATATATACAGCCCTTAGGGCCTTGTTTGAACTTTGGGTTTTGTTTAGATCAAAAGTTCGCCATAGCTGCAACCAGCGTGCCGTTTGTGTTCAGCGACCGGACAAAGCGTCCAGAACCCCACCTTGATCAATAAAGCTTTCATCTTATATTACGCAATATCAGTTGCAATCTCGATTATCTTGCTTGTTCTTCGTTTGCTCGCGAAATAGACCCTCGTGGTCGGGTTGATCGTGCTCGGCGTGGTGATAACCTCTCGGAGTTGGTTTAGCGATTGCTAAGCGCGGCGTCTCGCTCGCCTTCGTGAGTCGGATCGTCAAAGTCGACTTCCACCAAAGCGAAATCCACCATCGTTTTGGATGAAGTCGACTTTGGCGATCGACATAACGTCTCGAGGCGTCGCGCCTGAATCTGAACCAATTGCGAATTGAAATATGCAAACAGATCTGCTGATACATGAATGCGAATACAATCAAATCTGATGATATATAAATGATGAATTACTGATCAAGGTCAATCTGCTATATTGTCTGGTCGCGTGAACTCAAACAAAATGCTAACTTTAATCTAAACAAACCCTGAGAAAAGCTACTAGATGGATCTACTTATATAGGAGCAAGGGGTGGCGGCCAAGGAGGTGGTAGGACGTCCCAAGGCAGCCTAAAACTAACCCTAGGTCGTACAAGGCCAATGGGCCCAAGTGGAGGTGACGTAACACCTTTGGACTTGTAGTTTGACTCGGATTCTGGTGCAGCGTCAGATTGTTTCGTCCATAACTCAACGCTCCAGAGTGATTTTAAGGTGATTCCAATTGTAATGGAAAGAGCATGAAATCTACTTTCCAACAAAAAAAGAATCACCCAATTCGGAGTCCGTATGAAAAAGTTGTTGGCGTTTTGAGTCAGATATATGCATGCAGTCCGAATCTGAATCGAACGTGAGAGACTTGGACTCTATCTTCTCTTCGCCCAAAAGTGATGTGAAGACTTTTTGAACAGCACCTAAACTTCTCCTTTTCCTTATCTTCATATGTGGATTGTACAAATGTCCCATACACCTGCAATTAGATAAAACACAAAAGTATGTGAAGTATTTTTGTTACGGATAACATAAATATATTATTGAATAGTTTGCACTAGAAATTACGACAAATATGCATGTATGCAATATTTTTGGTGTTATCAAGGTATTCATGTCCTCATCATCCTCCTTCTTGAAAACAAAGCCGTCCTCGGCGTTGCTTATCTGAAATGTGGCTAACAAAAGAGACAAAGGTGTACATGTTGTATATGTATCGTCATCCATTTTACTTCCCTTGATTTTTGCATATATGACACATGAATAGATGAGTAACTTGCATAGTTCATAAAATCTAAAGCCAACAAATTAGCACAATAACTAGAAGGCATGAAAATATTGCAACTCAGTTTGCACATATAAGTGAAGCTCTTATTTATTTCAAAAGATTGACAATTTCATCATTAAACCATCCCAACATTGGTGAATAAACCTTATTTGAATCAAATTTACATGCTACAACATGCTTAGATAAGCAAACATGCAATGAGTCATTCGACACAGAATCATCATGAAGATTAGAGGTCATATCAAAATGATTAAACATTGATTCTTTTGCATCAACAGTTAATTCAATGGGTGCTCTCAAAATTGTTGGTATTTCAGTTGTTTGATCACATGGCAAAGTCAAATTATCAATATAATCCTCTAAAATAGGTGGTGTGATCAAAGTAGTGGGTAGCTCAACACATGATGTATTCAAGTTAACTAGGCATGCATCATTCTAATGTAAAAGTGGAAAATCTGTACCTTTGTCATTACCTCTTATAGTCAACTTTCGGATGATCACGAGGCACTCTTGATGGTGATGTGTCACATGGTGGAGATGATGTAGTCCTCGCAACAACGGATGTGGTTGTCATAAATCGCCTAGTAGTTGAATAAACATCTGTATCAACAGTTGGAATGTGCCGTCGCTTGTTCTCCTTGTGGGCGACCGTCATTTTATTTCTGTTCAGCTTTGCAAGCAAGGCCAGAAACAAATGGTCCATAGGATAACACTCTTCATGAATTAGTATCTCTGAATATTATGGTTTAATCCTCCCCAAAATCTATCCATAAAATCTTCTTCACTTTCTTCTAAAAATGAGTGCAACAAGGTAGTTTGTAAATCATCATAATATTTTATTACGGTGTCACTACCTTGTTTTAAATGTTCGATTTTTAATCATGCCACAGTATAATAAACATCGACGAATCTATCTCTCATGACATGTTTTAAATCATCCCAAGTATTAGGTACATAATCGAGGTGTAACCGACAATATTCACTCCACCAAACTAGAGCATAATCGTTGAAAGAACCAACATAACCGTAACTTTTTCGTTCATCAAAATTATGGGAAGCAAATATATTATTTATGTCTAACTCCTATTCAATATATAAAGCAGGTCTAAAAGCGGCCATTAAATGGTGGTATAGAAACATGAACCTGATCATGTGCATTTGGATGTTTGTGCACCTCTCGTGGCGGTTGTGGTATTTGCATAGGTGGTGGCATGTCTCCTGCGATCGACAAAGCCCATGAATTGACTATGGATCTGTCATGATTAGTAGAACAAGAAACAAAATCCAAAAATAATGTTCCTATAACTACTAGGATGTGGTGGTAAAGCGCTCACGATAAAGCAAATATCAATGTCTTACAAGTTCTTACCATGTAGCGGCGGTGATCGGCAACCAGCGGTGTCAAATAACTCGAATATTGAGTAAAGCGATTGCGGGGGCGTACATATACGGTGTAGAAATATGTGGAGCTGGGTTGGCTATATATGGTAGCAAAAGATTAGCAATAATCAATTCAAAGATGCAATGTTGAATAAACACTCAGCAGCGAGTCTTGTCTTTGGTCCTAGGCTAGACCGGACTAGAGACGCGAGCCTAGAACACTAATGAGGTCACGGCGTAGCACAACTAGCATCAATGAAGGACACTAAGTAGGTCTTGACAACAAGATAGAAGTGAAGATCACAACAGTAGTGAAGATAATGACGAAAAACAACTACCAAGCAGGACATACAACAACTCTCTCTCTCCAATTTTTGTCTTGAAAAGTTTGAGCCAATTTTCTGATAAATTCTTTCAAAGAATGCCACTAACTCAAGCTTTCCAATGCAAAAAGAATCACTCAATTCGAGTTGATATGAGGATTCAAGAATTCTAAAGCGGCTGAAAAATTGGAACAAGCTGTGTTCACGAACTTTAGAGGGCAAAAAGACTTATTTAGAAGACGATTTTGAGGTGTCAAATATTGAACATGCTTCTGCAACTATTTAGATGCGGCTCGTCGCTAGCTTCAATTTGAGTACTCACGGAGCCAAAAGCGAGTTCGTATGAGGAAGATACACTGTTTTCTTGAGCAGTCATAAAGCAGATTCAATCCGAATTCAGGTACGAGGTTGATTCTTGATAGATCCGATTTTTTTCTCTCTCTCTTTTTTTCTCACGCTTTTTTTTATTTTTTCTCTCTCTTTTTGTTTTTTTTTCTTTTTCTCTCTTTTTTTCTCTATCTTTTTTTTTCCTCTGTCCAAGACAAACTAGATAAGATGCAGATTGGATCACTCTGATACCACTTGATAGAGGCGAGGGTGTCCCGTCTTTCAATGGGATGGTGGCTATCGTTTTGGATGAAGTCGACTTTGACGATCCGACTACTGAGCGATGCGAGGGCGTCGCGCCTTAATGTCGCTAAACCAACTCCGAGAGGTTATTGACCACGCGAACACGATCAACGACCACGAAGGTGCATTTCCTGCGAGCAAGCGAAGAACAAGCAAGAAACTAAGATTGCAATCTGGATATTGCGAATATAAGAGAAGCTTTATTGATCAAGGTGGGGTTACGTGGCGCCTTTGTGCGGTCGTGGAACACAAGCGAAATGCTGTGAAGTTGCAGCTATGGCGAACTTTTAATCTAAACAAAACCCCAGGGAAAAGCTACTAGATGGATCTACTTATATAGGAGCAAGGGGTGGCGGACAAGGAGGTGGTAGGACGTCCCAAGGCAGCCTAAAACTAACCCTAGGTCGTACAAGGCCAATGGTCCCAAGTGGAGGTGACGTAACACCTTTGGACTTGTAGCTTGACTCGGATTCTAGTGCAGCGTCAGATTGTTTCGTCCATAACTCAACGCTCCGGACGGATTCTAAGGTGATTCCAATTGTGATGGAAAGAGCATGAAATCTAATTTCCAACAAAAAAAGAATCACCCAATTCAAAGTCCGTATGAAAAAGTTGTTGGCGTTTTGAGTCAGGTATGTCATGTAGTAGTCGAATCTGAATCGAGCGTGAGAGACTTGGACTCTATCTTCTCTTGGCCCAAAAGTGATGTGAGAAGACTTTTTGAACAGCACCTAAACTTCTCCTTTTCCCTTATCTTCATATGTGGATTGTACAAATGTCCCATACACCTGCAATTAGACAAAACATAAAAGTATGTGAAGTATTTTTGTTCTGGATAACATAAATATATTATTGAATAGTTTGCACTAGAAATTACCTGACAAATATGCATGTATGCAGTATTTTTGGTCTTATCCAAGGTCGTCATGTCCTCATCACCTTGTCTCTTTTGTTAGCCACATTTCAGATTAAGCAACGCCGAGGACGGCTTTGTTTTCAAGAAGGGGAGGATGATGAGGACTTGACTACCTTGGATAAGACCAAAATATTACATGATTTCTAGTGCAAACTATTCAATAATATATTTATGTTATCGAGAACCAAAATACTTCACATACTTTTGTGTTTTGTCTAATTGCAGGTGTGTGACATTTGTACAATCCACATATGAAGATAAGGAAAAGGAGAAGTTTAGGTGCTGTTCAAAAACGTCACTTTTGGGCCAATAGAAGATAGAGTCCAAGTCTCTCACGTTGTGGATTCAGATTCGGACTTGACATACCTGACTCAAAATGCCAACAACTTTTTCATACGGACTCCGAATGGGTGATTCTTTTTTTGTTGGAAAGTAGATTTCATGCTCTTTCCAGCACAATTGGAATCACCTTAAAATCCGTCCGGAGCGTTGAGTTATGGACGAAATAATCTGATGCTGCACCAGAATCCGAGTCAAACTAAAAGTCCAAAGGTGTTACGTCACCTCCACTTGGGCCCATTGGCCTTGTACGACCTAGGGTTAGTTTTAGGCTGCCTTGGGACGTCCTCCCACCTCCTTGGCCGCCACCCCTTGCTCCTATATAAGTAGATCCATCTAGTAGCTTTTCCCTTGGGATTTGATTAGTTAAAAGTTAGCCAACATGCAACCGTGTGCCGTTGTGTCAACGACCAGACCAAGACGCTTCGGATCCCCACCATTATCAATACTTCATCAGTATTCGCAATATTCAGATTGCTTTATCGTATTCTTGCTTGTTCTTCGATTGCTTGCAGGAATAGACCTTCATGGTCGGTGATCGTGCTTAAGCATCGTCGATAACCTCAGGAGATTGGTTTAGCGATTGCTAAGGCGCAACGTCGTGCACACTTGTAGTCGGATCGTCAAAGTCATATTCACCAAATCGATAGTTATCATCTCATCGAAAGATCGGGACACCCTCGCCTCTATCACACGGACTCCGAATGACAAATATATGACCGTTTTAGTTAACATCTCTCCATTCGATCGCAGTCCTTGAAAGTACTTCATTTTCTCGTGCGCTTTTTGCCTGATTGCCCCAAAATTTCTTGTCCTCTATAGAGGAGATATCGTTTCCACATATATATTGACCGATGCGGGAATGCCCTTTTGTTCTTGGCATTCCGCAGCGTGATTCTGACATGCCATCCGGCGAAAACAAGGAGAATAAGGCATATAGCGCTGGATTTTCTTCAATTCTGGCCAAATGAGATTGCCAGATCATAAAGCATCTGCGAAAGGTACCTTTGTCCCTCGAGAGGCTAATGTCTATAAGCAACATAATCTCTCAAATTTCCTTCAAAAGGAAGTGCCAATGGGTTGAAACTTATGCGAAAAAGCAGTGACGAATGATGTTCTTTTACTTTCGGGGCCAAAAGTCACCTTAAGGCTGTGTTGAGGTACTCCGGGCCTCTGGCATAAGCGAGTATTTTCTGGATTCACGCGCCCACTGCGAGCCGCTTGAGTACTTGTGGGTCCGACACGGACTCCGAATGACAAAATTATGACCATTTTAGTGAACATCTCTCCACTCTATGGCAGTCCTTGAAAGTACTTCATTTTCTCATGCGCTTTTTGGCTGATTGCCCCAAAATTTCTTGTCCTCTATAGAGTGAATATCGTTTCCACATATATATTGACCGATGCGGGAATGCCCATTTGTTCTTGGCTTTCCAGCGTGGTACAACATGCCATCCGATGAAAACAAGGAGAATAAGGCATATAGCGCTGGATTTTCATCAATTTACGACCAAATGACATTGCCGGATCATAGAGCATCTCTGAGAAGGTACATTTGTCCCTACCGAGAGGGCTAATGTCTATAAGCAACATAATCTCTTGAATTTCCTTCAAGCGGAAGTGCCAATGGGTTGAAACTTGCGAAAAACAACGACGAATGATGTTCCTTGACTTTCGGGGCCAAAAGTCACCTTAAGTCTGTATTTGAGGTACTCCGGGTCTCCTGGCGCAAGCGGGGAGTATTTTCTAGATTCGCGCGCTCACCACGAGCCGTTTGAGTACTTGTGGGTCCGACACGGACTACGAATGACAAAATTATGACCGTTTTAGTGAACATCTCTCCATTCTATGGCAGTCCTTGAAAGTACTTCATTTTCTCGTGCGCTTTTTGGTTGATTGCCCCAAAATTTCTTGTCCACTATAGAGTAGATATCGTTTCCACATATATATTGACCGATGCCAGGAATGCCCTTTTGTTCTTGGCTTTCACGCGCGTGAGTTACAGCATGCCATCCGGTGAAAACAAGGAGAATAAGGCATATAGCATTGGATTTTCTTCAATTTATGACCAAATGAGATTGCCGGATCATAGAGCATCTCTGAAAGGTACATTTGTCCCTACCGGGGGCTAATGTCTATAAGCAACATAATCTCTCAATTTCCTTCAAATGGAAGTGCCAATGGGTTCAAAACTTGCGAAAAACAGCGATGAATGATGTTCTTTGACTTTCGGGGCCAAAAGTCTGCTTAAGGCTGTATTTGAGGTACTCCGGGCCTCTGGCGCAAGCGGATATTTTCTGTATTCAGCGCTCACCACGAGCCGTTTGAGTACTTATGGGTCGACCACAGACTCGAATGACAAAATTATGACCGTTTTAGCGAACATCTCTCCATTCTATGGCGGTCCTTGAAAGTACTTCATTTTCTCGTGCGCTTTTGGCTGATTGCCCCAAAATTTCTTGTCCTCTATAGAGGAGATATCGTTTCCACATATATATTGACCGATGCGAGGCGCGCCTTTTGTTCTTGGCTTTCCGTAGCGTGAGTTCTGACATACCATCCGGTGAAAACAAGGAGAATAAGGCATATAGCGCTGGATTTTCTTCAATTCGACCAAATGAGATTGCGGATCATAGAGCATCTCTGAGAAAATACGTTTGTCCCTACCGAGGGGATAATGTCTATAAGCAACATAATCTCTCGAATTTCGTTCAAATGGAAGTGCCAATGGGTTGAAACTTGTCGAAAAACAGCAATGACGAATGATGTTCATTGACTTTCGGGGCCAAAAGTCTGCTTAAGGCTGTATTTGAGGTACTCGGGCCTCTGGCGCAAGCGAGTATTTTCTATATTCGCGCTCACCACGAGCGTTTGAGTACTTAATGGGTCCGACCACGGACTCGAATGACAAAATTATGACCGTTTTAGCGAACATCTCTCCATTCTATGGCGGTCCTTGAAAGTACTTCATTTTCTCGTGCGCTTTTGGCTGATTGCCCCAAAATTTCTTGTCCCCTATAGAGGAATATCGTTTCCACATATATATTGACCGATGCGAGGCGCCCTTTTGTTCTTGGCTTTCCGCAGCGTGATTCTGACATACCATCCGGTGAAAACAAGGAGAATAAGGCATATAGCCGCTGGATTTTCTTCAATTCACGACCAAATGAGATTGCGGATCATAGAGCATCTCTGAAAATCGTTTGTCCCTACCGAGGGCTAATGTCTATAAGCAACATAATCCTCGAATTTCCTTCAAGCGGAAGTGCCAATGGGTTGAAACTTGTCGAAAAGCAGTGATGAATCATGTTCTTTGACTTTCGGGGCCAAAAGTCTGCTTAAGGCCGTGTTGAGGTACTCGGGCCTCCTTGCATAAGCGAGAGTATTTTCTAGATTCGCGCGCTCACCACAAGCCGTTTGAGTAGTGGGTCCGACACGGACTCTGAATGACAAAATTATGACCGTTTTAGCGAACATCTCTCCACTCTATGGCAGTCCTTGAAAGTACTTCATTTTCTCGTGCGCTTTTTGGCTGATTGCCCCAAAATTTCTTGTCCTCTATAGAGTAGATACCGTTTCCACATATATATTGACCGATGCCAGGAATGCCCATTTGTTCTTGGCTTTCCGCAGCGTGAGTTTCTGACATGCTATCGATGAAAACAAGGAGAATAAGGCATATAGCGCTGGATTTTCTTCAATTCGACCAAATGACATTGCGGGATCATAGAGCATCTCTGAGAAAATGCGTTTGTCCCTACCGGGGGCAAATGTCTATAAGCAACATAATCTCTTGAATTTCCTTCAAGCGGAAGTGCCAATGGGTGAAACTTATGCGAAAAACAGCGACGAATGATGTTCTTTGACTTTCGGGGCCAAAAGTCACCTTAAGGCCGTGTTGAGGTACTCGGGCCTCTGGCGCAAGCGGGGAGTATTTTCTGGATTCGCGCGCTCACCACGAGACGTTTGAGTACTTGTGGGTCCGACACGGACTCCGAATAACAAAATTATGACCGTTTTAGGGAACATCTCTCCATTCTATGGCAGTCCTTGAAAGTACTTCATTTTCTCGTGCGCTTTTTGGCTGATTGCCCCAAAATTTCTTGTCCTCTATAGAGGAGATATCGTTTCCACATATATATTGACCGATGCGGGAATGCCCTTTTGTTCTTGACTTTCCCGCGCGAGATTCTGACATGCCATCCGTGAAAACAAGGAGAATAAGGCATATAGCCACTGGATTTTCGCAATTCTGGCCAAATGTGATTGCCGGATCATAGAGCATATCACTGAGAAAATACGTTTGTCCCTACCGGGGGCTAATGTCTATAAGCAACATAATCTCGAATTTCCTTAAAAGGAAGTGCCAATGGGTTGAAACTTATGCAAGCAGGGGACGAATGATGTTCTTTGACTTTCGGGGCCAAAAGTCCTGCTTAAGGTCGTGTTGAGGTACTCGGGCCTCCTCGGCATAGCGAGTATTTTCTAGATTCAGCGCTCACCACGAGCAGTTTGAGTACTTGTGGGTCCGACACGGACTCGAATGACAAAATTATGACCGTTTTAGCGAACATCTCTCCATTCATGGCGGTCCTTGAAAGTACTTCATTTTCTCGTGCGCTTTTGGCTGATTGCCCCAAAATTTCTTGCCCTCTATAGAGGAGATATCGTTTCCACATATATATTGACCGATGCGAGGAAGCCCTTTTGTTCTTGGCTTTCCGCAGCGTGAGTTCTGACATACCATCCGGTGAAAACAAGGAGAATAAGGCATATAGCCATTGGATTTTCTTCAATTACGACCAAATGAGATTGCGGATCGTAGAGCATCTGAGAAAGGTATGTTTGTCCCTACCGAGGGCTAATGTCTATAAGCAACATAATCCTCGAATTTCCTTCAAGCGGAAGTGCCAATGGGTTGAAACTTGTGCGAAAAGCGGTGGGAATGATGTTCTTTGACTTTCGGGGCCAAAAGTCTGCTTAAGGCCGTGTTGAGGTACTCGGGCCTCCTAAGCATAGCGAGTATTTTCTAAATTCGCCCGCTCACCGAGCCGTTTGAGTACACATGGGTCCGACCACGGACTCGAATGACAAAATTATGACCGTTTTAGCGAACATCTCTCCTCTCTATGGCGGTCCTTGAAAGTACTTCATTTTCTCGTGTGCTTTTTGGTGATTGCCCCAAAATTTCTGTCCTCTATAGAGGAGATATCGTTTCCACATATATATTGGTGATGCAGGAACACCCTTTTGTTCTTGGCTTTCCGCAGCGTGAGTTCTGACATACCATCCGGTGAAAACAAGGAGAATAAGGCATATAGCATTGGATTTTCTTCAATTCTGACCAAATGAGATTGCGGATCATAGAGCATCTCTGAGAAAGATACGTTTGTCCCTACCGAGGGCTAATGTCTATAAGCAACATAATCCCTCAATTTCCTTCAAGCGGAAGTGCCAATGGGTTGAAACTTGCGATAAGCGATGACGAATGATGTTCTTTGACTTTCGGGGCCAAAAGTCACCTTAAGGCGTGTTGAGGTACTCGGGCCTCTGGCGCAAGCGAGTATTTTCTGGATTCAGCGCTCACCACGAGGCGTTTGAGTACTTGTGGGTCCGACCACGGACTTGAATGACAAAATTATGACCGTTTTAGGAACATCTCTCCATTCTATGGCGGTCCATGAAAGTACTTCATTTTCTCGTGCGCTTTTGGCTGATTGCCCC
This sequence comes from Aegilops speltoides, assembly GCA_021437245.1. NCBI lineage: Eukaryota > Viridiplantae > Streptophyta > Magnoliopsida > Poales > Poaceae > Aegilops > Aegilops speltoides. The sequence goes on along the minus strand of CM038143.1, from coordinate 244,765,995 downwards.
AAAATTTCTTGTCCTCTATAGAGGAATATCGTTTCCACATATATATTGACCGATGCGGGAATGCCCTTTTGTTCTTGGCTTTCCGCAGCGTGAGTTCTGACATGCCGTCCGTGAAAACAAGGAGAATAAGGCATATAGCCCTGGATTTTCGCAATTACGGCCAAATGTGATTGCGGATCATAGAGCATATCTGAGAAAGATACGTTTGTCCCTACCGTGGTGCTAATGTCTATAAGCAACATAATCTCTTGAATTTTCTTCAAAAGGAAGTGCCAATGGGTTGAAACTTGTGCGAAAAAGCGAGGGCGAATGATGTTCTTTGACTTTCGGGGCCAAAAGTCCTACTTAAGGTCGTATTTGAGTGTACTCGGGCCTCTGGCGCAAGCGAGTACTTTCAAGATTCAGCGCTCACCACGATCCGTTTGAGTACTTGTGGGTCGACCACGGACTCGAATGACAAAATTATGACCGTTTTAGTGAACATCTCTCCATTCTATGGCGGTCCTTGAAAGTACTTCATATTCTCGTGCGGTTTTGCACGATTGCCCCAAAATTTCTTGTCCTCTATAGAGGAGATATCGTTTCCACATATATATTGACCGATGCGGGAATGCCCTTTTGTTCTTGGCTTTCATGCGCGTGAGTTCTGACATGCCATCCGGTGAAAACAAGGAGAATAAGGCATATAGCGGCTGGATTTTCTTCAATTCTGACCAAATGAGATTGCGGATCATAGAGCATCTGCGAGAAAGATCGTTTGTCCCTACCAGGGAGGCTAATGTCTATAAGCAACATAATCTCGAATTTCCTTCAAACGGAAGTGCCAATGGGTTTAGAAACTTGTCTGAAAAACAGCGCCAAATGATGTTCTTTGACTTTCAGGGCCAAAAAGTCCTGCTTAAGGTCGTGTTGAGGTACTCGGGCCTCTGGCGCAAGCGGAGTATTTCTGGATTCGCGCTCACCACGATCCGTTTGAGTACTTGTGGTTCGAGGCGGACTCGAATGACAAAATTATGACCGTTTTAGTGAACATCTCTCCATTCTATGGCGGTCCTTGAAAGTACTTCATTTTCTCATCGCTTTTGGCTGATTACCCCAAAATTTCTTGTCCTCTATCGAGGAATATCGTTTCCACATATATATTGACCGATGCAGGGAATGCCCTTTTGTTCTTGACTTTCACGCCCATGAGAATTCTGACATGCCATCCGTGAAAACAAGAGAATAAGGCATATAGCCCTGGATTTTCGCAATTCTGGCCAAATGTGATTGCCGGATCATAGAGCATATGCAGAAAGATACGTTTGTCCCTACCCGGGGGGCTAATGTCTATAAGCAACATAATCTCTCGAATTTCCTTAAAAAGGAAGTGCCAATGGGTTTAGAAACTTGTCTGAAAAACAGGGAGGAATGATGTTCTTTGACTTTCAGGGCCAAAAAGTCCTGCTTAAGGTCGTGTTGAGGTACTCGGGCCTCTGGCATAAGCGGAGTATTTTCTAGATTCGCGCGCTCACCACGAGCAGTTTGAGTACTTGTGGGTCCGACACGGACTCCGAATGACAAAATTATGACCGTTTTAGCGAACATCTCTCCATTCTGTGGCAGTCCTTGAAAGTACTTCATTTTCTCGTGCGCTTTTTGGCTGATTGCCCCAAAATTTCTTGCCCTCTATAGAGGAGATATCGTTTCCACATATATATTGACCGATGCCAGGAACGCCCTTTTGTTCTTGGCTTTCACGCGCGTGAGTTACAGCATACCATCCGGTGAAAACAAGGAGAATAAGGCATATAGCCGCTGGATTTTCTTCAATTCTGACCAAATGAGATTGCGGATCATAGAGCATCTCTGAAAGATACGTTTGTCCCTACCGGGGCTAATGTCTATAAGCAACATAATCCCTCAATTTCCTTCAAGCGGAAGTGCCAATGGGTTGAAACTTGCGATAAGCGATGACGAATGATGTTCTTTGACTTTCGGGGCCAAAAGTCACCTTAAGGCCGTGTTGAGGTACTCCGGGCCTCTGGCATAAGCGGAGTATTTTCTGGATTCGGCGCTCACCACGAGACGTTTGAGTACTTGTGGGTCCGACACGGACTTCGAATGACAAGATTATGACCGTTTTAGGGAACATCTCTCCATTCTATGGCAGTCCATGAAAGTACTTCATTTTCTCGTGCGCTTTTTGGTGATTGCCCCAAAATTTCTTGTCCTCTATAGAGAGATATCGTTTCCACATATATATTGACCGATGCAGGGAATGCCCTTTTGTTCTTGGCTTTCCGCAGCGTGAGTTCTGACATGCCGTCCGTGAAAACAAGGAGAATAAGGCATATAGCCCTTGGATTTTCTGCAATTCTGGCCAAATGTGATTGCGGATCATAGAGCATATCTGAGAAAATACGTTTGTCCCTACCGTGGTGCTAATGTCTATAAGCAACATAATCTCTTGAATTTTCTTCAAAGGAAGTGCCAATGGGTTGAAACTTGTGCAAAAACGCAGGGACGAATGATGTTCTTTGACTTTCGGGGCCAAAAGTCCTACTTAAGGTCGTATTTGAGGTACTCGGGCCTCTGGCGCAAGCGAGTACTTTCAAGATTCGCAGCGCTCACCACGATCCGTTTGAGTACTTGTGGGTCCGGCGACTCGAATGACAAAATTATGACCGTTTTAGTGAACATCTCTCCATTCTATGGCGGTCCTTGAAAGTACTTCATATTCTCGTGCGGTTTTTGCTGATTGCCCCAAAATTTCTTGTCCTCTATAGAGGAGATATCGTTTCCACATATATATTGACCGATGCAGGGAATGCCCTTTTGTTCTTGGCTTTCATGCGCGTGAGTTCTGACATGCCATCCGGTGAAAACAAGGAGAATAAGGCATATAGCATTGGATTTTCTTCAATTCTGACCAAATGAGATTGCCGGATCATAGAGCATCTGCGAGAAAATGCGTTTGTCCCTACCGGGAGGCTAATGTCTATAAGCAACATAATCTCGAATTTCCTTCAAACGGAAGTGCCAATGGGTTTAGAAACTTGTCTGAAAAACAGCGCCAAATGATGTTCTTTGACTTTCAGGGCCAAAAAGTCCTGCTTAAGGTCGTGTTGAGGTACTCGGGCCTCTGGCGCAAGCGAGTATTTTTTGGATTCAGCGCTCACCACGATCCGTTTGAGTACTTGTGGTTCGAGGCGGACTCGAATGACAAAATTATGACCGTTTTAGTGAACATCTCTCCATTCTATGGCAGTCCTTGAAAGTACTTCATTTTCTCATGCGCTTTTTGGCTGATTACCCCAAAATTTCTTGTCCTCTATCGAGGAGATATCGTTTCCACATATATATTGACCGATGCAGGGAATGCCCTTTTGTTCTTGACTTTCTTGAATTCTGACATGCCATCCGTGAAAACAAGGAGAATAAGGCATATAGCCCTGGATTTTCGCAATTCTGACCAAATGTGATTGCGGATCATAGAGCATATCTGCGAAAATCGTTTGTCCCTACCGGGGCTAATGTCTATAAGCAACATAATCTCTCGAATTTCCTTAAAAAGGAAGTGCCAATGGGTTTAGAAACTTGTGCGAAAAGCAGGGAGAATGATGTTCTTTGACTTTCGGGGCCAAAAGTCTGCTTAAGGTCGTGTTGAGGTACTCGGGCCTCCTCGGCATAAGCGGAGTATTTTCTAGATTCGCGCGCTCACCACGAGCAGTTTGAGTACTTGTGGGTCCGACACGGACTCCGAATGACAAAATTATGACCGTTTTAGCGAACATCTCTCCATTCTGTGGCAGTCCTTGAAAGTACTTCATTTTCTCGTGCGCTTTTTGGCTGATTGCCCCAAAATTTCTTGCCCTCTATAGAGGAGATATCGTTTCCACATATATATTGACCGATGCCAGGAACGCCCTTTTGTTCTTGGCTTTCCGCAGCGTGATTCTGACATACCATCCGGTGAAAACAAGGAGAATAAGGCATATAGCCGCTGGATTTTCTTCAATTTACGACCAAATGAGATTGCCCGGATCGTAGAGCATCTACAGAAAGGTATGTTTGTCCCTACCAGGGGGGCTAATGTCTATAAGCAACATAATATCTCGAATTTCCTTCAAACGGAAGTGCCAATGGGTTGAGATACTTGTGCGAAAAGCAGTGAGAATGATGTTCTTTGACTTTCGGGGCCAAAAGTCCTGCTTAAGGCCGTGTTGAGGTACTCGGGCCTCCTAAGCATAAGCGAGTATTTTCTAAATTCGCCCGCTCACCACGAGCCGTTTGAGTACACATGGGTCCGACCACGGACTCTGAATGACAAAATTATGACTGTTTTAGCGAACATCTCTCCTCTCTATGGCGGTCCTTGAAAGTACTTCATTTTCTCGTGTGCTTTTTGGTGATTGCCCCAAAATTTCTGTCCTCTATAGAGGAGATATTGTTTCACATATATATTGACCGATGAAAGAACACCCTTTTGTTCTTGGCTTTCCGCAGCGTGAGTTCTGACATACCATCCGGTGAAAACAAGGAGAATAAGGCATATAGCCGTTGGATTTTCTTCAATTCGACCAAATGAGATTGCGGATCATAGAGCATCTCTGAAGATACGTTTGTCCCTACCGGGGGCTAATGTCTATAAGCAACATAATCCTCAATTTCCTTCAAGCGGAAGTGCCAATGGGTTGAAACTTGTCGATAAGCAGTGACGAATGATGTTCTTTGACTTTCGGGGCCAAAAGTCACCTTAAGGCCGTGTTGAGGTACTCGGGCCTCTGGCATAGCGGTAGTATTTTTGGATTCGCGCTCACCACGAGCGTTTGAGTACTTGTGGGTCCGACCACGGACTTGAATGACAAAATTATGACCGTTTTAGGGAACATCTCTCCATTCTATGGCGGTCCATGAAAGTACTTCATTTTCTCGTGCGCTTTTGGTGATTGCCCCAAAATTTCTTGTCCTCTATAGAGGAATATCGTTTCCACATATATATTGACCGATGCGGGAATGCCCTTTTGTTCTTGGCTTTCCGCAGCGCGTGAGTTACAGCATGCCGTCCGGCGAAAACAAGGAGAATAAGGCATATAGCCACTGGATTTTCTGCAATTTACGGCCAAATGTGATTGCCCGGATCATAGAGCATATGCAGAAAGGTACGTTTGTCCCTACCCGTGGTGCTAATGTCTATAAGCAACATAATCTCTTGAATTTTCTTCAAAAGGAAGTGCCAATGGGTTCAGAAACTTGTCTGAAAAACAGGGACGAATGATGTTCTTTGACTTTCAGGGCCAAAAAGTCCTACTTAAGGTCGTATTTGAGGGTACTCCGGGCCTCCTGGCGCAAGCGGGGAGTACTTTCAAGATTCGCGCGCTCACCACGATCCGTTTGAGTACTTGTGGGTCCGACACGGACTCCGAATGACAAAATTATGACCGTTTTAGTGAACATCTCTCCATTCTATGGCAGTCCTTGAAAGTACTTCATATTCTCGTGCGGTTTTTGCCTGATTGCCCCAAAATTTCTTGTCCTCTATAGAGGAGATATCGTTTCCACATATATATTGACCGATGCCAGGAATGCCCTTTTGTTCTTGGCTTTCATGCGCGTGAGTTACAGCATGCCATCCGGTGAAAACAAGGAGAATAAGGCATATAGCCGCTGGATTTTCTTCAATTTACGACCAAATGAGATTGCCCGGATCATAGAGCATCTGCAGAAAGGTACGTTTGTCCCTACCAGGGAGGCTAATGTCTATAAGCAACATAATCTCGAATTTCCTTCAAACGGAAGTGCCAATGGGTTTAGAAACTTGTCTGAAAAACAGCGCCAAATGATGTTCTTTGACTTTCAGGGCCAAAAAGTCCTGCTTAAGGTCGTATTTGAGGGTACTCCGGGCCTCCTGGCGCAAGCGGGGAGTATTTTCTAGATTCGCGCGCTCACCACGAGCAGTTTGAGTACTTGTGGGTCCGACACGGACTCGAATGACAAAATTATGACCGTTTTAGTGAACATCTCTCCATTCATGGCGGTCCTTGAAAGTACTTCATTTTCTCGTGCGCTTTTGGCTGATTGCCCCAAAATTTCTTGCCCTCTATAGAGATATCGTTTCCACATATATATTGACCGATGCGAGGAATGCCCTTTTGTTCTTGGCTTTCCGCGCGTGAGTTCTGACATACCATCCGGTGAAAACAAGGAGAATAAGGCATATAGCCGCTGGATTTTCTTCAATTCACGACCAAATGAGATTGCCGGATCATAGAGCATCTCTGAGAAGATGCGTAGGTCCCTACCGGGAGGCTAATGTCTATAAGCAACATAATCCTCAATTTCCTTCAAGCGGAAGTGCCAATGGGTTGAAACTTGTCGATAAGCGATGACGAATGATGTTCTTTGACTTTCGGGGCCAAAAGTCTGCTTAAGGCCGTGTTGAGGTACTCCGGGCCTCTGGCGCAAGCGAGTATTTTCTGGATTCGCGCTCACCACGAGGCGTTTGAGTACTTGTGGGTCCGACCACGGACTTGAATGACAAAATTATGACCGTTTTAGGAACATCTCTCCATTCTATGGCGGTCCATGAAAGTACTTCATTTTCTCGTGCGCTTTTGGCTGATTGCCCCAAAATTTCTTGTCCTCTATAGAGGAATATCGTTTCCACATATATATTGACCGATGCGAGGAATGCCCTTTTGTTCTTGGCTTTCCGCAGCGTGAGTTCTGACATGCCGTCCGTGAAAACAAGGAGAATAAGGCATATAGCCCTTTGGATTTTCTGCAATTCGGCCAAATGTGATTGCCGGATCATAGAGCATATCTTGAAAAATACGTTTGTCCCTACCGTGGTGCTAATGTCTATAAGCAACATAATCTCTTGAATTTTCTTCAAAGGAAGTGCCAATGGGTTGAAACTTGTGCGAAAAGCAGGGGCGAATGATGTTCTTTGACTTTCGGGGCCAAAAGTCCTACTTAAGGTCGTATTTGAGGTACTCCGGGCCTCTGGCATAAGCGAGTACTTTCAAGATTCAGCGCTCACCACGATCCGTTTGAGTACTTGTGGGTCCGACACGGACTCGAATGACAAAATTATGACCGTTTTAGTGAACATCTCTCCATTCTATGGCGGTCCTTGAAAGTACTTCATATTCTCGTGCGGTTTTGCTGATTGCCCCAAAATTTCTTGTCCTCTATAGAGGAGATATCGTTTCCACAAATATATTGACCGATGCAGGAATGCCCTTTTGTTCTTGGCTTTCATCGCGTGAGTTCTGACATGCCATCCGGTGAAAACAAGGAGAATAAGGCATATAGCATTGGATTTTCTTCAATTCGACCAAATGAGATTGCGGATCATAGAGCATCTGCGAGAAAGATACGTTTGTCCCTACCGGGAGGCTAATGTCTATAAGCAACATAATCTCGAATTTCCTTCAAGCGGAAGTGCCAATGGGTTTAGAAACTTGCGAAAAACAGCGTAAATGATGTTCTTTGACTTTCGGGGCCAAAAGTCACCTTAAGGTCGTGTTGAGGTACTCCGGGCCTCCTGGCGCAAGCGGGGAGTATTTTCTGGATTCGCGCGCTCACCACGATCCGTTTGAGTACTTGTGGTTCCGAGACGGACTCCGAATGACAAAATTATGACCGTTTTAGTGAACATCTCTCCATTCTATGGCAGTCCTTGAAAGTACTTCATTTTCTCATGCGCTTTTTGGCTGATTACCCCAAAATTTCTTGTCCTCTATCGAGGAGATATCGTTTCCACATATATATTGACCGATGCCAGGAATGCCCTTTTGTTCTTGACTTTCCTTGCACGCGAGATTCTGACATGCCATCCGTGAAAACAAGGAGAATAAGGCATATAGCTGGATTTTTCGCAATTCTGACCAAATGTGATTGCCGGATCATAGAGCATATCTGAAGATACGTTTGTCCCTACCGGGGGCTAATGTCTATAAGCAACATAATCTCTCGAATTTCCTTAAAAGGAAGTGCCAATGGGTTTAGAAACTTGTGCGAAAAAGCAGGGAGAATGATGTTCTTTGACTTTCGGGGCCAAAAGTCTGCTTAAGGTCGTGTTGAGGTACTCGGGCCTCTGGCGCAAGCGGAGTATTTTCTAGATTCAGCGCTCACCACGAGCAGTTTAGTACTTGTGGGTCCGACACGGACTCGAATGACAAAATTATGACCGTTTTAGCGAACATCTCTCCATTCTATGGCGGTCCTTGAAAGTACTTCATTTTCTCGTCGCTTTTGGCTGATTGCCCCAAAATTTCTTGCCCTCTATAGAGGAGATATCGTTTCCACATATATATTGACCGATGCGAGAACGCCCTTTTGTTCTTGGCTTTCCGCGTGCGTGATTCTGACATACCATCCGGTGAAAACAAGGAGAATAAGGCATATAGCATTTTGGATTTTCTTCAATTTACGACCAAATGAGATTGCCGGATCATAGAGCATCTCTGAGAAAGGTATGTTTGTCCCTACCGGGGGCTAATGTCTATAAGCAACATAATATCTTGAATTTCCTTCAAGCGGAAGTGCCAATGGGTTCTGCTTAAGGCAGTGTTGATACTTTCTAAATCGCCTCGCTCAAAACGGCCGAGAATGATGTTCTTTGACTTTCGGGGCCAAAAGTCACCTTAAGGCCGTGTTGAGGTACTCGGGCCTCCTAAGCATAAGAGGTATTTTCTAAATTCGCCCGCTCACCACGAGCCGTTTGAGTACCTGTGGGTCCGACACGGACTCCGAATGACAAAATTATGACCGTTTTAGCGAACATCTCTCCTCTCTATGGCAGTCCTTGAAAGTACTTCATTTTCTCGTGTGCTTTTTGGCTGATTGCCCCAAAATTTCCTGTCCTCTATAGAGGAGATATTGTTTCCACATATATATTGACCGATGAAAGGAACACCCTTTTGTTCTTGGCTTTCACGCGCGTGAGTTACAGCATACCATCCGGTGAAAACAAGGAGAATAAGGCATATAGCCGCTGGATTTTCTTCAATTTACGACCAAATGAGATTGCCCGGATCATAGAGCATCTCTGAGAAGATGCGTTTGTCCCTACCGTGGGGCTAATGTCTATAAGCAACATAATCCTCAATTTCCTTCAAGCGGAAGTGCCAATGGGTTGAAACTTGTCGATAGCGATGGGCGAATGATGTTCTTTGACTTCGGGGCCAAAAGTCCTGCTTAAGGCCGTATTTGAGGTACTCGGGCCTCTGGCGCCAGCGGAGTATTTTCTGGATTGCGCGCTCACCACGAGCGTTTGAGTACTTGTGGGTCCGACCACGGACTTGAATGACAAAATTATGACCGTTTTAGTGAACATCTCTCCATTCTATGGCGGTCCATGAAAGTACTTCATTTCTCGTGCGCTTTTGGCTGATTGCCCCAAAATTTCTTGTCCTCTATAGAGGAGATATCGTTTCCACATATATATTGACCGATGCGGGAATGCCCTTTTGTTCTTGGCTTTCCGCGCGTGAGTTCTGACATGCCGTCCGTGAAAACAAGGAGAATAAGGCATATAGCCACTGGATTTTCGCAATTCACGACCAAATGTGATTGCGGATCATAGAGCATATGCGACGTTTGTCCCTACCCGTGGTGCTAATGTCTATAAGCAACATAATCTCTTGAATTTTCTTCAAAAGGAAGTGTGGGCGAGGGGCGAAATGTTCTTTGTCTATAAGTACTTTCAACATAATGACAAAATCTTGAATCCATTTATGGCGGTCCTTGAAAGTACTTCAAAATTTCTTGTCCTCTATAGAGGGAAGTGCCAATGCCCTTTTGTTCTTGGCTTTCATGCTTGCGTGAGTTCTGACATGCCATCCGGTGAAAACAAGGAGAATAAGGCATAAATTTTCTTCAATTCGACCAAATGAGATTGCGGATCATAGAGCATCTGCGAAAATCGTTTGTCCCTACCGGAGGCTAATGTCTATAAGCAACATAATCTCAATTTCCTTCAAAGCGGAAGTGCCAATTTCCTATTGCGACTTTCAGGGCCAAAAAGTGCCAATGATGTTTAGAAAGGTCAACTTTGATGTCCGTTTGAGTCTTTGACTTATCGTTTTAGTGAACATCTCTCCATTCTATGGGTCCTTGAAAGTACTTCATATTCTCACCGGTTTTTGATTGCCCCAAAATTTCTTGTCCTCTATAGAGGAGATATCGTTTCCACATATATATTGACCGATTGCTTTCATCTGGCGTGGTTACTGGGCCATCTGAGCATAAGGCATGAGTATTTTCTAGATTGCGGATCATAGAGCTCACGTTTGTCCCACCGAGGCTAATGTTTAAGTACTTGCCAATGGGTCCGACCACAAATGATGGACTCCGAATGACAAAATTATGACCGTTTAGTACTTGTGGGCGAACATCTCTCCAGTGAACATCTCCGGTCCTTGAAAGTACTTCATTTTCTCGTGCGCTTTTGGCTGATGCCCCAAAATTTCTTGCCCTCTATAGAGGAGATATCGTTTCCACATATATATTGACCGATGCGAGAGCGCCCTTTTGTTCTTGGCTTTCACGTAGCGTGAGTTATTCTGACATACCATCCGGTGAAAACAAGGAGAATAAGGCATATAGCCGCTGGATTTTCTTCAATTTACGACCAAATGAGATTGCCCGGATCGTAGAGCATCTACAGAAAGGTACGTTTGTCCCTACCAGGGGGGCTAATGTCTATAAGCAACATAATCCCTCGAATTTCCTTCAAACGGAAGTGCCAATGGGTTCAGATACTTGTCTGAAAAACAGTGAGAATGATGTTCTTTGACTTTCAGGGCCAAAAAGTCCTGCTTAAGGCCGTATTTGAGGGTACTCCGGGCCTCCTAGCGCAAGCGGGGAGTATTTTCTAAATTCGCCCGCTCACCACGAGCCGTTTGAGTACCTGTGGGTCCGACACGGACTCCGAATGACAAAATTATGACCGTTTTAGCGAACATCTCTCCTCTCTATGGCAGTCCTTGAAAGTACTTCATTTTCTCGTGTGCTTTTTGGCTGATTGCCCCAAAATTTCCTGTCCTCTATAGAGGAGATATTGTTTCCACATATATATTGACCGATGAAAGGAACACCCTTTTGTTCTTGGCTTTCCGCAGCGTGAGTTACTGACATACCATCCGGTGAAAACAAGGAGAATAAGGCATATAACGCTGGATTTTCTTCAATTCTGACCAAATGAGATTGCCGGATCATAGAGCATCTCTGAGAAGATACGTTTGTCCCTACCGGGGGCTAATGTCTATAAGCAACATAATCCTCGAATTTCCTTCAAGCGGAAGTGCCAATGGGTTCGAAACTTGTCTGATAAACAGTGACGAATGATGTTCTTTGACTTTCAGGGCCAAAAAGTCCTGCTTAAGGCCGTATTTGAGGGTACTCCGGGCCTCCTGGCGCAAGCGGGGAGTATTTTCTGGATTCGCGCGCTCACCACGAGACGTTTGAGTACTTGTGGGTCCGACACGGACTTCGAATGACAAAATTATGACCGTTTTAGGGAACATCTCTCCATTCTATGGCAGTCCATGAAAGTACTTCATTTTCTCGTGCGCTTTTTGGCTGATTGCCCCAAAATTTCTTGTCCTCTATAGAGGAGATATCGTTTCCACATATATATTGACCGATGCCAGGAATGCCCTTTTGTTCTTGGCTTTCACGCGCGTGAGTTACAGCATGCCGTCCGGCGAAAACAAGGAGAATAAGTGATGCGGAGCATCCTACGGTCATCACCATGTCAAGAGTCCGTTTGGCAAGTGACACATGCGACCTCTACTTCTCATGATGGGATTGCACAACGACATCTCCAAGACCATCTTCCTCGAGAACTACAAGTCCATCGACGACAACTACATTGGTGCTCTCAAGGCGGAACAAGAACTCATGAAGGCCAAGGCTTCTCCACCCCAAGCAAACTTCATGGCGACCAAGCTCTACGACAAGCATGAGGCTAGTACCACCATGATGTCCAAGGCCGACAAGCTCCAAGACGATGCTCCCAAGTGTGACTTCACCGCCATCCCTCTTTGTGGCATTGATGATGCCGAGTCTACTTTGACTCTTTTTCAAGACGGTGTCGCGACGAGTACGACTACGGAGACCCTCAAGGACCAAGCTTTGGAGGCGGCGACAAGGTGGCGAGCAAGGATGATGCTTCCATCTTTGGAGGCGAGAGTGATGATGTGCCATCTTCGGCCTTCATCCATGGCGACGGTGACGAGATGGTCGACCATGGGATTTTACCTTCGGTCACGGAGGAGAGTGATGATGTGCCATCTTGGCCTTCATCCACGGCGACAACGGCGAGATGGTTGAGCATGGGATTCTCCCCGACCACGGCGGCGTATGATGACTTGAGTGACTTTTGCCACCATATTGAGAGTGAGAGTGACTTCACCACTAGCCCCATATATGATGAGTTGCCGCAATTCCCATGTGAGGAGAGCCACAACCCCACCACTTGAGTGAGATGGTGACTCCACCATACGTGAGTTTGAGTGCACCTATTTTGAGGGAGTGAGTGAACCACCACATAGAGAGTGAGATAGTTGATAGGTCTCGTGAGGCCATTTACATTTCTAACAACTTGACCTCTACCTCTATTGTGTCTTCTCGTTTGGTGCTAGGTCCCATTTATGATGACGCCGATCCTCAACGACTTCGTCCTCCCTTTGGACAAGGCGATGGCCATGGTGGATTATGATGCACCCCCACATGGTTCCATCAAGATGAAGATGACCACCATTTGGTCTTTCCCACCTCACCTACACCACTTGAGTGGAATGACAAAGGTAACAAAGGTGGCGGTGATGCTCTAGTCCCACTAGTGGACATTCTTGACATTGATTTCTTGCATGATGTTGATCCACCTATTGCCATGCTTCATGCTAGTATGATTTCCCCATGCGATGATTTGCCCATTTATGATGAGTATGATGATTCTATTGTGGAGTCCATTAGTTGTGATGCCATGTTACATAGGATTTCTTGTGACAATTCTTTAGGTCACATCATGTTTGATAATCCGCTTGACTTGTCATATGCTATGCATGAGATCCATCATATTTCTTATTTGCAATCTCTTCATAGTGACTATGCATATGCCATTAAAATAAACCCAATTTGCACATATGGCATAGATGACAAGCACATGGTTAAAGGCATTTGTTTTTCTTGTGATGATATTGATATGCTCCCTTTGCATCATTTATCTCATATGCCATGCCATGACCACCTAGCTTCGGATATGCATTGTTTTGGATGTTGTCCATTTTCTCCATATGATGTTTCGATATTGCTCATGAGGAGGCCCCATAGTTTCCTCATACATGTTAGGGAATTTGATCCATCCCATTCATTGCATGATCCCCATACTTGTTTGCACCATATGCTACCCACGAATAAACATACTATTGATGTGCCATATACTTGCATTCTCAATTTGTGTCCCCATCGTGTCATACATAACAACTATTCTTTCATGATGGATGACATGTTCCTATACCATGCATCAAATTTCTTTGAGCGATGCTTATCTTGTGCTAACTCACACGTGCACATACACATCATGATGGATGATGTGTACATTTACCACGCCGCACAATTTCTTTGGTTTTGTCTCTTTTGTGTAGGTACCCATGAATACTTGTCAACCTCGCAATCCCACGAGTTGACAAAACGAGCTTTAGAAACAGCGATGAATTGGGATCACGTGGATTGCCTTTACCACCGTCCCCTTCGCGCAAGGACTACGCGCAACTCCTTACTTGGCTCTCACACGGCTATAGGCCATTTACCACTTCTCACATTATGCTCATTTTACCGTGTTCACTTTGCATGCTATGCTTGCTTCTATGCCTTTGCCATGCAATTGTGACCCTTGCTTGCATCTACCCATGTTTCATCATTATGCTACTTCTATGTGTATTTGCATGCTTGGTGGAGATCCTTGTTGCTATTGCCATGTTTATCATGTGCCCCATGCTATTGTCCTCATATCTTGCTTTCATGATTGTGCTATGGCATGTGAATTATTCATGCCCACTATTTGCACCAAGGACATGTTTGCCATGATTCATTCTAGTATGTCGCATCTTCGCACTACTAGCATACTTGACTTGATTGCTATGATTGCTTGTTATGTTGCATCACCCATGTTCCACTACTTGCTTTCTTGGGTTGATGACATATATGCTCATGCCTCTCACATGCGTTGTCTCTTGTGTCATACTTGCTCATCTCATGCGGTTGATGACAACCATCTATATGCTTTACACATGATTCATATTGCTCCGTGTCATATATCTCCATGTGTTGCCTCTCTCATGCTAGATTTGCCATGTATTGAGTGCAACAATGCTTATAGTCTTGCTCATGAGATTGCCCCATAGCATTCTCACACATGTTTGGAGATTTTGACATATTCCTTGTGAAGCATGCTTGTCTTACCTCTTTGCACCATATACCTAGTGCCTTGAATATCACCATTGTTGCATCATATTATTCATGCACTTGTGCTTCTAATGGTTATGTGCAAGAGAAGAGAACCATCATGATGGATGATGTGTTTGTCTACCATGTGCATCGTTCTTTGTTTTGTTGTGTGCATGTGTAGGATACTTGGACTTAATTTAGACTTCCACTTCACGTGAGTTGACCATTCGAGCTCTTGAGGCGAGCCTCATACATTCTACCACGACTCGCTTCTATACTGCTTGCTTGCGCTTCGGCATTGTGAAGAATACACAAGGACATGCCTTCAAGGTGACATCTTTCTTGAGCATGGATATTGCGGATAATACTACTTGTGTTGCTTGCCCCGTGAGACTTATTGGTCATCTTGGACCACTTGATGGCGCACTTGCTAGAGATCTTGCTTTGACTTGCCATTATCACATTCCCATGCATCATGATATATATGCCTTGTGTGTTGCATCCAATTCTTGGACTACTTGCTACTATAATATGGTTGGTTGCACCAATACCATTTCTTCACATATGCCATGTTCCTTTGGTTGTCACATGATTCACTTGATTGCCTCACACATGATGAACAATTGCTCTTTCTATTGTGTTGAGTGCCACACTATACTCACTACACCCTATGCACATTATGCTTGGATTGTCTTGCACTTGACCCATGTGTTTAGACATCTCATCTTATTTGGTGTTGTGAATGATTCATATGCCTACCATCGACCATTTGTCGGCGCTTTATGCATGCTTGCTATGACCTTGAGGTGGATGCTTATGCTATTGTCACATATATTTGCATCTCTACCTCACATTTACATGATTGTTCCCATGATATCTTTGCTTGTGCTCAAATTATGTCCTTACATGCCATGTCACAATCCTTTGTCAAACCATATGCTATGCTTGATGACAACACTTGTTTGGTGAATCACCTCTTGAATGCTTGGTTTTGCACTAATGCTAACCACATTTGTTTTTCCAAGTGTTTGTTTTCCTTGCTCATTTTGAAGGAATCCCAAGGCGATGTGACATTGGAGAGTGCCCATTGCGAGCTTGAAGATGACAAGTACTTGGTGAACGTCCACTTCTTCTGGCGAAACCATCTCTTTCCCATGGTGATTTGGTTTTCGATCCGAGATCGGATCTTTTCAAGGGAGGGATGATGCGAGCATCCCACGGTCATCACCATGTCAAGAGTCCGTTTGGCAAGTGACACGTCGACCTCTACTTCTCATACATAAAGGTGAATCTTCTCCTTTACGTGTTCACTTGACCCCTTTGAGGATGGTATACTACTTGACACTCCACTCGTGTGCATGCATAGGTATTGTCGGAGCTTCACGCACGACGAGGAGGAGTGCAAGCGCCTAGGAACGCCTACACCGTCATGAGGAAGCATGGAAGCGAAGACGGAAGAAGGACCTGCCTAGTCGAGAAGGGCGGTACTACCGCCCAAAGTAAGCGGTATTACCGCTCAAGCGGTACTACCGCCCAAAGCAAGCGGTACTACCGCTCAGCGGTACTACCGCCCATGAGTCAGTACTACCGCCCTGCTGTCTTGGCCGCATGGCCTTTGGCCTTGTATCCCTCTCCCACTTACCCCTTCGTGGCTTAGACTATAAATAGACCACCTCCACCTCCTTTCTAGGGTTAGCAAAGTGATAGCTCATTTGTATGTGAGCTTTGCTCCTACCTATCTCTACTCTGAGAGAGAGAGACCACTACTCCATTGGAGGCCAAGACCTCCATCTAGGAGAAGATCCTGCGGGATATCATCAAGACCCCCTTGTGGGAAGATCCATCTAGGATATCATCAAGACCTCCTCTTGGAGATGAACCTTACCTTGTATCTTTACCTTTGTTGTTCATGTACCTTGTGATCTTGTGTGTTTGATTGTCTAGTGGATGTGTGATTTGGACTTGTTCTTGAGTGTTTCCCCTTGTGATTTCTCTCCGTTCTTCCCGTGTTCATCGTGTTCTCCGAGGATCCCTCCAAACGTGAAAGATCGACGAATTAGGGTTCCACCCTACATCATATGGTATCATGAGCCACGTTGATCACGTTTTTGGAGCCCCTACCCCGTGTTTTCTAGTTTGATTTTGTTGTTTTCGTCCTAAATCCGAAAAACCCCACCAAAAATAGCCCCCAAAATTTTTTGTGATTTGTTGGTTTGATGATGTTTTGTTGATTTTGATCCATGGATTTGCTTGGTTTCAAGTGGATCTAGCATTCCCCCAAGTTTCCCCTCTTTCCATCCACGAAATCCATCAAATTTTGCCCCCGAAATCATCCATTTCCGCCCCAAAATCGCGCCCCGATTCGATCTGCGAAAAATCCCGACACGAGCGGTACTACCGCCCTATAGAGCGGTACTACCGCTGACAACCTCAAGCGGTACTACCACCCCGCGAACGGTACTACCGCCAGGCCCCGTTCCACCCGAAATAGTCGAAAAATCCCGACACGAGCGGTACTACCGCCCTCCCGAGCGGTACTACCGCCCTGGCCTGTTTCAGCTTTCCGAGTTTCACCGTTTTGCCCATAACTAATTCATACGAACTCCATTTTTGACGTTCTTTAGCTCGTTTTGAAGCTATTGACATCCCCCATGCCACAAAAATACTACCAACATCATTTGACTCCATCATATTTTCTGAAATTTGGCATCTTTGCCTAGGGCTTCCACCACAACATCCACATAACCACCACCGACTTCCGCAACCTAACCCATTTTGTTCCTTATAGCATTAGTGGTTGCTTGAGTTGTGATTTGAGTCTCCTAAGGTGTTTAGGCTACTTAGGGACCGTTGCTTCTTCATCAACCACCACCACCGCCACCACTTCCACATAACCTTGCCCACCATACACTTCCGACAACCCAACTTAACCCAATTGTTGTTTGAGCTTTTTCGAGTTGTGGCTTGTGTCTCCTAAGGTGTTTGGCTACTTAGGGACCGTGCGCTTCAACTCTTACACGTGTATAACCCATCATCCCACTTCCGCATTGCCTAGTGCAACACCACCACCGCTTTCCGCTACCACCATTTGACATTTGTCATTTGAGATTTTGAGTTTGCGGTTTTCCGTTTCCTAAGGTGTTTCGCTACTTAGGATTTAGTCTCCATCATCTTGGTATCTACACCAAGAACACAGCCACTCATCATCGCAAAGGACGGTAACCTCGGCGACACCATTGTATATTCCTTGCAATTGCATTGTTAACCCCTAGCCCATTTTGCGTCACTTACCTATCGAGACTAGCCATTTGAGTATTGCCGACAACGTTACTTGTGCACATTAGTGGTCCATAACTTCCATTGCATACATACCATATCATATTGGTATCATATCATCCATTGTGCCTCAAGTTTGTTCCGCATATACACAATTGCTATCTTAGTTTAATGCATTGTACAAAAGTGGCCATAGAGAAAAAAAGAAAAATCTTTTAAGCAAAAAGAGAGCAAAGAGCTCGTGAGCAAGTGCCATAGCATCATACCCCATTGCACATAAGAGCCATACCAAAATCTACATCATATGATATCGTGCTTGAGAGAAACACCGGAACCATACATATATAGCATACTTGGGACAGAAAGAATATCCATTTTGCATCTTATAGGTTGTGCACAAGTGTCGTATCCTCCTATTGAGCAATCGTGCTAGCGTCTCTCTTGAGTTGTGCAACACGAGCGTTTTCCGTGGATTCCACATTTTGTGCTCATTCCTTGGTTGCACGACCCCATTTATCTATCCGTGTGTGTGTTTCCGTGTACCTTTCATTGCTATTGGTCCATTTGTTTCACTTGCAAATTTGTGAATCTTTTTCAACATTATTGACTCTTGCTAACATTTTGCATCAAATTTTGTGCCACTATCCTCACCGAACTCTACCATAAGCCTTTACTTGTAGGTGTGAGTGAACAAGTCCGTACCAATTCCACTATTCTTTCATCTCACATTGAGTTACGGGATACATCCTCAACTTTGGGAAAAGGTAACTTGGTATTGTTTATCTCATTTCCTACTCACCTCTACTCGAGTCTTGTGATGGATAGGCAAGGCATTTCACTTTCAGTCTACAACAACAACGGCGAGTTCGATGCCATGAACAACAACTACGACGCCAAGATGGACAAGCGCATGGAGGAGATCAAGGCCCTCATCAAGTCCTACAAGCGATCTTCCTCATCTTGAGAAGGCGCTCAAGAGCACATCCTTCGAGCTACCACCTCCGGCAAGATCAAATCGGCATCGACACCATCAACAACAAGAACGTGAAGGTCAAGAGCTCAACACCAACAACCGCTCAACGACTTCACCATCTCCTTGGCATCTTCGCCAAGCGACTTCAAGGCATCTTCTCCCTACGGACATATGGCATCTTCGCCAACAAGAACCTCAAGACTACACTCAAGAGAAGCTACCCAAGCTCAAGTCCGCGACTTCCACGAGCTACTACGACCTCGACACCGACCACAAGATTCCTTTCTATGGGACTCAAGAACCGAGGAGTACCTCGAGTGGGGCGTTTGATGGACGACTACCTCAAGCTACATCAAGTTCCTCCGAAGATCAAGTGAAGTGCGCCACAAGAAACTTCCACGACTACGCATTGGCATGGTGGCTTCACACACCTTCGAGTACTACGACATGAGTTGGCCCAAGGAAGAAAGCTTTGCGGCGAGTTTGTGCCTCCAACCTACACGGAACAACCGGCGCCAATTGGAGAACACCACCCAAGGATCCAAGTCCATCGACAAGTACTTCAAGGAGATGATGATTGCCTTGCGACGAGCCGGGCGTGGGCGACCCCATTTCGATGAAGTTCCACTTCATGATGGGATTACTGCGACATCTCCAAGACCATCTTCCTCGAGAACTACAAGTCCATCGGCGACAACTACATTGGTGCTCTCAAGGCGGAACAAGAACTCATGAAGGCCAAGGCTTCTCCACCCCAAGCAAACTTCACGGCGACCAAGCTCTCGACAAGCATGAGGCTAGTACCACCATGATGTCCAAGGCCGACAAGCTCCAAGGCGATGCTCCCAAGTGTGACTTCACCGCCATCCCTCTTTGTGGCATTGATGATGCGAGTCTACTTTGACTCTTTTTCAAGGCGGTGCCGCGGCGAGTGCGACTACGGAGACCCTCAAGGACCAAGCTTTGGAGGCGGCGACAAGGTGGCGAGCAAGGATGATGCTTCCATCTTTGGGCGAGTGATGATGTGCCATCTTGGCCTTCATCCATGGCGGCGGTGACGAGATGATCGAGCATGGGATTTTACCTTCGGTCACGGAGGAGAGTGATGATGTGCCATCTTGGCCTTCATCCACGGCGACAACGGCGAGATGGTTGAGCATGGGATTCTCCCTTCGACCACGGCGACGATGATGACTTGAGTGACTTTTGCCACCATATTGAGAGTGAGAGTGACTTCACCACTAGCCCCATATATGATGAGTTGCCACAATTCCCATGTGAGGAGAGCCACAACCCCACCACTTGAGTGAGATGGTGACTCCACCATACGTGAGTTTGAGTGCACCTATTTTGAGGGAGTGAGTGAACCGCCACATAGAGAGAGTGAGATAGTTGATAGGTCTCGTGAGGCCATTTACATTTCTAACAACTTGACCTCTACCTCTATTGTGTCTTCTCGTTTGGTGCTAGGTCCCATTTATGATGACGCCGATCCTCAACGACCGTCCTCCCTTTGGACAAGGCGATGGCCATGGTGGATTATGATGCACCCCACATGGTTCCATCAAGATGAAGATGACCACCATTTGGTCTTTCCCACCTCACCTACACCACTTGAGTGGAATGACAAAGGTAACAAAGGTGACGGTGATGCTCTAGTCCCACTAGTGGACATTCTTGACATTGATTTCTTGCATGATGTTGATCCACCTATTGCCATGCTTCATGCTAGTATGATTTCACCATGCGATGATTTGCCCATTTATGATGAGTATGATGATTCTATTGTGGAGTCCATTAGTTGTGATGCCATGTTACATAGGATTTCTTGTGACAATTCTTTAGGTCACATCATGTTTGATAATCCGCTTGACTTGTCATATGCTATGCATGAGATCCATCATATTTCTTATTTGCAATCTCTTCATAGTGACTATGCATATGCCATTAAAATAAACCCAATTTGCACATATGGCATAGATGACAAGCACATGGTTAAAGGCATTTGTTTTTCTTGTGATGATATTGATATGCTCCTTTGCATCATTTATCTCATATGCCATGCCATGACCACCTAACCGGATATGCATTGTTTTGGATGTTGTCCATTTTCTCCATATGATGTTTCGATATTGCTCATGAGGAGGCCCCATAGTTTCCTCATACATGTTAGGGGAATTTGATCCATCCCATTCATTGCATGATCCCCATACTTGTTTGCACCATATGCTACCCACGAATAAACATACTATTGATGTGCCATATACTTGCATTCTCAATTTGTGTCCCCATCGTGTCATACATAACAACTATTCTTTCATGATGGAT
Organism: Aegilops speltoides; assembly: GCA_021437245.1. Taxonomy (NCBI): domain Eukaryota; kingdom Viridiplantae; phylum Streptophyta; class Magnoliopsida; order Poales; family Poaceae; genus Aegilops; species Aegilops speltoides. The sequence goes on along the minus strand of CM038143.1, from coordinate 244,744,976 downwards.
GACATGTTCCTATACCATGCATCAAATTTCTTTGAGCGATGCTTATCTTGTGCTAACTCACACGTGCACATACACATCATGATGGATGATGTGTACATTTACCACGCGCACAATTTCTTTGGTTTTTGTCTCTTTTGTGTAGGTACCCATGAATACTTGTCAACCTCGCAATCCCACGAGTTGACAAAACGAGTTTTAGAGAGCAACGATGAATTGGGATCACGTGGATTGCCTTTACCACCGTCCCCTTCGCGCAAGGACTACGCGCAACTCCTTACTTGGCTCTCACACGGCTATAGGCCATTTACCACTTCTCACATTATGCTCATTTTACCGTGTTCACTTTGCATGCTATGCTTGCTTCTATGCCTTTGCCATGCAATTGTGACCCTTGCTTGCATCTACCCATGTTTCATCATTATGCTACTTCTATGTGTATTTGCATGCTTGGTGGAGATCCTTGTTGCTATTGCCATGTTTATCATGTGCCCCATGCTATTGTCCTCATATCTTGCTTTCATGATTGTGCTATGGCATGTGAATTATTCATGCCCACTATTTGCACCAAGGACATGTTTGCCATGATTCATTCTAGTATGTCGCATCTTCGCACTACTAGCATACTTGACTTGATTGCTATGATTGCTTGTTATGTTGCATCACCCATGTTCCACTACTTGCTTTCTTGGGTTGATGACATATATGCTCATGCCTCTCACATGCGTTGTCTCTTGTGTCATACTTGCTCATCTCATGCGGTTGATGACAACCATCTATATGCTTTACACATGATTCATATTGCTCCGTGTCATATATCTCCATGTGTTGCCTCTCTCATGCTAGATTTGCCATGTATTGAGTGCAACAATGCTTATAGTCTTGCTTATGAGATTGCCCCCATAGCATTCTCACACATGTTTGGAGATTTTGACATATTCCTTGTGAAGCATGCTTGTCTTACCTCTTTGCACCATATACCTAGTGCCTTGAATATCACCATTGTTGCATCATATTATTCATGCACTTGTGCTTCTAATGGTTATGTGCAAGAGAAGAGAACCATCATGATGGATGATGTGTTTGTCTACCATGTGCATACGTTCTTTGTTTTGTTGTGTGCATGTGTAGGATACTTGGACTTAATTTCGACTTCCACTTCACGTGAGTTGACCATTCGAGCTCTTGAGAGCGAGCCTCATACATTCTACCACGACTCGCTTCTATACTGCTGCTTGCTTGCGCCGGCATTATGAAGAATACACAAGGACATGCCTTCAAGGTGACATCTTTCTTGAGCATGGATATTGCGGATAATACTACTTGTGTTGCTTGCCCCGTGAGACTTATTGGTCATCTTGGACCACTTGATGGCGCACTTGCTAGAGATCTTGCTTTGACTTGCCATTATCACATTCCCATGCATCATGATATATATGCCTTGTGTGTTGCATCCAATTCTTGGACTACTTGCTACTATAATATGGTTGGTTGCACCAATACCATTTCTTCACATATGCCATGTTCCTTTGGTTGTCACATGATTCACTTGATTGCCTCACACATGATGAACAATTGCTCTTTCTATTGTGTTGAGTGCCACACTATACTCACTACACCCTATGCACATTATGCTTGGATTGTCTTGCACTTGACCCATGTGTTTAGACATCTCATCTTATTTGGTGTTGTGAATGATTCATATGCCTACCATCGACCATTTGTCGGCGCTTTATGCATGCTTGCTATGACCTTGAGGTGGATGCTTATGCTATTGTCACATATATTTGCATCTCTACCTCACATTTACATGATTGTTCCCATGATATCTTTGCTTGTGCTCAAATTATGTCCTTACATGCCATGTCACAATCCTTTGTCAAACCATATGCTATGCTTGATGACAACACTTGTTTGGTGAATCACCTCTTGAATGCTTGGTTTTGCACTAATGCTAACCACATTTGTTTTTCCAAGTGTTTGTTTTCCTTGCTCATTTTGAAGGAATCCCAAGACGATGTGACATTGGAGAGTGCCCATTGCGAGCTTGAAGATGACAAGTACTTGGTGAACGTCCACTTCTTCACGGCGAAACCATCTCTTTCCCATGGTGATTTGGTTTCGATCCGAGATCGGATCTTTTCAAGGGGAGGGATGATGCGGAGCATCCCACGGTCATCACCATGTCAAGAGTCCGTTTGGCAAGTGACACGTCACGACCTCTACTTCTCATACATAAAGGTGAATCTTCTCCTTTACACGTGTTCACTTGACCCTTTGAGGATGGTATACTACTTGACACTCCACTCGTGTGCATGCATAGGTATTGTCGGAGCTTCACGCACGACGAGGAGGAGTGCAAGCGCCTAGGAACGCCTACACCGTCCATGAGGGAAGCATGGAAGCGAAGACGAAGAAGAAGGACCTGCCTAGTCAGAAAGGCGGTACTACCGCCCAAAGTAAGCGGTACTACGCTCAAGCGGTACTACCGCCCAAAGCAAGCGGTACTACCGCTCAAGCGGTACTACCGCCCAAAGCAAGCGGTACTACCGCTCAGCGTACTACCGCCCATGAGTCGCATACTACCGCCCTGCCTGTCTTGCCACTGCTGGCCTTGGCCTTGTATCCTCTCCCACTTACCCCTTCGTGGCTTAGACTATAAATAGACCACCTCCACCACTTACCTATCGAGACTAGCCATTTGAGTATTGCCGACAACGTTACTTGTGCACATTAGTGGTCCATAACTTCCATTGCATACATACCATATCATATTGGTATCATATCATCCATTGTGCCTCAAGTTTGTTCCCGCATATACACAATTGCTATCTTGGTTTGTGCATTGTACAAAAGTGGCCATAGAGAAAAAAAAGAGAAAAATCTTTTAAGCAAAAAGAGAGCAAAGAGCTCGTGAGCAAGTGCCATAGCATCATACCCCATTGCACATAAGAGCCATACCAAAATCTACATCATATGATATCGTGCTTGAGAGAAACACCGGAACCATACATATATAGCATACTTGGGACAGAAAGAATATCCATTTTGCATCTTATAGGTTGTGCACAAGTGTCGATCCTCCTATTGAGCAATCGTATAGCTGCCTCTTGAGTTGTGCAACACGAGCGTTTTCCGTGGATTCCACATTTTGTGCTCATTCCTTGGTTGCACGACCCCATTTATCTATCCGTGTGTGTTTCCGTACCTTTCATTGCTATTGGTCCATTTGTTTCACTTGCAAATTTGTGAATCTTTTTCAACATTATTGACTCTTGCTAACATTTTGCATCAAATTTTTGTGCCACTATCCTCACCGAACTCTACCATAAGCCTTTACTTGTAGGTGTGAGTGAACAAGTCCGGTACCAATTCCACTATTCTTTCATCTCACATTGAGTTACACGGATACATCCTCAACTTTGGGAAAAGGTAACTTGGTATTGTTTATCTCATTTCCTACTCACCTCTACTCGAGTCTTGTGATGGATAGGCAAGGCATTTCACTTTCAGTCTACAACAACAACGACGAGTTCGATGCCATGAACAACAACTACGACGCCAAGATGGACAAGCGCATGGAGGAGATCAAGGCCCTCATCAAGTCCTACAAGCGATCTTCCTCATCTTCGGGAAGACGCCAAGAGCACATCCTTCCGAGCTACCACCTCCGCAAGATCAAATCGGCATCGACACCATCAACAACAAGAACGTGAAGGTCAAGAGCTCAACACCAACAACCGCCAACGACTTCACCATCTCCCTTGGCATCTTCACCAAGCGACTTCAAGGCATCTTCGCCTACGGACATATGGCATCTTCGCCAACAAGAACCTCAAGACTACACTCAAGAGAAGCTACCCAAGCTCAAGTCCGCGACTTCCACGAGCTACTACGACCTCGACATCGACCACAAGATTCCTTTCTATGGGACTCAAGAACCCGAGGAGTACCTCGAGTGGGAGCGTTTGATGGACGACTACCTCAAGCTACATCAAGTTCCTCCCGAAGATCAAGTGAAGTGCGCCACAAGAAACTTCCACGACTATGCATTGGCATGGTGGCTTCACACACCTTGAGTACTACGACATGAGTTGGCCCAAGACGAAGAAAGCTTTGCGGCGAGAGTTTGTGCCTCCAACCTACACGGAACAACTTCGACGCCAATTGGAGAACACCACCCAAGGATCCAAGTCCATCGACAAGTACTTCAAGGAGATGATGATTGCCTTATGACGAGCCGGGCGTGGATTTACCCCATTTCGATGAAGTTCCACTTCATGATGGGATTGCACAACGACATCTCCAAGACCATCTTCCTCGAGAACTACAAGTCCATCGACGACAACTACATTGGTGCTCTCAAGGCGGAACAAGAACTCATGAAGGCCAAGGCTTCTCCACCCCAAGCAAACTTCACGGCGACCAAGCTCTCGACAAGCATGAGGCTAGTACCACCATGATGTCCAAGGCCGACAAGCTCCAAGACGATGCTCCCAAGTGTGACTTCACCGCCATCCCTCTTTGTGGCATTGATGATGCCGAGTCTACTTTGACTCTTTTTCAAGACGGTGCCTTGACGAGTACGACTACGGAGACCCTCAAGGACCAAGCTTTGGAGGCGAGCGACAAGGTGGCGAGCAAGGATGATGCTTCCATCTTTGAGGCGAGAGTGATGATGTGCCATCTTCGGCCTTCATCCATGGCGACGGTGACGAGATGATCGAGCATGGGATTTTACCTTCGGTCACGGAGGAGAGTGATGATGTGCCATCTTCGGCCTTCATCCACGGCGACAACGACGAGATGGTTGAGCATGGGATTCTCCTTCGACCACGGCGACGATGATGACTTGAGTGACTTTTGCCACCATATTGAGAGTGAGAGTGACTTCACCACTAGCCCCATATATGATGAGTTGCCACATTCCCATGTGAGGAGAGCCACAACCCCACCACTTGAGTGAGATGAGTGACTCCACCATACGTGAGTTTGAGTGCACCTATTTTGAGGGAGTGAGTGAACCGCCACATAGAGAGAGTGAGATAGTTGATAGGTCTCGTGAGGCCATTTACATTTCTAACAACTTGACCTCTACCTCTATTGTGTCTTCTCGTTTGGTGCTAGGTCCCATTTATGATGACGCGCCGATCCTCAACGACTTCGTCCTCCCTTTGGACAAGACGATGGCCATGGTGGATTATGATGCACCCCCCACATGGTTCCATCAAGATGAAGATGACCACCATTTGGTCTTTCCCACCTCACCTACACCACTTGAGTGGAATGACAAAGGTAACAAAGGTGACGGTGATGCTCTAGTCCCACTAGTGGACATTCTTGACATTGATTTCTTGCATGATGTTGATCCACCTATTGCCATGCTTCATGCTAGTATGATTTCACCATGCGATGATTTGCCCATTTATGATGAGTATGATGATTCTATTGTGGAGTCCATTAGTTGTGATGCCATGTTACATAGGATTTCTTGTGACAATTCTTTAGGTCACATCATGTTTGATAATCCGCTTGACTTGTCATATGCTATGCATGAGATCCATCATATTTCTTATTTGCAATCTCTTCATAGTGACTATGCATATGCCATTAAAATAAACCCAATTTGCACATATGGCATAGATGACAAGCACATGGTTAAAGGCATTTGTTTTTCTTGTGATGATATTGATATGCTCCTTTGCATCATTTATCTCATATGCCATGCCATGACCACCTAGCTTCGGATATGCATTGTTTTGATGTTGTCCATTTTCTCCATATGATGTTTCCGATATTGCTCATGAGGAGGCCCCCATAGTTTCCTCATACATGTTAGGGGAATTTGATCCATCCCATTCATTGCATGATCCCCATACTTGTTTGCACCATATGCTACCCACGAATAAACATACTATTGATGTGCCATATACTTGCATTCTCAATTTGTGTCCCCATCGTGTCATACATAACAACTATTCTTTCATGATGGATGACATGTTCCTATACCATGCATCAAATTTCTTTGAGCGATGCTTATCTTGTGTTAACTCACACGTGCACATACACATCATGATGGATGATGTGTACATTTACCACGCCGCACAATTTCTTTGGTTTTGTCTCTTTGTGTAGGTACCCATGAATACTTGTCAACCTCGCAATCCCACGAGTTGACAAAACGAGTTTTAGAGAGCAACGATGAATTGGGATCACGTGGATTGCCTTTACCACCGTCCCCTTCGCGCAAGGACTACGCGCAACTCCTTACTTGGCTCTCACACGGCTATAGGCCATTTACCACTTCTCACATTATGCTCATTTTACCGTGTTCACTTTGCATGCTATGCTTGCTTCTATGCCTTTGCCATGCAATTGTGACCCTTGCTTGCATCTACCCATGTTTCATCATTATGCTACTTCTATGTGTATTTGCATGCTTGGTGGAGATCCTTGTTGCTATTGCCATGTTTATCATGTGCCCCATGCTATTGTCCTCATATCTTGCTTTCATGATTGTGCTATGGCATGTGAATTATTCATGCCCACTATTTGCACCAAGGACATGTTTGCCATGATTCATTCTAGTATGTCGATCTTCGCACTACTAGCATACTTGACTTGATTGCTATGATTGCTTGTTATGTTGCATCACCCATGTTCCACTACTTGCTTTCTTGGGTTGATGACATATATGCTCATGCCTCTCACATGCGTTGTCTCTTGTGTCATACTTGCTCATCTCATGCGGTTGATGACAACCATCTATATGCTTTACACATGATTCATATTGTTCGTGTCATATATCTCCATGTGTTGCCTCTCTCATGCTAGATTTGCCATGTATTGAGTGCAACAATGCTTATAGTCTTGCTTATAAGATTGCCCCCATAGCATTCTCACACATGTTTGGAGATTTTGACATATTCCTTGTGAAGCATGCTTGTCTTACCTCTTTGCACCATATACCTAGTGCCTTGAATATCACCATTGTTGCATCATATTATTCATGCACTTGTGCTTCTAATGGTTATGTGCAAGAGAAGAGAACCATCATGATGGATGATGTGTTTGTCTACCATGTGCATACGTTCTTTGTTTTGTTGTGTGCATGTGTAGGATACTTGGACTTAATTTCGACTTCCACTTCACGTGAGTTGACCATTCGAGCTCTTGAGAGCGAGCCTCATGCATTCTACCACGACTCGCTTCTATACCGCGCTTGCTTGCGCTTCGGCATTATGAAGAATACACAAGGACATGCCTTCAAGGTGACATCTTTCTTGAGCATGGATATTGCGGATAATACTACTTGTGTTGCTTGCCCCGTGAGACTTATTGGTCATCTTGGACCACTTGATGGCGCACTTGCTAGAGATCTTGCTTTGACTTGCCATTATCACATTCCCATGCATCATGATATATATGCCTTGTGTGTTGCATCCAATTCTTGGACTACTTGCTACTATAATATGGTTGGTTGCACCAATACCATTTCTTCACATATGCCATGTTCCTTTGGTTGTCACATGATTCACTTGATTGCCTCACACATGATGAACAATTGCTCTTTCTATTGTGTTGAGTGCCACACTATACTCACTACACCCTATGCACATTATGCTTGGATTGTCTTGCACTTGACCCATGTGTTTAGACATCTCATCTTATTTGGTGTTGTGAATGATTCATATGCCTACCATCGACCATTTGTCGAGCGCTTTATGCATGCTTGCTATGACCTTGAGGTGGATGCTTATGCTATTGTCACATATATTTGCATCTCTACCTCACATTTACATGATTGTTCCCATGATATCTTTGCTTGTGCTCAAATTATGTCCTTACATGCCATGTCACAATCCTTTGTCAAACCATATGCTATGCTTGATGACAACACTTGTTTGGTGAATCACCTCTTGAATGCTTGGTTTTGCACTAATGCTAACCACATTTGTTTTTCCAAGTGTTTGTTTTCCTTGCTCATTTTGAAGGAATCCCAAGACGATGTGACATTGAGAGTGCCCATTGCGAGCTTGAAGATGACAAGTACTTGGTGAACGCCCACTTCTTCACGGCGAAACCATCTCTTTCCCATGGTGATTTGGTTTTCGATCCGAGATCGGATCTTTCCAAGGGGAGGGATGATGCGGAGCATCCCACGGTCATCACCATGTCAAGAGTCCGCTTGGCAAGTGACACGTCGACCTCTACTTCTCATACATAAAGGTGAATCTTCTCCTTTACACGTGTTCACTTGACCCTTTGAGGATGGTATACTACTTGACACTCCACTCGTGTGCATGCATAGGTATTGTCGGAGCTTCACGCACGACGAGGAGGAGTGCAAGCGCCTAGGAACGCCTACACCGTCCATGAGGGAAGCATGGAAGTTAAGACGGAAGAAGAAGGACCTGCCCAGTCAGTAAAGGGCGGTACTATCGCCCAAAGTAAGCGGTACTACCGCTCAAGCGTACTACCGCCCAAAGCAAGCGGTACTACCGCTCAGCGGTACTACCGCCCAAAGCAAGCGGTACTACCGCTCAAGCTTGTACTACCGCCCATGAGTCCGTACTACCGCCTGCCTGTGCAAGAGCAGCAGGGCCTTGGCCTTGTATCCTCTCCCACTTACCCCTTCGTGGCTTAGACTATAAATAGACCACCTCCACCTCCTTTCTAGGGTTAGCAAAGTGATAGCTCATTTGTATGTGAGCTTTGCTCCTACCTATCTCTACTCTTGAGAGAGAGACCACTACTCCATTGGAGGCCAAGACCTCCATCTAGGAGAAGATCCTGCGGGATATCATCAAGACCCCCTTGTGGGAAGATCCATCTAGGATATCATCAAGACCTCCTCTTGGAGATGAACCTTACCTTGTATCTTTCCCTTTGTTGTTCATGTACCTTGTGATCTTGTGTGTTTGATTGTCTAGTGGATGTGTGATTTGGACTTGTTCTTGAGTGTTTCCCTTGTGATTTCTCTCTGTTCTTCCCCGTGTTCATCGTGTTCTCCGTAGGATCCCCTCCAAACGTGAAAGATCGACGAATTAGGGTTTCACCCTACATCATATGGTATCATGAGCCACGTTGATCACGCTTTTGGAGCCCCTACCGTGTTTTCTAGTTTGATTTTGTTGTTTTCGCCCTAAACCGAAAAACCCCACCAAAAATAGCCCCAAAATTTTTGTGATTTGTTGGTTTGATGATGTTTTGTTGATTTTGATCCATGGATTTGCTTGGTTTCAAGTGGATCTAGCATTCCCCAAGTTTCCTCTTTCCATCCACGAAATCCATCAAATTTTGCCCCGAAATCATCCATTTCCGCCCCAAAATCGCTACTTCGATTCGATCTCGAAAAATCTCGACACGAGCGGTACTATCGCCCTACAGAGCGGTACTACCGCTGAGAACCTCAAGCGGTACTACCGCCCATGAACGGTACTACCGCCAGGCCCCGTTCCAGCCGAAATAGTCGAAAAATCCCGACACGAGCGGTACTACCGCCCTCCCGAGCGGTACTACCGCCCTGGCCTGTTTCAGCTTTCCGAGTTTCACCGTTTTGCCCATAACTAATTCATACGAACTCCGTTTTTGACGTTCTTTAGCTCGTTTTGAAGCTATTGACATCCCCCATCCCACAAAAATACTACCAACATCATTTGACTCCATCATATTTTCTGAAATTTGGCATCTTTGCCTAGGGCTTCCACCACAACATCCGGATAACCACCACCGACTTCCGCAACCTAACCCATTTTGTTCCTTATAGCATTAGTGGTTGTTTGAGTTGTGATTTGAGTCTCCTAAGGTGTTTAGGCTACTTAGGGACCGTTGCTTCTTCATCAACCACCACCACCGCCACCACTTCCACATAACCTTGCCCACCATACACTTCCGACAACCCAACTTAACCCAATTGTTGTTTGAGATTTTTCGAGTTGTGGCTTGTGTCTCCTAAGGTGTTTCGGCCACTTAGGGACCGCGGCGCTTCCAACTCTTACACCGTGTATAACCCATCATCCCACTTCCGCATTGCCTAGTGCAACACCACCACCGCTTCCGCTACCACCATTTCACATTTGTCATTTGAGATTTTGAGTTTGCGGTTTTTCCGCTTCCTAAGGTGTTTCGCCACTTAGGACGAGTCTCCATCATCTTGGTATCTACACCAAGAACACCGCCACTCATCATCGCAAAGGACGGTAACCTCGACGACACCATTGTATATTCCCTTGCAATTGCATTGTTAACCCCTAGCCCATTTTGCATCACTTACCTATCGAGACTAGCCATTTGAGTATTGCCGACAACGTTACTTGTGCACATTAGTGGTCCATAACTTCCATTGCATACATACCATATCATATTGGTATCATATCATCCATTGTGCCTCAAGTTTGTTCCCGCATATACACAATTGCTATCTTGGTTTGTGCATTGTACAAAAGTGGCCATAGAGAAAAAAAAATCGAAAAAGCTTTTAAGCACAAAGAGAGCAAAGAGCTCGTGAGCAAGTGCCATAGCTTCATACCCCATTGCACATAAGAGCCATACCAAAATCTACATCATATGATATCATGCTTGAGAGAAACACTGGGAACCATATATCGTTTCCACATATATATTGACCGATGCCAGGAATGCCCTTTTGTTCTTGGCTTTCACGCGCGTGAGTTACAGCATGCCATCCGATGAAAACAAGGAGAATAAGGCATATAGCCGCTGGATTTTCTTCAATTTACGACCAAATGAGATTGCCCGGATCATAGAGCATCTACAGAAAGGTACGTTTGTCCCTACCAGGGGGCCTAATGTCTATAAGCAACATAATCTCTCGAATTTCCTTCAAACGGAAGTGCCAATGGGTTCAGAAACTTGTCTGAAAAACAGCGACGAATGATGTTCTTTGACTTTCAGGGCCAAAAAGTCCTGCTTAAGGTCGTATTTGAGGGTACTCCGGGCCTCCTGGTGCAAGCGGGGAGTATTTTCGGGATTCGCGCTCTCACCACGAGCCGTTTGAGTACTTGTGGGTCCGACACGGACTCCGAATGACAAAATTATGACCGTTTTAGTGAACATCTCTCCATTCTATGGCAGTCCTTGAAACTACTTCATTTTCTCGTGCGCTTTTTGCCTGATTGCCCCAAAATTTCTTGTCCTCTATAGAGGAGATATCGTTTCCACATATATATTGACCGATGCCAGGAATGCCCTTTTGTTCTTGGCTTTCACGTGCGTGAGTTACAGCATGCCATCTGACGAAAACAAGGAGAATAAGGCGTATAGCCGCAAGATTTTCTTCAATTTACGGCCAAATGAGATTGCCCGGATCATAGAGCATCTACAGAAAGGTACGTTTGTCCCTACCAGGGGGGCTAATGTCTATAAGCAACATAATCTCTCGAATTTCCTTCAAACCGAAGTGCCAATGGGTTCAGAAACTTGTCTGAAAAACAGCGACGAATGATGTTCTTTGACTTTCAGGGCCAAAAAGTCCTGGTTAAGGCTGTATTTGAGGGTACTCCTGGCCTCCTGGCGCAAGCGGGGAGTATTTTTTGGATTCGCGCGCTCACCACGAGCCGTTTGAGTACTTGTGGGTCTGACACGGACTCCGAATGACAAAATTATGACCGTTTTAGTGAACACCTCTCAATTCTATGGCAGTCCTTGAAAGTACTTAATTTTCTCATGCGCTTTTTGCCTGATTGCCCCAAAATTTCTTGTCCTCTATAGAGGAGATATCGTTTCCACATATATATTGACCGATGCCAGGAATGCCCTTTTGTTCTTGGCTTTCACGTGCGTGAGTTACAGCATGCCATCCGACGAAAACAAGGAGAATAAGGCATATAGCTGCTAGATTTTCTTCAATTTATGGCCAAATGAGATTGCCCGGATCATAGAGCATCTGCAGAAAGGTACGTTTGTCCCTACCAGGGGGGCTAATGTCTATAAGCAACATAATCTCTCGAATTTCCTTCAAAAGGAAGTCCAATGGGTTCAGAAACTTGTCTGAAAAACAGGGACGAATGATGTTCTTTGACTTTCAGGGCCAAAAAGTCCTGCTTAAGGCCGTATTTGAGGGTACTCCGGGCCTCCTGGCACAAGCGAGGAGTATTTTCTGGATTCGCGTGCTCACCACGAGCCGCTTGAGTAATTGTGGGTCCGACACGGACTCCGAATGACAAAATTATGAACGTTTTAGTGAACATCTCTCCATTCTATGGCAGTCCTTGAAAGTACTTCATTTTCTCGTGCGGTTTTTGCCTGATTGCTCCAAAATTTCTTGTCCTCTATAGAGGAGATATCGTTTCCACATATATATTGACCGATGCGAGGAATGCCCTTTTGTTCTTGGCTTTCACGCGTGAGTTACAAAGATGCCATCCGTGAAAACAAGGAGAATAAGGCATATAGCCGCTGGATTTTCTTCAATTTACGACCAAATGAGATTGCCCGGATCATAGAGCATCTACAGAAAGGTACGTTTGTCCCTACCAGGGGGGCTAATGTCTATAAGAAACATAATCTCTCGAATTTCCTTCAAAAGGAAGTGCCAATGGGTTCAGAAACTTGTCTGAAAAACAGCGACGAATGATGTTCTTTGACATTCAGGGCCAAAAAGTCCTGCTTAAGGCTTAATTTGAGGGTACTCCGGGCCTCCCGGCGCAAGCGGGGAGTATATTTTGGATTTGCGCGCTCACCACGAGCCGTTTGAGTACTTGTGGGTCCGACACGGACTCCGAATGACAAAATTATGACCGATTTAGTGAACATCTCTCCATTCTATGGCAGTCCTTGAAAGTACTTCATTTCCTCGTGCGCTTTTTGGCTGATTGCCCAAAAATTTCTTGTCCTCTATAGAGGAGATATCGTTTCCACATATATATTGACCGATGCCAGGAATGCCCTTTTGATCTTGGCTTTCACGCGCGTGAGTTACAGCATGCCATCCGATGAAAACAAGGAGAATAAGGCATATAGCCCCTGGATTTTCTTCAATTTACGACCAAATGAGATTGCCCGGATCATAGAGCATCTACAGAAAGGTACGTTTGTCCCTACCAGGGGGCCTAATGTCTATAAGCAACATAATCTCTCGAATTTCCTTCAAACGGAAGTGCCAATGGGTTCGAAACTTGTCCGAAAAACAGCGATTTAATGATGTTCTTTGACTTTCAGGGCCAAAAAGTCCTTCTTAAGGCTGTATTTGAGGGTACTCCGGGCCTCCTGGCGCAAGCGGGGAGTATTTTCTGGATTCGCGCGCTCACCACGAGCCGTTTGAGTACTTGTGGGTCTGACACGGACTCCGAATGACAAAATTATGACCGTTTTGGTGAACATCTCTCCATTCTATGGCAGTCCTTGAAACTACTTCATTTTCTCGTGCGCTTTTTGCCTGATTGCCCCATTATTTCTTGTCCTCTATAGAGGAGATATCGTTTCCACATATATATTGACCGATGCCAGGAATACCCTTTTGTTCTTGGCTTTCACGCGCGTAAGTTACAGCATGCCATCCGGCGAAAACAAGGAGAATGAGACATATACCCACTATATTTTCTTCAATTTACGGCCAAATAAGATTGCCCGGATCATAGAGCATCAGCAGAAAGGTACATTTGTCCCTACCAGGGGGGCTAATGTCTATAAGCAACATAATCTCTCGAATTTCCTTCAAAAGGAAGTCCAATGGGTTCAGAAACTTGTCTGAAAAACAGCGACGAATGATGTTCTTTGACTTTCAGGGCCAAAAAGTCCTGCTTAAGGCCGTATTTGAGGGTACTCCAGGCCTCCTGGCGCAAGCGAGGAGTATTTTCTGGATTCGCGTGCTCACCACGAGCCGTTTGAGTAATTGTGGGTCCGAGACGGACTCCGAATGACAAAATTATGACCGTTTTAGTGAACATCTCTCCATTCTATGGCAGTCCTTGAAAGTACTTCATTTTCTCGTGCGGTTTTTGCCTGATTGCTCCAAAATTTCTTGTCCTCTATAGAGGAGATATCGTTTCCACATATATATTGACCGATGCGAGGAATGCCCTTTTGTTCTTGGCTTTCACGCGCGTGAGTTACAGCATGCCATCCGGTGAAAACAATGAGAATAAGGCATATAGCCGCTGGATTTTCTTCAATTTACGACCAAATGAGATTGCCCGGATCATAGAGCATCTACAGAAAGGTACGTTTGTCCCTACCAGGGGGGCTAATGTCTATAAGAAACATAATCTCTCGAATTTCCTTCAAAAGGAAGTGCCAATGGGTTCAGAAACTTGTCTGAAAAACAGCGACGAAGGATGTTCTTTGACATCCAGGGCCAAAAAGTCCTGCTTAAGGCCGTATTTGAGGGTACTCCGGGCCTCGTGGCGCAAGCGAGGAGTATTTTCTGGATTCGCGCGCTCACCACGAGCCGTTTGAGTACTTGTGGGTCCGACACGGACTCCGAATGACAAAATTATGACCGTTTTAGTGAACATCTTTCCATTCTATGGCAGTCCTTGAAAGTACTTCATTTTCTCGTGCGGTTTTTGCCTGATTGCTCCAAAATTTCTTGTCCTCTATAGAGGAGATATCGTTTCCACATATATATTGACCGATGCCAGGAATGCCCATTTGTTCTTGGCTTTCACGCGCGTGAGGTACAACATGCCATCCGATGAAAACAAGGAGAATAAGGCATATAGCCGCTGGATTTTCTTCAATTTACGACCAAATGAGATTGCCCGGATCATAGAGCATCTACAGAAAGGTACGTTTGTCCCTACCAGGGGGCCTAATGTCTATAAGCAACATAATCTCTCGAATTTCCTTCAAACGGAAGTGCCAATGGGTTCAGAAACTTGTCTGAAAAACAGCGACGAATGATGTTCTTTGACTTTCAGGGCCAAAAAGTCCTTCTTAAGGCTGTATTTGAGGGTACTCCGGGCCTCCTGGCGCAAGCGGGGAGTATTTTCTGGATTCGCGTGCTCACCACGAGCCGTTTGAGTACTTGTGGGTCTGACACGGACTCCGAATGACAAAATTATGACCGTTTTGGTGAACATCTCTCCATTCTATGGCAGTCCTTGAAAGTACTTCATTTTCTCGTGCACTTTTTGCCTGATTGCCCCAAAATTTCTTGTCCTCTATAGAGGAGATATCGCCCACATATATATTGACCGATGCCAGAATACCCTTTTGTTCTTGGCTTTCACGCGTGAGTTACAAAGATGCCATCCGCGAAAACAAGGAGAATGAGGCATATAGCCACTGGATTTTCATCAATTTACGGCCAAATGAGATTGCCCGGATCATAGAGCATCAGCAGAAAGGTACATTTGTCCCTACCAGGGGGGCTAATGTCTATAAGCAAAATAATCTCTCGAATTTCCTTCAAAAGGAAGTCCAATGGGTTGTAAACTTGTCCAAAAACAGGACGAATGATGTTCTTTGACTTTCGGGGCCAAAAGTCCTGCTTAAGGCAGATTTGAGGGTACTCCGGGCCTCTGGCGCAAGCGAGGAGTATTTTCTGATTCGCGCCACCACGAGCCGCTTGAGTACTTGTGGGTCCGACACGGACTCAATGACAAAATTATGACCGCTTTAGTGAACATCTCTCCATTCTATGGCGTCCTTGAAAGTACTTCATTTTCTCGTGCGTTTTTGCCGATTGTCTAAAATTTCTTGTCCTCTATAGAGGAGATATCGCTTCCACATATATATTGACCGATGCCAGAATGCCCTTTTGTTCTTGGCTTTCACGCTGCGTGAGTTACAAAGATGCCATCCGTGAAAACAAGGAGAATAAGGCATATAGTCGCTGGATTTTCTTCAATTTACGACCAAATGAGATCGCTTTGATCATAGAGCATCTACGTAAAGGTACGTTTGTCCCTACCAGGGGGCTAATGTCTATAAGAAACATAATCTCTCGAATTTCCTTCAAAAGGAAGTGCCAATGGGTTCGTAAACTTGTCCGAAAAACAATGATTTAATGATGTTCTTAGACATTCAGGCCAAAAGTCCTGCTTAAGGCTGTATTTATGGTATCGGTCCTCCCAAGCAAGCGGGAGTATATTTTGATTTTGCGCCACCACGAGCCGCTTGAGTACTTGTGGGTCCGACACGGACTCAATGACAAAATTATGACCGATTTAGTGAACATCTCTCCATTCTATGGCGTCCTTGAAAGTACTTCATTTCTCGTGCGCTTTTGGCTGATTGCCCAAAATTTCTTGTCCTCTATAGAGGAGATATCATTTCCACATATATATTGACCGATGCCAGAATGCCCTTTTGTTCTTGGCTTTCACGCTGTGAGTTACAAAGATGCCATCCGATGAAAACAAGGAGAATAAGGCATATAGCCGCTGGATTTTCTTCAATTTACGACCAAATAAGATTGCCTGGATCATAGAGCATCTACAGAAAGGTACGTTTGTCCCTACCAGGGGGCCTAATGTCTATAAGCAACATAATTTCTCGAATTTCCTTCAAAAGGAAGTGCCAATGGGTTCAGAAACTTGTCTGAAAAACAGATACGAATGATGTTCTTTGACTTTTAGGGCCAAAAAGTCCTGCTTAAGGCCATATTTGAGGGTACTCCGGGCCTCCTGGCGCATGCGGGGAGTATTTTCTGGATTCGCGCGCTCACCACGAGTGGTTTGAGTACTTGTGGGTCCGACACGGACTCCGAATGACAAAATTATGACCGATTTAGTGAACATCTCTCCATTCTATGGCAGTCCATGAAAGTACTTCATTTTCTCGTGCGCTTTTTGCCTGATTGCCCCAAAATTTCTTGTCCTCTATAGAGGAGATATCGTTTCACATATATATTGACCGATGCCAGGAATGCCCTTTTGTTCTTGGCTTTCGCGCGTGAGTTACAAAGATGCCATCCGCGAAAACAAGGAGAATAAGGCATATAGTCACTGGATTCTTCTTCAATTTACGACCAAATGAGATTGTCCGGATCATAGAGCATCCGCAGAAGGTACCTTTGTCCCTACCAGGGGGCTAATGTCTATAAGCAACATAATCTCTCAAATTTCCTTCAAAAGGAAGTGCCAATGGGTTCGAAACTTGTGTGAAAAACAATGATTTAATGATGTTCTTTGACTTTCGGGGCCAAAAGTCCTGCTTAAGGCAGATTTGAGGGTACTCCGGGCCTCTGGCGCAAGCGGGAGTATTTTTGGATTACGCGCCACCACGAGCCGCTTGAGTACTTGTGGGTCCGACACGGACCAATGACAAAATTATGACCGCTTTAGTGAACATCTCTCCATTCTATGGCGTCCTTGAAAGTACTTCATTTTCTCGTGCGCTTTTTGCCCGATTGCCCTAAAATTTCTTGTCCTCTATAGAGGAGATATCGTTTCACATATATATTGACCGATGCCAGAATGCCCTTTTGTTCTTGGCTTTCACGCGTGAGTTACAAAGATGCCATCCGTGAAAACAAGGAGAATAAGGCATATAGTCGCTGGATTCTCTTTAATTTACTACCAAATGAGATTGCCTTGATCATAGAGCATCTGCAGAAGGTACCTTTGTCCCTACCAGGGGGCTAATGTCTATAAGCAACACAATCTCTCGAATTTCCTTCAAAAGGAAGTGCCAATGGGTTCGTAAACTTGTCTCAAAAAACAATGATTTAATGATGTTCTTTGACTTTCGGGGCCAAAAGTCCCGCTTCAGCTGTATTTGAGGGTACTCCGGCCTCTGGCGCAAGCGGGAGTATTTTTCGATCGCGCGCCACCACGAGCCGCTTGAGTACTTGTGGGTCCGACACGGACCAATGACAAAATTATGACCGCTTTAGTGAACATTTGTCCATTCTATGGCGTCCTTGAAAGTACTTCATTTTCTCGCGCGCTTTTTGCCTGATTGCCCAAAATATTCTTGTCCTCTATAGAGGAGATATCGTTTCACATATATATTGACCGATGCCAGAATGCCCTTTATTCTTGGCTTTCATGCGCTTGAGTTACAAAGATGCCATCCGCGAAAACAAGGAGAATAAGGCATATAGTCGCTGGATTTTCTTCAATTTACGGCCAAATGAGATTGCTCGGATCATAGAGCATCTGCCGAAGGTACGTTTGTCCCTACCAGGGGGCTAATGTCTATAAGCAACATAATCTCTCGAATTTCCTTCAAAAGGAAGTGCCAATGGGTTCGTAAACTTGTCCGAAAAACAGCGATTTAATGATGTTCTTTTACTTTCAGTACAAAAGTCCTGCTTAAGGCCATATTTGAGGGTACTCCGCCACCGGCGCAAGCAGGAGTATTTTCGGATTGCGCGCCACCACGAGCCGCTTGAGTACTTGTGGGTCCGACACGGACCAATGACAAAATTATGACCGCTTTAGTGAACATCTCTCCATTCTATGGCAGAGATGAAAGTACTTCATTTTCTCGTCGCTTTTTGCCCGATTGCCCTAAAATTTCTTGTCCTCTATAGAGGAGATATCGTTTCACATATATATTGACCGATGCCAGAATGCCCTTTTGTTCTTGGCTTTCACGCGTGAGTTACAAAGATGCCATCCGCAAAAACAAGGAGAATAAGGCATATAGTCGCTGGATTTCTTTAATTTACTACCAAATGAGATTGCCGGATCATAGAGCATCCGCAGAAGGTACCTTTGTCCCTACCGGGGGCTAATGTCTATAAGCAACATAATCTCTCAAATTTCCTTCAAAAGGAAGTGCCAATGGGTTCGTAAACTTGTGTGAAAAACAGCGATTTAATGATGTTCTTTGACTTTCAGGCCAAAAGTCCCGCTTAAGGTCAGATTTGAGGGTACTCCGGCCTCCTGGCGCAAGGGAGTATTTTCGGATTGCGCGCCACCACGAGCCCTTTGAGTACTTGTGGGTCCGACACGGACCAATGACAAAATTATGACCGCTTTAGTGAACATCTCTCCATTCTATGGCAGTCCTTGAAAGTACTTCATTTTCTCGTGCGCTTTTTGCCTGATTGCCCCAAAATTTCTTGTCCTCTATAGAGGAGATATCGTTTCACATATATATTGACCGATGCCAGGAATGCCCTTTTGTTCTTGGCTTTCACGCGCGTGAGTTACAGCATGCCATCCGGCGAAAACAAGGAGAATAAGGCATATCAAAGATTTGTATGCTAGTGATCCATCTTTTGCACCTCATTATGCTAAATGTTTGACACATACATCTTGGGAACAATATTACCTCAAGGATGGTTATCTTATGAGAGCTAACAAACTTTGCATACCCAGTCTTCTTCGCTTGCTACTTTTGCAAGAGGCTCATGGAGGTGGACTCATGGGACACTTTGGACGCGACAAGACTTTCGCCACGCTCTCCAAGAACTACTTTTGGCCAAAGATGTTTCGAGACGTCTCACGCTTCACCACAAGATGCTCAACATGCCGCAAAGCTAAGTCAAAAGCTCAATCTCATGGTCTTTACATGCCTCTTCCTATTCCTTATCAACCTTGGGAAGACATTAGCATGGACTTTGTACTTGGTTTGCCTAGAACTCAAAATGGAAAGGACTCAGATTTGTTGTTGTGGACAGATTTTCTAAAATGGCACATTTCATTCCTTGCAACAAGGTAGACGATGCTTCACATATTGCAAATATCTTTGTAGGGAAATCTTGCGCCCCATGGAGTACCAAAGTCAATCGCCCTGCATCATGACGCCAAGTTCTTGAGTTACTTTTGAAGACTCTTTGCGCCAAGCTTGGCATCAAGCTCTTGTTCTCCTCCAGATACCATCCTCAAACCGACGGCCAAACGGAGGTGACAAACCGGACGCTATCCACTCTACTTGGCGGTTGATCAAGAAGAACATCAAGGAGTGGAGGCGGTTCACCCATCGCCGAGTACGCCTACAACCGCAAGAAGACATTCGACGACCCGTGGATTCCACATTTGTGCTCATTCCTTGGTTGCACGACCCCATTTATCTATCCGTGTGTGTGTTTCCGTGTACCTTTCATTGCTATTGGTCCATTTGTTTCACTTGCATTTGTGAATCTTTTTCAACATTATTGACTCTTGCTAACATTTTGCATCAAATTTTTTGCCACTATCCTCACGGCTCTACCATAAGCCTTTACTTGTAGGTGTGAGTGAACAAGTCCGTTAATTCCACTATTCTTTCATCTCACATTGAGTTACGGGATACATCCTCAACTTTGGGAAAAGGTAACTTGGTATTGTTTATCTCATTTCTACTCACCTCTACTCGAGTCTTGTGATGGATAGGCAGGCATTTCACTTCGGTCTACAACAACAACGGCGAGTTCGATGCCATGAACAACAACTCTGACGCCAAGATGGACAAGCGCATGGAGGAGATCAGGCCTCATCAAGTCCTACAAGCGATCTTCCTCATCTTGAAAGGCGCTCAAAACACATCCTTCGAGCTACCACCTCGGCAAGATCAAATCGGCATCGACACCATCAACAACAAACGTGAAGGTCAAAGCTCAACACCAACAACCGCTCGCGACTTCACCATCTCCCTTGGCATCTTAAGCCAGCGACTTCGCATCTTCTCCCTACGGACATATGGCATCTTAGCCAACAAGAACCTCAAGACTACACTCAGAAGCTACCCAAGCTCAAGTCCATGACTTCCACGAGCTACTCGACCTGACACGACCACAAGATTCCTTTCTATGGGACTCAAGAACCGAGGTACCTCGGTGGGGCGTTTGATGGACGACTACCTCAAGCTACATCAAGTTCCTCCGAAGATCAAGTGAAGTGCGCCACAAGAAACTTCCGACTACGCATTGGCATGGTGGCTTCACACCTTGGATACTACGACATGAGTTGGCCCAAGGCGAAGAAAGCTTTGCGGCGAGTTTGTGCCTCCAACCTACGGAACAACCGGCGCCAATTGGAGAACACCACCCAGGATCCAAGTCCATCGACAAGTACTTCAGGAGATGATGATTGCCTTCTGACGAGCAGCGTGGGCGACCCCATTCGATGAAGTTCCACTTCATGATGGGATTACTGCGACATCTCCAAGACCATCTTCCTCGAACTACAAGTCCATCGTGACAACTACATTGGTGCTCTCAAAATGAACAAGAACTCATGAAGGCCAGGCTTCTCCACCCAAAGCAAACTTCACGGCGACCAAGCTCTCGACAAGCATGAGGCTAGTACCACCATGATGTCCAAGGCCGACAAGCTCCAAGGCGATGCTCCCAAGTGTGACACGCCATCCCTCTTTGTGCATTGATGATGCAGTCTACTGACTCTTTTCAAGGCGGTGCCATGACAGAGTGCGACTCGGAGACCTCAAGGACCAAGCTTTGGAGGCGGCGACAAGGTGGCGAGCAGGATGATGCTTCCATCTTTGGAGGCGAGTGATGATGTGCCATCTTGGCCTTCATCCATGGCGTGATGACGAGATGATCGAGCATGGGATTTTACCTTGGTCACGGAGAGTGATGATGTGCCATCTTCCTTCATCCGCAGCGACAAGCAGATGGTTGAGCATGGGTTCTCCCTTCGACCACGGCGTATGATGACAGTGACTTTTGCCACCATATTGAGAGTGAGAGTGACTTCACCACTAGCCCCATATATGATGAGTTGCCACAATTCCCATGTGAGGAGGCACCCCCACCACTTGAGTGAGATGGTGACTCCACCATCGTGAGTTTGAGTGCACCTATTTTGAGGGGTGAGTGAACACCACATAGAGAGTGAGATAGTTGATAGGTCTCGTGAGGCCATTTACATTTCTAACAACTTGACCTCTACCTCTATTGTGTCTTCTCGTTTGGTGCTAGGTCCCATTTATGATGTGCAGATCCTCAGCGACTTCGTCCTCCCTTTGGACAAGGCGATGGCCATGGTGGATTATGATGCACCCCATGGTTCCATCAAGATGAAGATGACCACCATTTGGTCTTTCCCACCTCACCTACACCACTTGAGTGGAATGACAAAGGTAACAAAGGTGACGGTGATGCTCTAGTCCCACTAGTGGACATTCTTGACATTGATTGCTTGCATGATGTTGATCCACCTATTGCCATGCTTCATGCTAGTATGATTTCACCATCGATGATTTGCCCATTTATGATGAGTATGATGATTCTATTGTGGAGTCTATTAGTTGTGATGCCATGTTACATAGGATTTCTTGTGACAATTCTTTAGGTCACATCATGTTTGATAATCCGCTTGACTTGTCATATGCTATGAGATCCATCATATTTCTTATTTGCAATCTCTTCATAGTGACTATGCATATGCCATTAAATAAACAATTTGCACATATGGCATAGATGACAAGCACATGGTTATTGGCATTTGTTTTTCTTGTGATGATATTGATATGCTCCCTTTGCATCATTTATCTCATATGCCATGCCATGACCACCTAGCTTGGATATGCATTGTTTTGGATGTTGTCCATTTTCTCCATATGATGTTTCCGATATTGCTCATGAGAGGCCATAGTTTCCTCATACATGTTGAAATTTGATCCATCCATTCATTGCATGATCCCCATACTTTTGCACCATATGCTACCCACGAATAAACATACTATTGATGTGCCATATACTTGCATTCTCAATTTGTGTCCCCATCGTGTCATACTATAACTATTCTTTCATGATGGATGACATGTTCCTATACCATGCATCAAATTTCTTTGGCGATGCTTATCTTGTGCTAACTCTGCGTGCACATACATGATGGATGATGTGTACATTTACCACCAATTTCTTTGGTTTTTGTCTCTTTTGTAGGTACCATGAATACTTGTCAACCTCGCAATCCACGAGTTGACAAAGCGAGTTTAAGAACAGCGATGAATTGGGATCCGTGGATTGCCTTTACCACCGTCCTTGGCAGGACTACGCAACTCCTTACTTCTCCACGGCTATAGGCCATTTACCACTTCTCACATTATGCTCATTTTACCGTGTTCACTTTGCATGCTATGCTTGCTTCTATGCCTTTGCCATGCAATTGTGACCCTTGCATCTACCCATGTTTCATCATTATGCTACTTCTATGTGTATTTGCATGCTTGGTGGAGATCCTTGTTGCTATTGCCATGTTTATCATGTGCCCCATGCTATGTCCTCATATCTTGCTTTCATGATTGTGCTATGCATAATTATTCATACTATTTGCACCAAGGACATGTTTGCCATGATTCATTCTAGTATGTGCATCTTATTTTTCTAGCATACTTGACTTGATTGCTATGATTGCTTGTTATTTGCATCACCCATGTTCCACTACTTGCTTTCTTGGGTTGATGACATATATGCTCATGCCTCTCATGCGTTGTCTCTTGTGTCATACTTGCTCATCTCATGCGGTTGATGACAACCATCTATATGCTTTACATGATTCATATTGCTCCGTGTCATATATCTCCATGTGTTGCCTCTCTCATGCTAGATTTGCCATGTATTGAGTGCAACAATGCATAGTCTTGCTTATGAGATTGCCCCATAGCATTCTCACACATGTTTGGAGATTTTGACATATTCCTTGTGAAGCATGCTTCTTACCTCTTTGCACCATATACCTAGTGCCTTGAATATCACCATTGTTGCATCATATTATTCATGCACTTGTGCTTCTAATGGTTATGTGCAAGAGAACCATCATGATGGATGATGTGTTGTCTACCATGTGCATCACGTTCTTTGTTTTGTTGTGTGCATGTGTGGGATACTTGGACTTAATTTGACTTCCACTTCACGTGAGTTGACCATTCGAGCTCTTGAGAGCGAGCCTCATACATTCTACCACGACTGGCTTCTATACAGCGCTTGCTTGCGCCGGCATTATGAAGAATACAAGGACTGCCTTCAGGTGACATCTTTCTTGAGCATGGATATTGCGGATAATACTACTTGTGTTGCTTGCCCGTGAGACTTATTGGTCATCTTGGACCCTTGATGGCGCACTTGCTAGAGATCTTGCTTTGACTTGCCATTATCATTATGCATCATGATATATATGCCTTGTGTGTTGCATCCAATTCTTGGACTACTTGCTACTATAATATGGTTGGTTGCACAATACCATTTCCACATATGCCATGTTCCTTTGGTTGTCATGATTCCTTGATTGCCTCACACATGATGAACAATTGCTCTTTCTATTGTGTTGAGTGCCACACTATACTCACTACACCTATACATTATGCTTGGATTGTCTTGCACTTGACCCATGTGTTTAGACATCTCATCTTATTTGGTGTTGTGAATGATTCATATACCTACCATCGACCATTTGTCGGCTTTATGCATGCTTGCTATGACCTTGAGGTGGATGCTTATGCTATTGTCACATATATTTGCATCTCTACCTCACATTTACATGATTGTTCCCATGATATCTTTGCTTGTGCTCAAATTATCCTTACATGCCATGTCACAATCCTTTGTCAAACCATATGCTATGCTTGTGACAACACTTGTTGGTGAATCACCTCTTGAATGCTTGGTTTTGCACTAATGCTAACCACATTTGTTTTTCCAAGTGTTTGTTTTCCTTGCTCATTTTGAAGGAATCCCAAGGCGATGTGACATTGGAGTGCCCATTGCGAGCTTGAAGATGACAAGTACTTGGGTGACGTCCACTTCTTCACGGCGAAACCATCTCTTTCCATGGTGATTTGGTTTTGATCGAGATGGGATCTTTTCAAGGGAGGATGATGCGGGCATCGGTCATCACCATGTCAAGAGTCCGTTTGGCAAGTGACACGTGCGACCTCTACTTCTCATACATAAAGGTGAATCTTCTCCTTTACACGTGTTCACTTGACCCCTTTGAGGATGGTATACTACTTGACACTCCACTCGTGTGCATGCATAGGTATTGTCGGACTTCACGCCTGACGGAGTGCAAGCGCCTAGGAGCATACTACACCGTCCTTGAGGAAGCATGGGCGAGCGGAAGAAGAAGGACCAGTCCGAAGAAGGCGGTACTACCGCCCAAAGTAGCGAGTACTACCGCTCAATGATACTACCGCCCAAAACAAGCGGTACTACCGCTCAGCGATACTACCGCCCAAAAGCAAGCAGTACTACCGCTCAGCGGTACTCTAGCCCATGAGTCACGTGCTACCGCCTGCTGTCTTGACCAGCAGACTGCTTGGCCTTGTATCCCTCTCCCACTTACCTTCGTGGCTTAGACTATAAATAGACCACCTCCACCTCCTTTCTAGGGTTAGCAAAGTGATAGCTCATTTGTGTGAGCTTTGCTCCTACCTATCTCTACTCTTGAGAGAGAGAGACACTACTCCATTGGAGCCAAGACCTCCATCTGGAAAGATCCTGCGGGATATCATCAAGACCCCCTTGTGGGAAGATCCATCTAGGATATCATCAAGACCTCTGGAGATGAACCTTACCTTGTATCTTTCCCTTTGTTGTTCATGTACCTTGTGATCTTGTGTGTTTGATTGTCTAGTGGATGTGTGATTTGGACTTGTTCTTGAGTGTTTCCCTTGTGATTTCTCCGTTCTTCCCGTGTTCATCGTGTTCTCCGTAGGATCCCCTCCAAACGTGAATCGACGAATTAGGGTTCCACCTACATCATATGGTATCATGAGCCACGTTGATCACGTTTTTGGAGCCCTACCCGTGTTTTCTAGTTTGATTTTGTTGTTTTGATCCTAAATCCGGCCACAAAAAATAGCCCCAAAATTTTTGTGATTTGTTGGTTTGATGATGTTTTGTTGATTTTGATCCATGGATTTGCTTGGTTTCAGTGGATCAGCATTCCCCAAGTTTCCTCTTTCCATCCTGAAATCCATCAAATTTTTGAAATCGCCATTTCCGCCCAAAATCGCGATTGATCTACGAAAATCGACACAGCGGTACCGCCCTACAAGCCCAGTACTACCGCTGAGAACCTCAAGCAGTACTACCGCCCTTGAAGCAGTACTACCGCCAGGCCGTTCAAGCCGAAATAGTCGAAAAATCCGACACGACGGTACTACCGCCCTCCGAGCAGTACTACCGCCCTGGCCTGTTCAGCTTTCCGAGTTTCACCGTTTTGCCCATAACTAATTCATACGAACTCCGTTTTATTCTTTAGCTCGTTTTGAAGCTATTGACATCCCCATCCCACAAATACTACCAACATCATTTGACTCCATCATATTTTCTGAAATTTGGCATCTTTGCTAGGGCTTCCACAACATCAGGATAACCACACCGACTTCCCCAACCTAACCCATTTGTTCCTATAGCATTAGTGGTTGTTTGAGTTGTGATTTGAGTCTCTAAGGTGTTTAGGCTATAGGACCGTTGCTTCTTCATCAACCACCACCACCGCCACACTTCATAACCTTGCCCACCATACACTTGAAACCACCCAACTTAACCCAATTGTTGTTTGAGATTTTTCGAGTTGTGGCTTGTCTCCTAGGTGTTTACTTAGGGACCGTGCGCTTCAACTCTTACACCGTGTATAACCCATCATCCCACTTCCGCATTGCCTGATGCAACACCACCACCTTTCGCTACCACCATTTCATTTGTCATTTGAGATTTTGAGTTTGCGGTTTTTAGTTTCTAAGGTGTTTGACTGCTTAGGGACGAGTCTCCATCATCTTGGTATCTACCAGAACACCGCCCTCATCATCATAAAGGGCGGTAACCTCGACGACACCATTGTATATTCCTTGCAATTGCATTGTTAACCTAGCCATTTGCATCCTTACCTATCGAGACTAGCCATTTTTGGTATTTCCGACAACGTTACTTGTGCATTAGTGGTCCATGCTTCCATTGCATACATACCATATCATATTGGTATCATATCATCCATTGTGCCTCAAGTTTGTTCCGCATTATACACAATTGCTATCTTAGTTTAATGCATTAGTACAAAAGTGGCCATAGAGAAAAAAATCGAAAAAGCTTTTAAGCACAAAGAGGCAGAGCTGCGTGAGCAGTGCCATAGCTTCATACCCCATTGCACATAAGGCCATACCAAAATCTACATCATATGATATCATGAGAGAAACAGAACCATATATCGTTTCCACATATATATTGACCGATGCCGGGAATGCCCTTTTGTTCTTGGCTTTCCGCGTGAGATTCTGACATGCCATCCGATGAAAACAAGGAGAATAAGGCATATAGCATTGGATTTTCTTCAATTCGACCAAATGAGATTGCCGGATCATAGAGCATCTGAGAAAGATACGTTTGTCCCTACGAGGCCCTAATGTCTATAAGCAACATAATCTCGAATTTCCTTCAAAGCGGAAGTGCCAATGGGTTCGAAACTTGTCGAAAAACAGCGACGAATGATGTTCTTTGACTTTCGGGGCCAAAAGTCACCTTAAGTCGTATTTGAGGGTACTCGGGCCTCTGGTGCAAGCGGGAGTATTTTTGGATTCGCTCTCACCGAGCCGTTTGAGTACTTGTGGGTCGACACGGACTCGAATGACAAAATTATGACCGTTTTAGTGAACATCTCTCCATTCTATGGCAGTCCTTGAAACTACTTCATTTTCTCGTCGCTTTTTGCGGTGCCCCAAAATTTCTTGTCCTCTATAGAGGAGATATCGTTTCCATATATATTGACCGATGCGGGAATGCCCTTTTGTTCTTGGCTTTCACGTGCGTGAGTTACAGCATGCCATCCGCGAAAACAAGGAGAATAAGGCATATAGCGCAAGATTTTCTTCAATTCTGACCAAAAGTTGCCGGATCATAGAGCATCTCTGAAAGTGCGTTTGTCCCTACCGGGGCTAATGTATATAAGCAACATAATCTCTCAATTTCCTTCAAACGAAGTGCCAATGGGTTCGAAACTTGTGCGAAAACAATGACGAATGATGTTCTTTGACTTTCGGGGCCAAAAGTCCTGTTAGGCTGTATTTGAGGTACTCTGGCCTCTGGCGCAAGCGAAGTATTTTTGGATTCAGCGCGCTCACCAGAGCCGTTTGAGTACTTGTGGGTCGACACGGACTCCAATGACAAAATTATGACCGTTTAGTGAACACCTCTCAATTCTATGGCGGTCCTTGAAAGTACTTAATTTTCTCATCGCTTTTTGCTGGTGCCCAAAATTTCTTGTCCTCTATAGAGAGATATCGTTTCCATATATATTGACCGATGCAGGAATGCCCTTTTGTTCTTGGCTTTCCGCGCGTGAGTTACAGCATGCCATCCGGCGAAAACAAGGAGAATAAGGCATATAGCACTAGATTTTCTTCAATTTATGGCCAAATGAGATTGCCGGATCATAGAGCATCTGCGAAGGTACGTTTGTCCCTACGAGGGCTAATGTCTATAAGCAACATAATCTCAATTTCCTTCAAAGGAAGTCCAATGGGTTGACTTGTAAAAGCAGGGCGAATGATGTTCTTTGACTTTCGGGGCCAAAAGTCCTGCAGTTTGAGTACTTATGGGTCCGACACGGGCTCCGAATGACAAAATTATGACCGCTTTAGTGAACATCTGTCCATTTATGGCGTCCTTGAAAGTACTTCATTTTCTTGTGCGCTTTTTGCTGATTGCTCAAAATTTCTTTTCCTCTATAGAGAGATATCGTTTCCACATATATATTGACCGATGCGAGGAATGCCCTATTGTTCTTGGCTTTCCGCAGCGCCTGATTCTGACATGCCATCCGTGAAAACATGGAGAATAAGGCATATAGCGCTGGATTTTCTTAATTTACGGCAAAATGAGATTGCCGGATCATAGAGCATCTGCGAGAAGATGCGTTTGTCCCTACCAGGGGGGCTAATGTCTATAAGCAACATAATATCTCGAATTTCCTTCAAAAGGAAGTGCCAATGTGTTCAGAAACTTGTCTGAAAAACAGCGACAAATGATGTTCTTTGACTTTTCAGGGCCAAAAAGTCCTGCTTAAGGTTGAATTTGGGGGTACTCCGGGCCTCCTGGTGGAAGCGTGGAGTATTTTTTGGATTCGCACGCTCGCCGCGAGCATTTTGAGTACTTATGGGTCCGACACGGGCTCCGAATGACAAAATTATGACTGTTTTAGTGAACATCTGTCCATTCTATGGCAGTCCTTGAAAGTACATCATTTTCTCGTGCGCTTTTTGCCTGATAGCCCCAAAATTTCTTATCCTCTATAGAGGAGATATCGTTTCCACATATATATTGACCGATGCCAGGAATGCCCTTTTGTTCTTGGCTTTCACGCGCATGAGTTCTGACATGCCATCCGTGAAAACAAGGAGAATAAGGCATATAGCCGCTGGATTTTCTTCATACGGCCAAATGAGATTGCCCGGATCATAGAGCATCTGCAGAAAGGTATGTTTGTCCCTACTAGGGGGGCTAATGTCTATAAGCAACATAATCTCTCGAATTTCCTTCAAAAGGAAGTGTCAATGGGTTCAGAAACTTTGTGTGAAAAACAACAACGAATGATGTTCTTTGACTTTCAGGGCCAAAAAGTCCTACTTAAGGCTGAATTTGAGGGTACTCCGGGCCTCCTGGCGGAAGCGGGGATTATTTTTTTGATTCGCGCGCTCACTGCGAGCAGTTTGAGTACTTATGGGTCCGACATGGGCTCCGAATGACAAAATTATGACCGTTTTAGCGAACATCTGTCCATTCTATGGCAGTCCTTGAAAGTACTTCATTTTCTCGTGCGCTTTCTGCCTGATTGGCCCAAAATTTCTTGTCCTCTATAAAGGAGATATCGTTTCCACATATATATTGACCGATGAAAGGAATGCCCTATTGTTCTTGGCTTTCACGCGCATGAGTTACAGCATGCCATCCGGCAAAAACTAGGAGAATAAGGCATATAGCCTATGGATTTTCTTCAATTTACGGCCAAATGAGATTGCCCGGATCATAGAGCATCTGTAGAAATGTACGTTTGTCCCTTCCAGGGGGGCTAATGTCTATAAGCAACATAATCTCTTGAATTTCCTTCAAAAGGAAGTGCCAATGGGTTGAGAAACTTGTCTGAAAAACAACGACGAATGATGTTCTTTGACTTTCAGGGCCAAAAATTCCTTCTTATGGCTGAATTTGAGGGTACTCCGAGCCTCTGGCGCAAGCGGGGACTATTTTTTGGATTCGCGTGCTCGCCGCGAGCAGTTTGAGTACTTATGGGTCCGACACGGGCTCCGAATGACAAAATTATGATCGTTTTAGTGAACATCTGTCCATTCTATGGCAGTCCTTGAAAGTACTTGATGCGGAGCATCCTTCCATCATCCCCATGGACTCTACATCAACACCTACAACACCACAAGGACCGATGACTCGAGCACGTGCAAGAGCTCTTGAGGCCGAGGTGACATCACTCCTCTCACAACTATCCTTCGATTCACATGAGACATGGTTACTACCTCAAACGGAAACTCTATGCATACTCAGGCACCAAGGAGTCGACCATGAAGAAGCTGGGAAGCAAGGAGAATCGGAAGCAGAAGACATGCGTGAAGACGGAGAGGAGAAAGCCACAAGTGCCAGGGAGGCCGGACGATCCGGACAGAGGCCCGGACGATCCGGACAGAGCCCGGATGATCCGGACCCCACCGGCTCATCCGTGACTCCACCCGGATCATCCGGACCGGTCCGGATCATCCGGACCCTCGTCCGGATCATCCGGCCCGGCCTTTGTCTTGCGCGTGTTGAAGCTGAGCCCATGTACCCCTTCGCCCAGACTCTATATATAGGACCCCTCTCCTCACTTTGAGACTTAGCATTGGATTAGCTCATATTTGTGTGTGAGAGCCTTTGCTCATCCACGGTACTTCTCCTCGGAGATCGGGACCTCCGTCTAGGAGAAGATCCATTCAGTTCAAGACCCCTATCTAGGGAAGATCCCCTCGTGGATTCAAGGCCCTATCTGGGGAAGAACATCAAGGCCTCCTCCGGAGAAAAACGGCTACCTTTGTATCTTTCCTTTGTTGATTTTGGACCATGTATCACTTTCGTGCTTGATGATCTAGACCTTGTGTGATTGATCTCTTGTCGGTTGAGTGTCTCTCGTTTTCCCGTGATTTCCTCTCGTTCTTCCGCGTTCTTCGTGACCCCTCCGTGGGATCCCCTCAAGCGTGAAAGATCGGCGAATTAGGGTTCCACCTACATCATATGGTATCATGAGCCACGTTGATCACGTTTTGGAGCCCTACCTCGTGATTTCTAGCTTGATTTTGTTGTTTCGTCCTAAAACCGAAAATCCCCACAAAAATACCCCCAATTTTTTTGTGATTTGTTAGTTTTGATGATGTTTTGTTGTTTTTGATCCGTGGATTGATTGTGTAACTCGTGGATCTTGTGTTTCCCCACCTTCTCCCCTCGAAATCCACCCAAAATCCCGAAATCATCAAATTCCACCCGTTTTCGTGTTCTTCCCGAGCAGTTCCGTGCGTGGTTGACCTGCCGGATCATCGGACCAAGTCCGGATCATCCGGACTCGCCGAATCATCCGGCTCTGGCGGATCATCCAGCTTCCTCTGCGAAGCTGCAGATTCTGCAGCCCATCCTCCACCACCACCCACACATACATACATACTCCCACCCATCCACCACGGTTCAATCGCCAAACCCCAAGACACAACCTCCGTACTACCATTGAATTTGAGTTCGACAATTTGAGTGAGATTTCCGTGTCCTTTTGTGTTTGACTATCTAGGCGTGATGTGACATCAACAACAAGCGCTCATTTTGGTGGCTACTCATCTTCGCTCTGAGACGGTAACATCGGCGACATCTTTGTCATACCTTGCAATTGCATTGATAGCCATCACATACCATCTTTTGCGTTGCTTACCCACGAGACTAGCCATTGAGTATTGCCGACAGCGTGACTTGTGCACATTAGTTGCATACACCATATCATACATACAATCGAGGTGCATATCTTGAAATCAACTTGTGTGTCACAAAGTTGTCATCGCATACACAATTGCTATCTTAGTTAAGTCAAGTTTACATAAGAAAAGAGCTCAAAGAGAAAGAGCCACTCAAGCTTTTAAGCAAGAGGAAAGATAAGCAAAAGAGCTTATAAGCAACAAGCATAGCATCATACAACATTAAGATTGTCACATAAGATCATCTTGGATCATTGCACGATATACCATACATATAGCATACTTGGGATAGAGATCGTTGCATTTTGCCTAGTAGGTTGTGCACAAGCTCGTATCCGCCTATTATTGCAATCGTGCTAGCGTCTCTCTAGTATTGTGCAACAAGAGCATTTCGTGGATTCCACATTT
Organism: Aegilops speltoides; assembly: GCA_021437245.1. Classification (NCBI taxonomy): domain Eukaryota; kingdom Viridiplantae; phylum Streptophyta; class Magnoliopsida; order Poales; family Poaceae; genus Aegilops; species Aegilops speltoides. The sequence goes on along the minus strand of CM038143.1, from coordinate 244,712,771 downwards.
TGGCTCACTTTTGGTTTGCACAATCCCATTTATCTATTTGCGTGTGTGTTTCCGTGTACCACTACTTGCTTGGTCTACTTGTTGCATATCACGAATTTGCGAATCTTCTTCAACATTTTGAGTCAAGCTAACGATTGCAATCAATTTTGTGCCACCATCTAACCAAGCTCCACCAAAGCTTTTACTTGTGTAGGTGTGAGAATCGACAAGGATCGGTACCAATAGTGCTATTTCATTGTCGCATTTGAGTGAACTTGATTCATCTTCAACCGGTCAAAGGTACATTGGTATTCATTCTTCTCCTTCCACCACTCACAATTTGCTTGAAATGATGGATAGGCCAAGTTCTTCTACAAATCCACTCTTCATCGAGCAAAGCGACGACATGTCATCATCGTCACCAAGAGCCACCTCTTTGGCGTATGCGAGCTCTCCATCAAGAGCAACAAGCATTGAGCGACGCGCCGACAACCTCTCCACCGACTTGCGACTCTCAGAAACATACGAGATTACTTGACAACAAACTCGTGGCGCACAAGAGAGAATGATGCAAGAATGGACAAGATCCGCGCCTTGTTGGTGAACCGGCGTACTTCTACCTCTTCACACTCAAGGCGGAGCCACTCAAGTCGCCACTCAAGCGACTCCTTCTCCGACACAAGTACACCGTCATCGAACATTCTCCGTCGAGCCGCGTCAAGACCGTCATGCATCTCGCAACCCGCTACGACAAGAACCTCCAAGAGCAAGTTGATGAAGAAGTTCCTCGTCCTCAATCGAGCCAAATGGCGTTTGCTCAAGCACAAAACGACAACGTCTTCGCCACCAACAAGAACAAACGGCGGCGCCTACACCAAGAGCAACAAGGCGCGAGGCTCAACCTCTTCAACAACAATAACGAAGCACAAGCTCTTGGCGGAGCAGCGCCTTCAAGCATCAAGTCGAGCTCTAAGCCAACGCAATCGCGAAAAGGCGCAATCAAGAGGAAGCACCGAGAAGAAATACAAGAGAGGAACTACCATCAGCGTGCATGCGTCAAGCCCAACAAGCTCCTCCACAAGCTCCTCAAGCTCAACCTCACCCTCACGGTCAACAAGAGCAAGTTGATCATGGACTACCTCCTCGCCAAGAGCAACATGAGGATGATTACCCTCCACGTCAAGAACGTCATCATCAACATCGACCTCAACACAATGATGAACAACGCTATGGCAAGCTCAAGTTCACAATGCCCAAGTTCAATGGAACCAATGATCCCGAAGAATACCTCTCATGGGCATTGAAGGTCGACAAAATCTTTCATTTGCACAACTATGAGGAAGAGAAGAAGATCGCTATGGCATCACTTGAGTTCCAAGTCTATGTGCTCATATGGTGGGAACAAGTCCTTGGCGCCGACAAGCAAGAGGTGAACCTCAATCACCACTTGGGCTCAAATGAAGGATGTCATGAGAAACGCTTTGTGCCCACCTACTACAACCGTGATCTCTTCAAGAAGCTACAACTCCTCAAGCAATGGACAAAGAGTGTTGAAGAATACTACAAAGAAATGGAGATTGCCATGATTGAGCCAATGTCACGGAGGATGATGAGCAAACAATGGCACGATTCTTGAATGGACTCAACCATCCCATCAAGAAGATTGCCGACTTCAACCCTACTCCAACCTCATTGAGCTCGTGCATCAAGCTACAAAGGCGGAGCGACAAGTGCAAGATGACTTCAAATCGCCAAGTACTCATCCAAGACATCTGGCCTCTCCAACAACCAAGCTTCAACACCTACTCCAACCGACATCAACCAAGCCTTTTCCAAGCAGCGGCGACAAGTCAAGTTACAAGAAAACTTCTACAAGTTCAAGTCGTCCTCCTCCTACTACAAGCAACTCCAAGCCGCGTGCTTCATCATCTACTCAACCGATGAGACCGTCAAGACAAGCTCCTTCAAGTGTTTTACTTGCGGCGGCCGAGGCCACAAGTCATATGAATGCACCAACAAGCGCACCATGATACTCAGCGGCGATGGCACCTCGACTCAATGAGTGAAGATGAAATGGAAGCTATTGAGCAAGTGGCCATGCACCGGCGCATCAACGAGGATGAAGATGATCAAGTCTTTTGTGATGAAGATACAAGCCCGCTCTTGTTGTCTCAAAGTCTTGACACTTCAACATCACCAAGAAGAAGACCAGCGATGCCACATCTTCCACACAAAGGCGGCATCAATGGGAGATCCGTCAAGGTCATCATCGATGGAGGTAGTTGCCACAACTTGGCAGCGAAGAACTATGCTCCAAACTCAATTGGTCGAGAAGAAGCATCGCAACCATACAAGGTTCAATGGCTAAGTGACTCGGCACTATCTGAGTTGAGCATACGGTCCAAGTATCCTTCAAAATCGGTGCATATGAAGACTCTTTGGAGTGTGATGTGGTCCCAATGACCGTTTGCCACCTCCTCCTTGGTGCGGCCATGGCAATTCGATCGTGGTGTCTACCACAATGGGCGTACAAACCACTATAGCTTCAAGATGAAAGGCAAAGAATATGTCCTACGACCCATGTCTCCTAGTCAAGTGATTGCCGACAAACAAGCCACCAACCAAAGAGAGAAGAGTGAGAAAGTGAGCCACCAAAAAGTGAGTGAGAGCCACAAGCCAAATTTGGCGCCTCTTAGCCTAGAGAAAAACCTCATACTATTAGCCACCAAACATGAGATGAGAGAAGTGTGTGAGAACCCATCGAGTGTGATACACTTTGTCCTTGTGTGCAAGGATGGAGAACAAAACTAACTCCACTCATGAGCTACCTTTGGTGTTTCAATCTCTTTTGCAGGAATTTGAAGATGTTTTCCCGATGAGCTACCTCGGGTCTACCTCCTCTTGAGGCATTGAGCATCGAATCGACCTCATCCGGGCGCCACTTCCAAACAAAGCTCCCTACCGTGTCAATCCCGAAGAAACCAAGGAGATTCAGCGGCAAGTACAACTACTACTCAACAGCGGTCATGTGCGTGAAAGCTTAAGCCCTTGTGCGTGCCGTTATACTTGTGCCTAAGCCGATGGAAGTTTCGCTTGTGCTCGATTGTAGACCCATAAATGCTATCACCGTGCGCTATAGGCATCCCATTCCTCGCTTAGATGATATGCTTGATGAACTTAGTGGAGCCAACTTTTCTCAAAATTGATCTTAAAGTGGCTATTATCAAATCCGCATTCATGAGGGTGATGAATGGAAAACTGCTTTCAAAACAAAATTTGGCTTATATGAATGGTTGGTTATGCCCATGGGTTTGTCGGAAGCTCCCGGAACTTTTGTGCGTCTTATGCATCATGTACTTCGTCCATACATTGGAATCTTTGTTGTGGTTTACTTCGACGATATTCTTGTGTTTAGCAAAACCATGAAAGAGCATCTTGATCATGTTAAGCTTGTTTTGCAAACACTTCGAAAAGAAAGTCTTTATGCCAACTTGAAGAAATGCACTTTTGGAGTTGACAAAGTAGTTTTCTTGGGTTTCGTTGTCTCTTCAAGGGTGTCCATGTTGATGAAACTAAGATCAAAGCAATTAAAACTTGGCTAACCCACCAATTTGCAACAAGTCTGAAGTTTCCTTGGTCTTGCTGGTTTTATCGCGCTTTGTGAAAAACTTTAGCACTATTGCAGCTCCTTTGCATGTTTTGAGTAAGAAGAATACTCCTTTTGTTTGGGGACCTTTGCAATCAAGCGCTTTTGATGAGCTCAAGTCTTTGCTTACTCATGCTCAATTCTTGCTTTGCCCAATTTTGACAAAACTTTTGAGGTCCATTGTGATGCAAGTGGTGCGGAATTGGCGGAGTTTTAATGCAAGAAAAGCGAGTCATTGCTTATTTTAGTGAAAAACTCTCGGTGCTCAACTTAACTATCCGTGTATGACAAAGAATTATATGCTTTAGTGCATGTGCTAAATGTTTGGGAACATTATCTTAGACCTCATGAGTTTGTCATCCATACCGATCATGAAGCGCTTAAGTACTTAAAAGGTCAAACTAAATTGAACAAGCATCATGCCAAATGGGTGAATTTATTGAATCTTTTCCATATGTGATAAAGTACATTAAGGGCAAGGAAAATGTAGTTGTCGATGCACTTTCACGCATATGCTGCGCTTGTCACCCAACTTGAGTTGAATGTTATTGGCTTTGAACACATCAAAGATTTATATGCTAGTGATCCATCTTTTGCACCTCATTATGCTAAATGTTTGGCGCATACATCTTGGGAACAATATTACCTCAAGGATGGTTATCTTATGAGAGCTAACAAACTTTGCATGCCGAGTCTTCTCTTCGTTTGTTACTTTTGCAAGAGGCTCATGGAAGTGGACTCATGGGACATTTTGAGACAGCGACAAGACCTTGCCACGCTCTCCAAGAACTACTTTTGGCCCAAGATGTTTGAGGCGTTTCACGCTTCACCACCGATGCTCTACATGCCGCAAAGCTAAGTCAAGCTCAATCTCATGGTCTTTACATGCCTGTTCCAATTCCATATCAACCTTGGGAAGACATTAGCATGGACTTTGTACTTGGTTTGCCTAGAACTCAAAATGGAAAGGATTCCGTGTTTGTGGTTGTAGATCGATTTTCTAAGATGGCACACTTTATTCCTTGCAACAAGGTGAGCGATGCTTCACATATTGCAAATCTCTTTTGTAGGAAATCTTGCGCCTTCATGGAATACCAAAGTCAATCGTCTCCGACCATGACGTCAAGTTCTTGAGTTACTTTTGGAAGACTCTTTGCGCCAAGCTCGGCATCAAGCTCATGTTCTCATCCGCATACCATCCTCAAACCGGCGGCCAAGCGGGGTGATGAGCAGGGACGCTCTCCACTCTACTTGGCGTGTTGATCAAGAAGAACATCAAGGAGTGGGAGACATGTTTACCCATCGCCGAAATGCGCCTACAACCGTGCAAGACATTCAACGACCGGCAAGTCCCCTTGAGTCGTCTCGGCTTCAACCCATTGTCCCCATTGGACATCCTACCTCTACCTCTACAAGGCGCACCAACCTCGGCGCAAGTGCCGTGCAAGCTACATCAAGAAGATGCATGAAGATACAAGAAACACCATCGGCGCCAAGTACAGCGACTAGCGACCAAGCTCAACATCAACAAGCAACCCATGATCTTCAACAAAGCGATCTAGTGTGGCTACACCTTCGCAAGAGCAGCTTCCCCAATGAGCATAAGTCAAACATCTACCTCGAGCGATGGACCCTTCAAGGTGTTATGCGCTACAACAACAACGCCTACAAGCTCGACCTACCAAGCAACAAGTACAACGTGAGCGACACCTTCAACGTCAAAGACCTCTCGCCTTTCCATGGTGATGAAAAACTAGATCCAAGGTCGGATCCTTTTGAAGGGAGGGGATATGATGCGGAGCATCCTTCCATCATCCCCATGGACTCTACATCAACACCTACAACACCACAAGGACCGATGACTCGAGCACGTGCAAGAGCTCTTGAGGCCGAGGTGACATCACTCCTCTCACAACTATCCTTCGATTCACATGAGACATGGTTACTACCTCAAGCGGAAACTCCATGCATACTCGGGCACCAAGAGTGCGACCATGAAGAAGCTGGGAAGCAAGGAGAATCGGAAGAAGAAGACATGCGTGAAGGCGAGAGGAGAAAGCCACAAGTGCAGGGAGGCGGACGATCCGGACAGAGCCGGACGATCGGGCGAGCCGGATGATCCGGACCCGGTCGGACGATCCGGCTAACTCACCGAAGGCCCACAGAACCCCGCTGGCCGGATCATCCGGACCAGGCCGGATCATCGGACCCGCCGACGTCCGGACCCCAAGCGGACATCCGGCCCGTCGCCGCCACCAGCCGACCCTCCGGCTCATCAGGGACTCCACCGGATCATCCGGACCAGTCCGGATCATCCGGACCCTCGTCCGGATCATCTGGTCGGCCTTTGTCTTGTGCGCGTTAGGCTGAGCCCATGTACCCCTCGCCCGGACTCTATATAGGACCCCTCTCCTCCCTTTGAGACTTAGCATTGGATTAGCTCATATTTGTGTGTGAGCCTTTGCTCATCCACGGAACTTCTCCTCGGAGATCGGGACCTCCGTCTAGGAGAACATCCATTCGGATTCAAGACCCCTATCTAGGGAAGATCCCCCTCGTGGATTCAAGGCCCCTATCTAGGGAAGAACATCAAGGCCTCCTCCGGGAGAAGAACGGCTACCTTTATATCTTTCCTTTGTTGATTTTGGCCCATGTATCACTCGTGCTTCGATGATCTAGACCTTGTGTGATTGATCTCTTGTCGGTTGAGTGTCTCTCTCGTTTTTCCCCGTGATTTCCTCTCGTTCTTCCGCGCGTTCTTCGTGACCCCTCCGTAGGATCCCCTCCAAACGTGAAAGATCGACGAATTAGGGTTCCACCCTACATCAGTACTTCATTTTCTCGTGCGCTTTTTGCCTGATTGCTCCAAAATTTCTTGTCCTCTATAGAGGAGATATCGTTTCCACATGTATATTGACCGATGCCAGGAATGCCCTATTGTTCTTGGCTTTCCGCAGCGCATGAGTTCTGACATGCCATTGGCGAAAACAAGGAGAATAAGGCATATAGCAGCTGGATTTTCTTCAATTCTGACCAAATGAGATTGCGGATCATAGAGCATCTGCAGAAAATGCGTTTGTCCCTACTAGGGGGCTAATGTCTATAAGCAACATAATCTCTCGAATTTCCTTCAAAAGGAAGTGCCAATGGGTTGAAACTTGCGAAAAACAATGACGAATGATGTGCTTTGACATTGAGGGCCAAAAGTCATGCTTAAGGCTGAATTTTAGGGTACTCGAGGCCTCTGGTGGAGCGTGGAGTATTTTTGGATTCAGCGTGCTCACCTTGAGCGGTTTGAGTCTTATGGGTCAAACCACAGACTCGAATGACAAAATTATGACCGTTTTAGTGAACATCTGTCCATTCTATGGCGGTCCTTGAAAATACTTCATTTTCTCGTCGCTTTTGCTGATTGCCCCAAAATTTGTTGTCCTCTATAGAGGAGATGTCGTTTCCATATATATTGACCGATGCGGGAATGCCTTATTGTTCTTGGCTTTCCGCGCATGAGTTACATGCATGCTGATAGAAGCAAAGGTGTCCGTCTTTCGATGAGATGGTGGATTTCGCTTTGGTGGAAATCGACTTTGGCGATCCGACTCTGAGCGTGCAAGGGCGTCGCGCCTTAGCAATCGCTAAACCAACTCAGGAGGTTATTGACCACTTGAGAACACGATCAACGACCACGAAGGTCATTTCCTGCGAGCAAGCGAAGAACAAGCAGAAAGCGAGATTGCAATCTGGATATTGCGAATATAAGATGAAAGCTTTATTGATCAAGGTGGGGTTACTGTGGCGCCTTAAATGCAGTGCGTTGAACACAAGCGAAATCTGCGAAGTTGCAGCTATGGCGAACTTTTGATCTAAACAAAACCCAAAGTCTAAGCGGTGCCCTAAGGGCTGTATATATGGAGGAGAGAGAATTTCGTGGCCCTTGGTGGAGGGTCGAAACTAACCCTATCTCTTGTTTCCCCACATCTGGACTCTAAAATAGCCTATACTAATGTATTTCGAAATTACATGGGCCTGGCCCAATAATAAGGTGTGCGCAGCACCTAGAATAGCCTCTGGACAGAAATTTATGAAGTGGCATCTTGTATATTTCGTCCAAGGCTTCATGCACTCATTATGGTGGCTTCAAAGTCTGAAATCATCACTTGTAACTCCATTCTTGTCCCCTTAGCATGCCATCATCTCCATACTGTTCTTGCTCCAATGTTCATCCTTCTCCAAGCTAGGCCCTTCATTTGTAAGCAAAACAAATGTATCCAATTTAGGCAGCATCATATTCTCATGAACATTAGAATCATTACCAAGAAACGAAAGTAATTGGTAATTTAGTTGGCGTGCGCGAGCTCTAGTAATTAAATTACCAGGTACTTTCGTTTCTTGGTAATGATTCTAATGTTCATGAGAATATGCTGCTGCCTAAATTGGATACATTTGTTTTGCTTACAAATGAAGGGCCTAGCTTGGAGAAGGATGAACATTGGAGCAAGTATAGGCATGGAGTTGATGGCATGCGCAAGGGGATCAAGAACGGAGTTACAAGTGATGATTTCAGGACTTTGAAGCCACCATAAGGAGTGCATGAAGCCTTGGACGAAATATACAAGATGCCACTTCATAATATTAGTCCATAGGCTATTCTGGTCTGCGTCACCTTATTATTGGGCCAGCCCATGTAATTTCGAAATACTTAAGTATAGGCTATTTTAGAGTCCGTGTGTGGGGAAACAAGAGTTAGGGTTGGTTTGGACCCCACCCTCAAGGGCCACGAAATTCCTCCTTTTCCCCATATATCAGCCCTTAGAGGCGTCGTTTAGACTTTGGGTTTTGTTTAGATTAAAAGTTACGCCATAGCTGCAACTTGGCGTGCCCGGACAAAGCGTCAGAACCCCACCTTGATCAATAAAGCTTTCCTCTTATATTCGCAATATCCAGTTGCAATCTTAGTTTCTTGCTTGTTCTTCGTTTGCTGCGAAGCAGACCTTAAAGTTGATGCGTCGGCGTGGTCGATAACCTCTCGGAGTTGGTTTAGCGATTGCTAAGCGCGGCGTCGTTAAGTAGTCGGATCGTCAAAATCGACTTCGTCCAAAGCGATAGCCACCATCTCATCGAAAGGCGGGACACCTTTGCCTCTATCAAGTGGTATCAGATTTCCAGGTTGCTCGGTGAGATTTCTACGGTTTTCATAGTTTAGATCGAGTCATTCTTCATACCTATAGTCCACGAAAAAGCCAAAAAAATTAGGGTTAGTTCATTCCATCCGAACCAATCGAGCCTTTGCATAATCTTTTACGTATTTGCTTTGTTGAATTTCTTTGTTGCATCGTCGTGTCAAGTTCTTTGGTCTTAGCATCTAGTCCTTTAGAGTTTGAGTTACATTCACGAGGTTGTCCGTCGCCGCTGCCATATATCTCCACCGCATCATCATCATCACGCTGCCATATACCACCACCACATATTTACCGCCAATCCGAGTCCGTATCGCCACCACATATCCGCCGCCATCCGCCAATCCAAGTCCACGCAACATATATCCGCCACGGTCAGGTTCCACGGACTCATCTCCGCCATCGGTCAGGTTCCACAGATTCATCTCCGCCACTAGTCCTAGTCCGAGTCCGATAATTGTTGCATTGTTTTCGATTTCTAGATCACGCGATACTCCAGTCGTGTGGCGGAGGACTCCCCAACTTCGAGCCATCCATGGAAGAAAAATAGTTCGGTTTCAAAAAAAATAAGTGCGGAAAATTACGGCTAGGCAGTTTTAGACCATTTGTAGACTTTTTGAAAAAAATTTGTTCTTGAACAAAAAAGAAAAAAAAGTGCAAAAAAGGAAAAAAAAGAAAAAAAAATTCAGAGTGTGCTCCTCCCTTGTTTACGTGCTTGCGCCGTGATTTTGTTGGTGTTCTAGGCTCGCGTCTCTAGCATAGTCTAGCCTAGGACCAACCACGATCTACCGTCGTTGGCGTTTATTCAACTTTGCATCTCTGAATTGATTATTCTTGACCCTTTTGCTACCATATTATAAGCCTTCAGCTCCACATACATCTCGTCGTGCGTTGGACTCTCCTAATGTCGCTCTATCAAGCTTTGAGAGTTTTGACTACAGCGGTTGCCGATCACCTTTCTTCTTTGGGTAGGCGGTAAGAATTTGAGATTTGCTTGCGGGTTTGTGATACACCACCACCACTTCTTAGTACTCTGTAGGATCATATTCTTGTGTGTTTCTATTTCTTTGCTAACCATGGTAGGATCACAAGCCGATGAGGCTGATTGGGAGAACTGACGAACAAACGACTACATGATAAATTTCAGCAAATGATGAGTGGGCCAGGTGCAAGATGTGCTAAGCAGATTTGTGAGGCCATGGGAAGATAGATGGCATTGAGAAGGCGTTTGAAACAAAGCTTGATAGCAAGTTTGATGAATTGATCGCGTTTTCCACAACCACCGCCTTTGCACCTATCGCACCTCTGCAGCGACAACAACTCGCCCCTTCCGAATCGGTATGGGCCAGGCTCGGCGTGTTCCTATTGAGCCGACACAAAATTCTGGTGCGGCTGCTGCTCTGCTGTTGGTGCTTCTTTGGCTCCTGCTCTCTGCTGCTGCTGATGCAGGGAGGATGATTATGTGGGAGATTACGAGGATGAGGTTGATCAACATCGAACTACGTGCAACCACCGGCACCACAACCACCGGGTCGTCCACATGCAAATAATGGCAATGTTAGGGCTCCCCTCAGTGCGAGATCATGACCATCTCCTAAACTAAAATTGAATATTCCACCATTTGAGGGTAGATATGTTCTGATATATATCTTACTTGGGAGTTAAGCTGAACAACGATTTACATGTTTACAATATCACGAGGAGAGGCGTGTTCTGCTGCTGTTTGTGCTTTCACTAGCTTTGCATGTGTTTGGTGGTCTAAACATTGTAGATTATATCCTGTTCCAGCTACTTGGGCTGCTTTGAAAACTGCTATGCGTACTCGTTGGGTTCCACCATATTGTCAGCGTGAATTACTTCAAAAATTGCAGCGCTTAAGACAAGGAAAAATTCTGTAGAAGAATATTATCGGGAATTACAAAGCTGGCTTGATTAGATGTGGTATTGTTGAGGAGAATGAAGCTATGCTTGCGTTTTACGGGTGGATTAAATAGATATATTCAGACCATTCTAGACTATAAGGATTATAATAATATCACTCGTTTATTCCATCTTGCTTGTAAAGCTGAGCGTGAAGTCTTGAGGATCGGCGAGGCATTGGCGGCACTAACTTTTACTGCAGGTCGACCTTCATCATGGACACACGTGCATCATCTACTTCCTTTGCACCATCACCTCCTTAGGTGCCACCTCGGCCGTGATACAAGCGAGGCACAACCACCACTATCGCCAAGAGCACACACCGGGCCTGCCTGAGTTCTTCTTCTTCCATGGCGTCAGCAGGGCACACAAGTGATATTATTTGTCGTCGTTGTAAGGAAGAGGACATTTTGTGAGAGAATGCAAATCTCAGCGTGTGATGATTGCTCACGAGGATGGTGGGTATGAGTCCGCTAGTGACTATGATGGGAGACTTTGGCTCTTATTACACATGAGGAACACGGTGGAGATGATTACGATCATGAGACACAATACATGGCTCTTTGAAGATCTTGGCGGTATGAATGTTTAGTTGCTCAGCGTGTTTTTAGTGTGCGAGTTACACAAAGTGAGCAAAATCGGAGGCATAATTTGTTCCATACAAAGGGAGTTGTGAAGGAGCGTTCTATTAGCGTCATCATAGATGGAGGAGCTGCAACAACTTGGCTAGCATGGAGATGGTGGAAGCTATCTCTCACCACAAGACCACATCCACATCCTTACTACATCCAATGGTTCAACAACAATGGCAAGGTTAAGGTAACACGTCTTTGTTAGTGTGCATTTTAGTATCTCTACATATCTTGATTATGTTGATTGTGATGTGGTACCTATGCAAGCATGTTCCTTATTACTTGGTAGACCATGGCAATTTGATAAAAATTTTGTACACCATGGTAGAAACAATCGATATACTCTTGTTCATAAGGATAAAAACATTACTTTGCTTCCTATGACTCTGATTCCATTTTGAAAGATGATATTAATAGAGCTAATAAAGCAAAGCAGGAGAAAAATAAGAGTGAAAATCAGATTGTGGCAAAAGAATTTGAGCAACACATGAAGCCTAATAATAAACCATCTCTTGTTATACGAAATTAAATTAAAAAGTGCATGTTTACTTGCCACCAAATCTGATATTGATGAGCTAGATTTTAGCAAATCTGTTTGCTATCTGAGGCATTATTTTCATTAGAGGGCGTGCCTTCCTTTTTGCCCCTCTTTGTCACTAACATTTTGCGGGGAGTTAGCGGCGTCTTTCCACAAGGCGTGCCACGGGATTACCACCTATTAGAGGATTGAGCATCAAATTGACTTAATTCGGTGCATCATTACCAACCGTCGCCATACCGTACCAATCCGGAGGAGGCGAAGGAGATTATCGTCAAATCAGGGAGTTGCTCGACAAAGGTTATATCTGCGAATCCCTTAGTCCTTGTCTTTGTTCCTATTATGCTAGTGCGAAAAGGATGGTACATCACGTATGTGTGTTGATTGTAGAGGCATTAATAGTATTACTATTCGTTATCGTCACCCTATTCCTAGGCTAGATGATATGCTTGATGAATTGAGTGGCTCTACAATATTCTCCAAAGTTGATTTGCTAGTGGATACCATCAAATTCGTATGAAATTGGGAGATGAATGGAAAATAGCATTTAAAACTAAGTTTGGTTTATATGAATGGTTAGTCATGCCTTTTGGGTTAACTAATGCACCTAGTACTTTCATGAGACTAATGAGCGAAGTTTCACGTGCTTTCATTGGACGATTTGTGGTAGTCTATTTTGATGATATCTTGATTTATAGCAAATCTTTGGAAGAACATTTGGAACATTTCGTGCTGTTTTTAATGCTCTCGTGATGCGTTTGTTTGGTAACCTTGGGAAGTGCACCTTTTGCACCGACCGAGTATCTTTTCTTGGCTATGTTGTTACTCCACGGGGAATTGAAGTTGATAAAGCCAAGATTGAAGCTATTGAGAGTTGGCGCAGCCCAAAGCGGTCACACAAGTGAGGAGTTTCCTTGGCCTCATTTGGTTTCTATAGGCGTTTTGTGAGAGATTTCGGCACCATTCTGCACCTCTCAACGAGCTTACAAAGAAGGATGTGCCTTTTGTTTGGGGTACCGCTTGGGAAGAAGCCTTCACGGTATTGAAGCTAAGTTGACACATGCTCCTTTACTCCAACTTCCTGATTTTAATAAGACTTTTGAGCTTGAATGTGATGCTAGTGGAATTGGATTAGGAGGTGTGTTATTACAAGATAGCAAAACTGTTGCATACTTTTACGAAAAATTGAGTGGGCCTAGTTTGAACTATTCTACTTATGATAAAGAATTATATGCTCTTGTTAGGACTTTAGAGACATGGCAACATTATTTATGGCCCAAAGAATTTGTTATACATTACGATCATGAATCTTTGAAACATATTAAAAGTCAAGCTAAACTGAATCGTAGACATGCTAAATGGGTTGAATTCATTGAGACTTTCCCTTATGTCATTAAACACAAGAAGGGTAAAGAAAATGTTATTCTTGATGCATTGTCTCATCGTTATACTATGCTTTCACAACTTGACTTTAAAATATTTGGTTTGGAGACCATCAAAGATCAATATGTGCATGATGCTGAATTTAGCGATGTATTGCAGAATTGTAAAGAAGGTAAAACATGGAACAAGTTAAATGCGTGAATGATGGATTTGTGTTTCGTTCTAACAAGCTATGCATTCAGCTAGCTCCGTTAGTCTTTTGTTGTTGCGGGGAGGCGCATGGAGGAGGACTAATGGGACACTTTGGCGTGAAGAAGGCGGGGGATATACTTGCTACACATTTCTTTTGGCCAAAGATGAGGCGGGATGTTGAGCGTTTTGTTGCTCATTGCACTACATGTCAAAAAGCTAAGTCACGACTCAATCCTCTTGGTTTATATATGCCTTTGCACTGTACCTAGTGTTCCTTGGGAGGATATATCTATGGACTTTGTTTTAGGTTTACCTCGAACAAAGAAGGGAGGATAACATATTTGTTGTCGTGGATAGATTCTCAAAATGACACACTTTATACCATGTCATAAAAGCGATGATCTTTGTTAATGTTGCTGATTTGTTCTTTCGTGAAATTATTAAGCTTGCATGGTGTGCCAAATACTATTGTTTCACATCGTGATACTAAATTTCTTAGCCACTTTTGGAGATGTTTATGGGCTAAGTTGGGGACTAAACTGCTTTTTAGTACTACTTGTCACCCCAAAGTGATGGACAAGCTGAAGTAGTCAATAGAACATTGTCTACTATGCTTAGGGCTGTTTTGAAGAATAATAAGAAAATGTGGGAAGAATGCTTGCCTCATATTGAATTTGCTTATAATCGTTCATTGCATTCTACTACTAAGATGTGCCCTTTTGAAATTGTGTATGGTTTCCTACCTCGTGCACCTATTGATTTGTTGCCTCTTGCATCTTGGGAGAAGGTTAATTTTGATGCTAAAGAACGTTACGAATTGATTTTAAAAATGCATGAGTTAACTAAGGAAAACATTGGCGTATGAATGCTAAATATAAACTTCTTTGGAGATAAAGGTAGAAAACATGTTGTGTTTGCACAGGAGATCTTGTTTGGTTACATTTGCGTAAAGATAGATTTCTAATTTGCAAATCAAAGCTAATGCCACGTCTTGATGGTCCTTTTAAGGTGTTAGAGCAAATAAATGATAATGCATATAAACTTGAGCTACTGCAGATTTTGGGGTTAGTCCACTTTTAACATTCAGATTTGAAGCCTTATTTGGGTGTGGAAGATGAGCTTCCGTCGAGGCGACTTCATTTCAAGAAGGGAGGATGATGAGTGATAGGCGGGGTGTCGATCTTTCGGTGAGATGATAACTATCGATTTGGTGGAGCGACTTTGGCGATCCGACTACAAGCGTGCTGACGTTGCGCCTTAGCAATCGCTAAACCAACTCAGAGAGGTTATTGACCCGCGGAGAACATAATCAACGACCACGAAGGTCTATTCCTGCAAGCAATCGAAGAACAAGCAAGAATATGATAAAACAATCTGAATATTGCGAGTATATATGAAGTATTGATAAAGGTGGGGATCCGTAAGCGGTCTTGATGCAGTCGTTGGACACAAGCGAAGTACGAAGTTGCAATGGCTAACTTTTAACTAAACAAATCCCCGACAAAAGCTACTAGATGGATCTACTTATATAGGAGCAAGGGGTGGCGGCCAAGGAGGTGGGAGAACGTCCCAAGGCAGCCTAAAACTAACCCTAGGTCGTACAAGGCCAATGGGCCCAAGTGGAGGTGACGTAACACCTTTGGACTTGTGGTTTGACTCGGATTCTGGTGCAGCGTCAGTTGTTTCGTCCACAACTCAACGCTCCGGACGGCTTTTAAGGTGATTCAATTGTCTGGAAAGAGCATGAAATCTACTTTCCAAAAAAAGAATCACCCAATTCGAATCCGTATGAAAAAAGTTGTTGGCGTTTTGAGTCAGGTATATGCATGCGAGTCGAATCTGAGTCCAAAAGCGTGAGAGACTTGGACTCTATCTTCTCTTGGGCCAAAAGTGGCGTGAGAGAACTTTTGAACAGCAAATAAACATCTCTTTCTTCCTTATCTTCATATGTGGATTGTACAAATGTCCCATACACACGACAAATATGCATGTATGCAATATTTTTGGTCATATCCAAGGTAGTCATGTCCTCATCATCCTCCCTTCTTGAAAACAAAGCCGTCCTCGGCGTTGTAATCTGAAATGTGGCTAACAAAAGAGACAAAGGTGTACATGTTGTATATGTATATGTCATCCATTTTACTTCCCTTGATTTTTGCATATATGACACATGAATAGATGAGTAACTTGCATAGTTCATAAAATCTAAAGCCAAAAATTAGCACAAGAAGTAGAAGGCATGAAAATATTGCAACTCAGTTTGCACATATAAGTGAAGCTCTTATTCATTTCAAAAGATTGACAATGTTCATTATTAAACCATCCCAACATTGGTGAATAAACCTTACTTGCATCAAATTTACATGCTACAATATGCTTAAATAAGCAAACATGCAATAAGTCATTCAACACAGAATCATCACCGAGGATTAGAGGTCATATCAAAATGATTAAACATTGATTCTTTTGCATCAACAGTTAATTCAATGGGTGCACTCAAAATTGTTGGTATTTCAGTTGTTTGATCACATGGCGCATTCATGGCGATATCAAGATTCTCTAAAATAGGTGTTGTGCTCAAATCACGGGTAACTCAACACATGATGCATTCAAGTTAACTAGGGATGCATCATTCTCATGTGAAGTTATATCATCAATACCTTCTTTGTTACCTTATGCAAAGGCGTAGTTGATGTAGGTAAAGCGCGTAGACAATGCACCATAATCTTGAGATGATGTCGCTCACAATCGAGGTGGGGCTGCTCTAGTAGGTGCAACGGTGGAGGAACCAACCGGCGGTGGTGAGCATTCTTTGGAATAGTAGCTGTTGTAGTCACCCAATGCATCCTCCTGTAGCTGTCTCTCAAAGGTACAAGCACGAACATACATACCGATAATGCAACGAGGAATATCTGAAATCTTGCTTGAATATCATGGTTCAAACCACCAAAAATATATTCATTGTATCATCCTTAGATTCTTCTATGTCACAATGATGCATATAAGATTTGAACTCTTTGTAGTAAGCATGAGCAGTGTTGTTGCCACTGTTTAAATTGTTGAATTTGCGAAGCAATTCACGACGATAGTAAGGAGGAAAAATGTTGTCTCATTACATCTTTCAAATCTTTCCAAGTTGTGGGTTGGTTATCAATATTTTTCTTACAATGCACACTCCACCAAAGCTGAAGCAAAACCGATAAATGCTCTAGTGGCGGCTCGTACTCGCTCAAGTTCAGGAAAAGTCATAGTTCTTGAAAACTTGTTCTACTTCAAACTCCCAAGCAAGATAAATAGCAGGATTAAATCTACCCTCAAATGGCGGTAAAGAGATAACTTTGACCATGTGGTTGTGTGTGTTGTCCCAACTCTCGTGATGGTGAAGATGTGTCCATCGTCCAGAACTTCTATCCCAGAACCTGTCATGATTAGTAGAAACAAGAAACAAAATTCGAGAATAATGTTCCTATGAACTACTAGGATGTGGTTGTAAAGTGCTCATAGTAAAGCAAATATCAATATCTTACAAGTTCTTACCATGCGGCGGTGGTGACGAGGCAACCAGCGATGTCAAATAACTCGAAGATTGTGTAAAGCAATTGCGAGGTGAGCGATACATATACGGTGTAGAAATATGTGGAGCTGGGTTGGCTATATATGGTAGCAAAAGATTAGCAATAATCAATTCGGAGATGCAATGTTGAATAAGCGCTCAATGACGATCTTGTCTTTGGTCTAGGCTAGACCGGACTAGAGGCGCGAGCCTAGAACACTAATGAGGTCGCGGCGTAGCACAACTAGCATCAATGAAGGTTACTAAGTAGCTCTTGACAGCAAGATATAAGTGAAGATCCTGGCAGTAGTGAAGATAATGATGAAAAACAACTACCAAGCGGGACATCGACAACTCTCTCCAACTTTCCTCTTGAAAAGTTTGAGCCAATTTTCTAATAAATTCTTTCAAAGAATGCTACTAACTCAAGCTTTCCAATGCAAAAGAATCACTCAATTCCGAGTTGATATGAGAGTCAAAGAATTCTAAAAGCGGCTGAAAAATAGGAACAAGCTATGTTCACGAACTTGGAGGCGAAAAGACCTATTTAGAAGCCGATTTTGAGGTGTAAAATATTGAACTAGCTTCTACAACTATTTAGATGCGGCTCGTCTCTAGCTTTAATTTGAGTACTCACGGAGTCAAAGCGGACTTCGTATGAGGAAGATACACCTGTTTTACTGAACAGTCATAAAACAGATTCAATCCGAATTCAGGTACGAGATTGATTATAGATAGATCCGATTTTTCTTCTCTCTTTTTTCCTCACACTTTTTTCTTTTTTCTCTCTCTTTTCTTTTTTTCTTTCCTTTTTTCTCTTTTTTTCTCTCTTTTTCCCTCTTTCCAAGACAAACTAGATAAGAGCAGATTGGATCTGGCGAAGATGTGAATATCCTCAACTATGATTATGACAATGAACAGCTCGTGTACGTGGTGGAAATTAATAGATGGGATGGTGGACAACGGAAGGCATAATGATGCAGCGGCGTGACTAATGTGAACAGAACTTCGAAACTCTAAAGGAACTAGACACTAAGACCAGCAACTCAACACGACGATGCAACCGATAATTCAATAATGCAACCAATGAAAAGAAAATTGCAAAGGCTCGAGTGGCTTGGACAAAGGGTGAATAGATCTAACTATTTTTGTGGTTTTTCTTGGACAATAGGTAAGAAAATAAATCTAATCTAGGAAAACTAGAAATTCTCACCGAGCAACCTGAAGCGATACCACTTGATAGGCGGGGTGTCCGATCTTTCGGTGAGATGATAACTATCGATTTGGTGGAGCGACTTTGGCGATCCGACTACAAGCGTGCTGACGTTGCGCCTTAGCAATCGCTAAACCAACTCGAGAGGTTATTGACCACGCCGAGCACAATCAACGACCACGAAGGTCTATTCCTGCAAGCAATCGAAGAACAAGCAAGAATATGATAAAAACAATCTGAATATTGCGAGTATATATGAAGTATTGATAAAGGTGGGGATCCGTAGCGGTCTTGGTGCAGTCGTTGGACACAAGCGAAGTACGAAGTTGCAATGGCTAACTTTAACTAAACAAATCCCAGACAAAAAGCTACTAGATGGATCTACTTATATAGGAGCAAGGGGTGACGGCCAAGGAGGTGGGAGAACGTCCCAAGGCAGCCTAAAACTAACCCTAGGTCATACAAGGCCAATGGGCCCAAGTGGAGGTGACGTAACACCTTTGGACTTGTGGTTTGACTCGGATTCTGGTGCAGCGTCAGATTGTTTCGTCCACAACTCAACGCTCCGGACGGCTTTTAAGGTGATTCAATTGTACTGGAAAGAGCATGAAATCTACTTTCCAACAAAAAGAATCACCCAATTCGAATCCGTATGAAAAAGTTGTTGGCGTTTTGAGTCAGGTATGTCATGCGGTCGAATCTGAGTCCAAAACGTGAGAGACTTGGACTCTTTCTTCTCTTGGGCCAAAAGTGACGTGAGAGAACTTTTTGAACAGCAAATAAACATCTCTTTCTTCCTTATCTTCATATGTGGATTGTACAAATGTCCCATACACCTGACAAATATGCATGTATGCAATATTTTGGTCATATCAAAAGTAGTCATGTCCTCATCAATGAGGACATCAATACCATTATTACAACCACAGCCCCTCTTGTTAGATATCTGGGACCAATTACTAGAGCTCTCGCGCGCCAATTAAATTACCGGGCACTTTCGTTTCTTGGTAATGATTCTAATGTTCATGAGAATATCTGCTGCCTAAATTGGATACATTTGTTTTGCTTACAAATGAAGGGCCTAGCTTGGAGAAGGATGAACATTGGAGCAAACAGGCATGGAGTTGATGGCATGCATGAGGGATCAACAGCGGAGTTACAAGTGATGATTTCAGGACTTTGAAGCCACCATAAAGTGCATGAAGTCTTGGACAGAAATATACAAGATGCCACTTCATAATATTAGTCCATAGGCTATTCTAGGTGCTTTGCATCACCTTATTATTGGGCCAGGCCCATGTAATTTCGAAGTACTCAAGTATAGGCTATTTTTAGAGTCCGTATGTGTGGGGAAACAAGAGTTAGGGTTGGTTTGGACCCCACCCTCAAGGGCCACGAAATTCCTCCTTTTCCCCATATATACAGCCCTTAGGCGTCGTTTGAACTTTGGGTTTTGTTTAGATTAAAAGTTACGCCATAGCTGCAACCGGCGTGCTTCATTTGTGTTCAACGACCGGACAAAAGCGTCACAGAACCCCACCTTGATCAATAAAGCTTTCCTCTTATATTCGCAATATCCAGTTGCAATCTTAGTTTCTTGCTTGTTCTTCGTTTGCTGCGCGAAGCAGACAACCGTGGTCGAGTTGATCGTGCTCGGCGTGGTCAATAACCTCTCGGAGTTGGTTTAGCGATTGCTAAAGTAGCGGCGTCCTCGCCGCGTTAAGTAGTCGGATCGTCAAAGTTGACTTCATCCAAAGCGATAGCCACCATCTCATCGAAGGCGGGACACCTTTGCCTCTATCGAGAATAAGGCATATAGCCTATGGATTTTCTTCAATTCTGACCAAATGAGATTGCGGATCATAGAGCATCACGAGAAAAGTGCGTTTGTCCCTACCGAGGGCTAATATCTATAAGCAACATAATCTCTCGAGTTTCCTTCAAATGGAAGTGCCAATGGGTTGAAACTTGCACGAAAAGCAATGACGAATGATGTTCTTTGACTTTTAGGGCCAAAAAGTCCTTCTTAAGGCTGAATTTGAGGGTACTCTGAGCCTCCTCGCGTAAGCAGGGAATATTTTTTGGATTCGCGCGCTCGCTGCGAGCAGTTTGAGTACTTATGGGTCCGACACGGGCTCCGAATGACAAAATTATGACCATTTTAGTGAACATCTGTCCATTCTATGGCAGTCCTTGAAAGTACTTCATTTCTTCATGCGCTTTTTGCCTGATTGCACCAAAATTTCTTGTCCTCTATAGAGGAGATATCGTTTCCACATATATATTGACCGATGCCAGGAATGCCCTATTGTTCTTGGCTTTCCGCGCTTTGAGTTACTGACATGCCATCCGTGAAAACAAGGAGAATAAGGCATATAGTATTTGGATTTTCTTCAATTCTGACCAAATGAGATTGCCGGATCATAGAGCATCTGCGAGAAAATACGTTTGTCCCTTGATAGGCGAGGTGTCCGTCTTCGATGAGATGGTGGATTTCGCTTTGGTGGAAGTCGACTTTGACGATCCGACTCTGACGTGCGAGGGCGTCGCGCCATATATGTCGCTAAACCAACTCCGAGAGGTTATTGACCGCGTCGAACACGATCAACGACCACGAGTGCATTTCCTGCGAGCAAGCGAAGAACAAGCAAGCTGAGATTGCAATCTGGATATTGCGAATTTAAGATGAAAGCTTTATTGATCAAGGTGGGGTTACTGTGATGCCTTTATGCAGTGCGTTGAACACAAATGAAATGCGAAGTTGCAGCTATGGCGAACTTTTAATCTAAACAAAACCCAAAGTCTAAGCGGTGCCCTAAGGGTTGTATATATGGAGGAAGAGAATTTCGTGGCCCTTGGTGGAGGGTCGAAACTAACCCTATCTCTTGTTTCCCACACATACGGACTCTAAAATAGCCTATACTTATGTATTTCGAAATTACATGGGCTGGCCCAATAATAAGGTGTGTGACACCTAGAATAGCCTCTGGACAGAAATTTATGAAGTGGCAACTTGTATATTTTGTCCAAGGCTTCATGCACTCATTATGGTGGCTTCAAAGTCACAGAAATCACCACTTGTAACTCCATTCTTGTCCCCTTAGCATGCCATCATCTCCATGCTTGTTCTTGCTCCAATGTTCATTCTTTTCCAAGCTAGGCCCTTCATTTGTAAGCAAAACAAATGTATCCAATTTAAGCAGCATCATATTCTCATGAACATTAGAATCATTACCAAGAAAAAGTACACAGTAATTTAGTTGGCGTCTGTGAGCTCTAGTAATTGGTCCAGTATGTATAGCGGCGAGGGGCTGTGGGTGTAACAATTGTATTGATGTCCTCATCATCCTCCCTTCTTGAATTGAAGTCGTCCTCGACGGAAGTTCATCTTCCTCACCAAATATGGCTTCAAATCTGCAATGTTAAAAGTGGGACTAACCCCAAAATCTGCGAGCAGCTCAAGTTTATATGCATTATCATTTACTTTCTCCAACACCTTAAAGGGACCAGCAGCACGTGGCATTAGCTTTGATTTGCATAAATCGGGAAATCTATCCTTACATAAATGTAACCAAACAAGATCTCCGGTGCAAACACAACATGTTTTCTACCCTTATCTCCGGCAAGTTTATATTTAGCATTCATCGCTCAATGTTTTCCTTAGTTAGCTCATGCATTTTAAAATCAATTAAGCACGTTCTTTAGCATCAAAATTAACCTTCTCCGAAGATGGAAGAAGCGACAAATCAATAGGTGCGGTAGGAAACCATACACAACTTCAAAGGGCACATCTTAGTAGTAGAATGCGTTGAGCGATTATAAGCAAATTCAATATGAGGCAAGCATTCCTCCCACATTTTCTTATTATTCTTTAGAACAGCCCTAAGCATAGTAGACAATGTTCTATTGACTACTTGGTTTGTCCATCGGTTTGGGGGTGACAAGTAGTACTAAAAAGCAGTTTAGTCCCCAACTTAGCCCATAAACATCTCCAAAAGTGGCTAAGAAATTTAGTATCACGATCTGAAACAATAGTATTTGGCACACCATGCAAGCGAATAATTTCACGAAAGAACAAATCAGCAACATTAATGACATCATCGCTTTTATGACATGGTATAAAGTGTGCCATTTTAGAGAATCTATCCGACAACAAATTTGCTATCCTCCCTTCTTTGTTCTAGGTAAACCTAAGACAAAGTCCATAGATATATCCTCCCAAGGAACACTAGAGTGCAGGCAAAGGCATATATAAACCATGAGGATTGAGTCGTGACTTAGCTTTTTGACATGTAGTGCGGCGAGCAATAAAGCGCTCAACATCCGTCTCATCTTTGGCCAAAAGAAATGTGTAGCAAATCGTCCTCCGTCTTCTTCACGCCAAAGTGTCCCATTAGTCCTCCTCCATCGCCTCCTGCAACAACAAAAGGCGAGCGGAGCTAGCTGGAATGCATAGCTTGTTACGGAACACAAATCCATCATTAACGACAAACTTGTTCCATGTTCTTCCTTCTTTACAATTCTGCAATACATCTTTAAAATCAGCATCATGCACATATTGATCTTTGATGGTCTCCAAACCAAATATTTTGAAGTCAAGTTGTGAAAGCATAGTATAGCGACGAGACAATGCATCGACAATAACATTCTCTTTACCCTTCTTGTGTTTAATGACATAAGGAAAGTCTCAATGAATTCAACCCATTTAGCATGTCTACGATTCAGTTTAGCTTGACTTTTAATATGTTTCAAAGATTCATGATTAAATTTATAACAAATTCTTTGGGCCATAAATAATGTTGCCATGTTTCTAAAGTCGAACAAGAGCATATAATTCTTTATCATAAGTAGAAGTAATTCAGACTAGGCCCTCAATTTTTGAGAAAAGTATACAACAGGTTTGCCATCTTGTAATAACACACCTCTAATCCAATTCCACTAGCATCACATTCAAGCTCAAAAGTCTTATTAAAATCGGGAAGTTGGAGTAAAGGGCATGTGTCAACTTATCTTTCAATACCGTGAAGGCTTCTTCTGTGCGGTACCCCAAACAAAAGGCACATCCTTCTTTGTAAGCTCATTGAGAGGTGCGACAATGGTGCTGAAATCTCTCACAGCGCCTATAGAATCCAGCGAGGCCAAGAAAACTCCTCACTTGTGTGACCGTTTTGGGCTGCGGCCAACTCTCAATAGCTTCAATCTTGGCTTTATCAACTTCAATTCCTGTGGAGTAACAACATAACCAAGAAAAGACACTCGATTGATTGCAAAGGTGCACTTCCCAAGGTTACCAAACAAGCGTGCATCTCGTGAGAGCAATAAAAACAACACGTAAATGTTCCAAATGTTCTTCCAAAGATTTGCTATAAATCGATATATCATCAAAATAGACTACCACAAATCGTCCAATGAAAGCACGTAAAACTTAGTTCATTAATCTCATGAAAGTACTAGGTGCATTAGTTAACCCAAAAGGCATGACTAACCACTCATATAATCCAAACTTAGTTTTAAATGCTGTTTTCCATTCATCACCCAATTTCATCTGAATTTGATGGTATCCACTCGAAAATCAACTTTGGAGAATATTGTAGAGCCACTCAATTCATCAAGCATATCATCTAGCCTAGGAATAGGGTGGCGATAACGAATAGTAATATTATTAATGCCTCTACAATCAACACACATCGTGATGTACCATCCTTTTCGGCACTAGAATAATAGGCCTGACACAAGGACTAAAGGGATTAGCGTATATAACCTTTGTCGAGCAGCTCACATGCTTGGCGCATAATCTCCTTCGCCTCCTCTGGATTGATGCGGTATGGTGCACGGTTGGGTAATGGTGCACGGGAATTAAGTCAATTTGATGCTCAATCCCTCGAATAGGTGGTAATCCGTGGCGCGTCTTGTGGAAAGAGCGTCGGTGAACTCTGCAAAATGTTAGTGACAGCGAGGGGGCAAAGAAGGAAAACCGTCCTCGAATGAAAATAATGCCTCTTTGCACACAAAAGCATAGCAAATAGATTTGCTAAAATCTAGCTCATCAATATCAGATTTGGTGGCAAGTAAACATGCACTTTTCAATTTAATTTGAAGCAACAGATAGATGGTTTATTATTAGGCTTCATGTGTTGCTCAAATTCCTTTGCCACAATCTGATTTTCACTCTTATTTTTCTCTGTTTTGCTTTATTAGCTCTATTAATATCATCTTTCAAAATGGACTCGGGAGTCATAGGAAGCAAAGTAATATTTTTATCCTTATGAACAAGAGTATCTTGATTGTTTCTACCATGGTGTCAAATTTTATCAAATTGCCATGGTCTACCAAGTAATAAGGAACATGCTTGCATAGGTACCACATCACAATCAACATAATCAGCATATGTAGAGATATTAAAATGCACACGAGCGAGTCGTGTTACCTTAACCTTGCAGCTGTTGTTGAACCATTGGATGTAGTAAGGATGTGGATGTGGTCTTGTGGTGAGAGATAGCTTCTCCACCATCTCCATGCTAGCCAAGTTGTTGCAGCTCCTCCATCTATGATGGCCTTGAATAGAGCGTTCCTTCACAACTCCTTTGTATGAAATAAATTATGCCTCTGATTTTGCTCGAGCTTGTGTAAACCTGCACCTCAAAACACGTTGAGCAACTAAACATTCATACTGTCGGCATCTTGACAGCCATGTATTGTGTGTCATGATCAGAATCATCTCCACCGTGTTCCTCATGTGTAATAAGAGCCAAAGTCTCCTCATCATAGTCACTAAGCGGACTCATACCCACCATCCTCGTAGCAATCATCACCGCTGAGATTTGCATTCTCTCATAAAATGTCCTCTTCCCTTACAAGACGACAAATAATATCACTTGTGTGCCTGTTGGCGCCATGGAAGAAGAAGAGCTCTGTGCGAGCCGGCGGTGTGATCTTGGCGAGATAGTGGTGGTTGTGCACCTTTCTTGTATCACGGTTGGAGGTGGCTTTGAAGGAGGTGATGGTGCGGTGGAAGTAGATGATGCGTGGTGTCCATGATGAAGGTCGACTGCGAGAAAAGTTAGTGGCGCCAATGCTGTCGATCACGCACTTCACGTTCAGCTTTACAAGCAAGATGGAATAAGCAGTGATATTATTATAATCCTTATAGTCTAGAATGGTGCGAATATCTCTATTTAATCCACCCGAAGCGTGCAATCATAGCTTCATTCTCCTCAACAATACCACATCTAATCAAGCCGGTTTGTAATTCGATAATATTCTTCTCTGAATTTTTCCTTGTCTTAAGCGCTGCATTTTGAAGTAATTCACGTTGATAATATGGTGGAACCCAATGAGTACGCATAGCAGTTTTCAAAGCAGCCCAAGTAGTGGAGCAGGATATAATCTACAATGTTGAGACCACCAAACACATGCAAAGCTAGTGAAAGCACAAGCAATGGCGAGGCAACGTCTCTCCTCTGGATATTGTAAACATGTAAATCGTTGTTGGTTTCTAGCTCCCAAGTAAGATATATATCGAGGAACATATCTACCCTCAAATGGTGGAATATTCAATTTTAGTTTAGGGAGATGGTCATGATCTCATACGAGGGAGCCCTAACATTGCCATTATTTGCATGTGGTGCGACACTGGTGGTTGTGGTCTTTGGTGGTTGCACGTGGTTACGATGTTGATCAACCTCATCCTCATAATCTCCACATAATCATCCTCCTCGGTACCGGTGACGGCGATGGCGAGGAGCCAAAAAAGCACCAGCAATGATGGCAATGGCACGAATTTTGTCTGGCTCAATAGGAACCGCGCTGAGCTCGTCCATCTTGATTCGGAAGGGCGTGGTTGTTGTCGTTCTTGAGGTGCGATAGGTGCAGCCGGCGGTGGTTGTGGAAAGCAGCGAGCAATTCATCAAACTTGCTATCAAGCTTTGTTTCAAGCGTCTTCTCAATGCCATCTATCTTCTCCATGGCCTCGTCAAATCTGTTTAGCACATCTTGCACTGTCCACTCATCATTTGCTGAAATTTATCATGTAGCTGTTTGTTCGTCGGGATCTCCCGATCGGTCTAAATCGACATGATCCTGCCATGGTTAGCGACAATAGAAACACACAAGAATATGATCCTCGGACTACTAACAAGAGGTGGTGGTGGGTGTCACAAATCCGTCAAGCAAATCTCAAATTCTTACCACTTCTTACCCGGCGAGGAGGTGATCGGCAACCGTTGTAATCAAAACTCTCAAAAGCTTGGATAGAAGCGATTGCGGGGAGAATCAAGCATACAGCGTAGATGTATGTGGAGCTGGGAAAGCTTATAATATGGTAGCAAAAGGGTTGACAATAATCAATTGAGAGATGCAAAAGTTGAATAAGCGCTCAGCAGCAGTCTTGTCTTTGGTCCTAGGCTGAACCGTGCTAGAGGCGAGCCTAGAACACAAACAAAATCACGGTTGCTGCGTAAACAAGGGAGGAGCACACACTGAATTTTTTTTTTTTTTCACTTTTTTTGCACTTTTTTCCTCTTTTTTTGCTCATAACAAAATTTTTCGAAAAAGTCTACAAATGGTCTAAAAGCTGCCTAGCAAATTTTCGGACTTACTTTTGAAGCTGGAACTATTTTTCTTCTGCGGATGGCTCGGAAGTTAAAGGAGTCCTTCTCATCACGACTCGGAATATCGCGTGATCTGCAAATCGAGAACAATGCAACAATTCTTGGACTCGGACTAGGGACTGGTGGCGGAGATGGCTGGTGGGGCCAGCGGTGGTGGCGGAGATAATCTGGTGGAACTTCGGATTGGTGGCGGAGATGAATCTGGTGGAACTTCGGACAAGTGGCGGATATATGTTGCGGTGAACTTCGGATTGGCGTGATGGCGGCGGATATGTGGTGGCGTATATGGATTGGTTGGCGGTGATGATGCGGTGGTGATATATGGCGGTGGCGGCGTGACAACTGTGAAGCGAACTCGAAACTCTAAAGACTAGGCGCTAAGACCGGCAAGCTGGACACGACGATGCAACATAAATTCAACAAAGCAAAAGGCAGAAAAAGATTATGCAAAGGCTCGATTGGTTGGATGGGATGAACTAACCTAATTTTTTTGGCTTTTTAAGTGGACTATAGGTATGAAGAACAGACTCGATCTAAACTACGAAAAAGCGTAAAATCTCACGAGCGACACGGAAATCGATACCACTTGATAGGCGAGGTGTCCCGTCTTTCGATGAGATGGTGGATTCGCTTTGGTGGAAGTCGACTTTGGCGATCCGACTCTGACGTCGAGGGCGTCGCATATAACAATCGCTAAACCAACTCAGAGAGGTTATTGACCACGCAGAGACACGATCAACGACCACGAGTGCATTTCCTGCGAGCAAGCGAAGAACAAGCAAGCTGAGATTGCAATCTGGATATTGCGAATTTAAGATGAAAGCTTTATTGATCAAGGTGGGGTTACGTGGCGCCTTTATGCAGTCGTTGAACACAAGCGAAATCTGTGAAGTTGCAGCTATGGCGAACTTTTAATCTAAACAAAACCCAAAGTCTAAGCGGTGCCCTAAGGGCTGTATATATGGAGGAAGAGAATTTCGTGGCCCTTGGTGGAGGGTCGAAACTAACCCTATCTCTTGTTCCCCACACATCGGACTCTAAAATAGCCTATACTTATGTATTTCGAAATTACATGGGCTGGCCCAATAATAAGGTGTGTGACACCTAGAATAGCCTCTGGACGAAATTTATGAAGTGGCATCTTGTATATTTTGTCCAAGGCTTCATGCACTCATTATGGTGGCTTCAAAGTCTGAAATCACCACTTGTAACTCCGTTCTTGTCCCCTTAGCATGCCATCATCTCCATGCTTGTTCTTGCTCAATATTCATTCTTTTCCAAGCTAGGCCCTTCATTTGTAAGCAAAACAAATGTATCCAATTTAAGCGACATCATATTCTCATGAACATTAGAATCATTACTAAGCGAAAGTACAGTAATTTAGTTGGCGTCTTGTGAGCTCTTCAGTATGTATAGCGGCGGGGCTGTGGGTGTAACAATTGTATTGAGCTATTGTCAATAATCAACATAATCTCTCAATTTCCTTCAAAGGAAGTGCCAATGGGTTGAAACTTGTTTGAAAAAGCAATGACGATTGATGTGCTTTGACATTCGGGGCCAAAAAGTCATGTACTGGCTGAATTTTAGGGTACTCGGGCCTCTGGTGGAGCGTGGAGTATTTTTTGGATTCAGCAGCTCACATGAGCATTTTGAGTACTTATGGGTCCGAAATACGGCGCTCGAATGACAAAATTATGGTGTTTTAGTGAACATCTGTCCATTCTATGGCAGTCCTTGAAAGTACTTCATTTTCTCGTTAAGCTTTTTGCTGATAGCCCCAAAATTTCTTGTCCTCTATAGAGGAGATATCATTTCCACATATATATTGACCGATGCCAGGAATGCCCTTTTGTTCTTGGCTTTCACGCGCATTAGTTAGAGCATGCCATCCAACAAAAACAAGGAGAATAAGGCATATAGCCGCTGGATTTTCTTCAATTCTGACCAAATGAGATTGCGGATCATAGAGCATCTGCGAGAAAATGCGTTTGTCCCTACCGAGGGCTAATGTCTATAAGCAACATAATCTCTCGAATTTCCTTCAAAAGGAAGTGCCAATGGGTTCAAAACTTATGAAAAACAGCGACGAATGATGTTCTTTGACTTTCGGGGCCAAAAGTCCTGCTTAAGGCTGAATTTGAGGTACTCTAGCCTCTGGCGGAAGCGGGGGTATTTTTGGATTCGCGCTTTTCGCATGTGAGCAGTTTAATACTTATGGGTCCGGCGGACTCGAATGACAAAATTATGACCGTTTTAGTGAACATCATCCATTCTATTTGAGTCCTTGAAAGTACTTCATTTTCTCGTCGCTTTTTGCTGATTGCCCCAAAATTTCTTGTTCTCTATAGAGAATATCGTTTCCACATATATATTGACCGATGCCAGGAATGCCCTTTTGTTCTTGGCTTTCAGCGCATGAGTTCTGACATGCCATCCGTGAAAACAAGGAGAATAAGGCATATAGCCTTTGGATTTTCTTCAATTCTGACCAAATGAGATTGCGGATCATAGAGCATCTGCAGATAGGTACATTTGTCCCTACCAGGGGGGCTAGTGTCTATAAGCAACATAATCTCTCGAATTTCCTTCAAAAGGAAGTGCCAATGGGTTCAGAAACTTTGTGTGAAAAACAGCAACGAATGATGTTCTTTGACTTTCAGGGCCAAAAAGTCCTACTTAAGGCTCAATTTGAGGGTACTCCGGGCCTCCTGGTGGAAGTGGGGATTATTTTTTGGATTCGCGTGCTCACCGCGAGCAGTTTGAGTACTTATGGGTCCGACACGGGCTCCGAATGACAAAATTATGACCGTTTTAGTGAACATCTCTCCATTCTATGGCAGTCCTTGAAAGTACTTCATTTTCTCGTGCGCTTTTTGCCTGATTGCCCCAAAATTTCTTGTCCTCTATAGAGGATATATCGTTTCCACATATATATTGACCGATGCGGGAATGCCCTTTTGTTCTTAGGCTTTCCGCGCGCATGAGATTCTGACATGCCATCCGGCAAAAACAAGGAGAATAAGGCACATAGCCTATGGATTTTCTTCAATTTATGGCCAAATGAGATTGCGGATCATAGAGCATCTGCGAGAAAGATACGTTTGTCCCTACCGAGAGGCTAATGTCTATAAGCAACATAATCTCTCAATTTCCTTCAAAGGAAGTGCCAATGGGTGCGAAACTTGTGCGAAAAATAGCGATGAATGATGTTCTTTGACTTTCGGGGTCAAAAGTCCTTCTTAAGGCTGAATTTGAGGTACTCCGAGCCTCTGGCATAGCGAGACTATTTTTTTGATTGTGGCTACTTGTGGCAGTTTAAGTACTTATGGGTCAAACCAGACTCCGAATAACAAAATTATGACCGTTTTAGTGAACATCTGTCCATTCTATGGCGGTCCTTGAAAATACTTCATTTTCTCGTGCGCTTTTTGCTGATTGCACCAAAGTTTCTTGTCCTCTATAGAGGAGATATCGTTTCCACATATATATTGACCGATGCGAGAATGCCCTTTTGTTCTTGGCTTTCGCGCGCATGAGTTCTGACATGCCATCCGTGAAAACAAGGAGAATAAGGCATATAGCATTGGATTTTCTTCAATTCTGACCAAATGAGATTGCCGGATCATAGAGCATCTGCGAGAAAATGCGTTTGTCCCTACTAGGGGCTAATGTCTATAATCAACATAATCTCTCGAATTTCCTTCAAAGGAAGTGCCAATGGGTTGAAACTTATGCGAAAAAGCAGCGACGATTGATGTTCTTTGACATTGAGGCGAAAAAGTCATGTAGCTGAATTTTAGGGTACTCGGG